>VMKM01000167.1:0-527449 GCA_008360985.2 Macquaria ambigua | reverse complement strand
TTAAAGCTCATTTATAATGCAGTGGCTCCATAGAAAAGCCATTATGTTAAGGACATGATCCCAGGAGGAATAGCTTCCCTAAGCTGTGAAACCTTACCCTACTCTATGAAGACCACATGGATTAATAAACATCCTGATTGGTGTAAAAGTACATGCGCTGCTTGGAGACAGTAATACATTTTATGTGGTAATGGTTTGATTTTCATGCATGCATGCAGAGTCCTGTTGACGCAGTGACAGGTGGAATGTCTCCAATCAGCGACCTGGACCGGCTTCTTCAGGACATGGACATTAACCGCCTCAGGGCTGTCGTCTTCAGAGATATTGTGAGTTATACAGGCAACACATTAACGTAGCGTGCAGTCATAACACAGTGTGCATAACCCGCATGAAATTATTCAACTATCACTGCTTTCTGAAGAAGACGCACGCACAGATTGTTTAGTGTATGTTGTTTGTTTCAGGAGGACAGTAAGCAGGCTCAGTTTCTGGCTCTTGCTGTTGTCTACTTCATCTCAGTCCTCATGGTGTCTAAGTACCGCGACATCCTGGAGCCCCACAATGACAAGAAACACCCTCAACGATCGCAGTCTGCCAGGAGCACAGGTATACAGCAAAGAAAAAAAAGATGGCTCCAAAGAAAAAAAAAATCATTTGAAATATTTATCTGGGTTGGAAGATAATACTGCAATCTGTAATGCAGATCTCCCTTTAACCCCTAAATACAAATCCCTGTATAGATTACTTACAACCTCTTGTCATCATGTTACTTCTTTCCACTTCGTTTAGATTCTTCACTTGAATAATTTTTAGAGCCTGTTGAATCTATACAGTATTGTACTATACAATATTAAACTATAGAATAAGAAAAAAAGTCAGAGATTTGAGAAAAACTCAAAGTCTAAAATATAAACAGAATTTAGTTTTGTCTCGTTTTCTCCCCTGTTATTCATCTTTACTATAACTATAATTAATCTCTCATATGGCGTGGCTTTACTGCTCACATTTCTTCATTATTATTTGTGTCTTCTTAGATAGCGGCGCCATTTCTGGTGGACTAGAAGTGGAGAATGGAGTCTCTCTCCGGCGGTATGATTCTGGCATCGGTGATGACCACACCTCAACCGCCGCAAGCGAGGCAGACCTGTCATCCTCTGGCGTGACTCACGGCCCAGACGCCATCTCAGAGGCCTTGTCTACACTGTCTTCTGAGGTCAGACCTTCTCTGCCCGCTGATTCAAAGGGCAAGAATGTGAAGGACATTCTGCGCAGCCTAGTGAGTGCTCCAGCTGATGATATCATGGTGGACCCAGGTCTGCTGCCACCAGCATTTCTAGGAAGTGTGGGCGATGCAGCCAGAGAATCATCACTACGGTTCCGGTCATTTGATAGGTGAGGGCTCAAGTTCAAACATGGCTTGACATACACATACACTACCATACTATTTATAGAAAATCGTATTTTTTCTGCTCTGCACATTGGCGATTGTGGGAGAAAATCGGGACTGGAATGCCTCTGGTGTTGACATGGGCGCAGACCTGACAGCTTCATCAGTTTCTCAAGAGCCCATATGGTGTTTATATGCTTGTGATTCTCAAGCTTCACAGTTTCATACCGTTTATCCCAACATAACTGCAGGGGACTTTTGAAAGTCAGACCTTGAAGACATTTCCCCTTGGTATCCTCAAAGGAGGCTTTGGTGGATCTTGAAAAACATTCTGTAACAGAAACCCTTTTGAACCAGGGAATCTAAGTCTCAGAGTCTTTCCCCCTTACTCCCATTGTTCTTTCTTTTAGCTGTCGATGTAGGTCCTCATCCCAAGCAAAACCGCCTTACAAAGAACGTGTCTTAAGGAAAACAGGAGTCATGTCTGGGATGAAGAGACGGAGAGACGAGGCTGGCAGGAAGCTGTTACTTTTCACCGCGTCCCTGATATTTAACGACTTTCTTTTTCATCTCTCCTGCTGCTTGTCTCTCCCTGTCTAACATTCGAAAGCGGTATCCCCCTTTTTCTGGCATAAAAGCTGTATAATTTGCATTACCCCTGGAGGTGCAGGGGTGAACAGTCAGGAGTAAGGCTTCAAAAGCAGAGCTGGGTACTGAAGCCGCAGACAGGCCCAGGTGAGAGAGGATGGTCACCGATGTCTGGTTTGCATTTGGAGCGTTGATTCTGAGACAGGCGTTCACAAACGGCAGAGGGGGGAGAGGGTGAGAGAGAGAGAGAGGGTGAGAGAGAGGGTGAGAGAGAGGGTGAGAGAGAGGGTGAGAGAGAGAGAGAGAGAGAGAGAGAGAGAGAGAGAGAGAGAGGTCTCCATGGGGGTGATGTCAAGTCAAGGTTCTCAAGTACTGAAGAAAACATTTCTCCATTTCTCTCTCTCTCTCACAAACACACTTAGTCAGTCCGCCTACCCCCAACTGTGGGAATTCCACGGCATCTCTGTGATCGCATGTCTTTATCTGAGGAATGCTTTGTCAGGTCTCAGGGCGCTCCTCATATCAGGGGGATTAGACTGGCTCCTGTCCGCTGAGCACACTCAGTAGGAAGAGAGGACGTCAGGAGAGCTGGAGAACATAGACTAACAGCTCGCTCGCTGCCTATGGGAGCCTATGCGGCCCAGGCACAGACGGCAAACTTTACCCTAGCTCCTTTTTAAGAGGAAATAAAAGCCGCTCTGAGGGTGTTCACACATTAACACGTTGTAGGGCTGTAACTAATCATTATTTTATTATCAGTTAAAGCATAAGGCTGGCGATATTCTATATTTTTGTTATTGTTAACAATTTTTTCAATTTCCGACTTCCCAACCCTGTCTGTGGTGCTCACTGGTTCCTACTGAGGACTTTAATCTTCCAAAATGTGTCACAAATGCATACCTTCATTTTTAAAAAAGGCTAAATAATTTCCTAAAACAGGTGGGCACTGTAGTTTTTAGTGAACATCACTCAAACATGAGTAAATAGTGCATTTTTAGAGAATATTGTCAGCTATGGATTAATATATATTTAGTGTACTATTTACAGCAGCAGGAACAGTGTATGTGAAATTAACTCAAAATAAACTGCACTGCCCATGTTCATGGTATTGAAGGAACATGTCACCCAGCGTAAAGGTGTGGCTCAATAATACGTTTTTTAAGTTGTTTTTGGACAATAATGTAGAACTATGGCAAAGGAATAAGCTGTATCAGGCTTTGGACACACAGACAATACTTGTTAGTTGTTTAATTCTTTGGTGGTTTTGGTCTTTTCATGGGATTGGTTGACAACAAAATATAAAATATCACCAGCCTTATCCTTTTATCTGGCAAAAAGTTTTTTAATTAATTGCTGAGTCTATAAAATGTCAAAATACAGTGAAAAATGTATTTGTCCAACCAACAGTCCAGAACCCAAAGGTAATAGCACTACGTTGATATAAAATGGAGAAAATCTGCAAATCTTCACATTTGAGAACATCAGTGACCTAGAAAATGTAATAATTATCAATATTGATGTCCATTTTTTGGCGACTAAGTGATAAATTGACTTGACTTAAATTGTTTGATTTGTGTAATCAAATTATTTTGATGTCTCTTGGTCAAAACTACCCTACTATCCTTATCATTCACTAGCTTTATGCCTGTATTTATTCTCTTATCTCCTCAGTTTACCTCCTCTTTATCAGCCCTCTGTCTCTAGTCCTTACCCATACCAGTTCTACCTACCATGCATGTAGACATGTTCTGTCTTTATTATCTTGTTGTAATGACTCTATCACTGCTCAGCATCTCCCACTAACCAGTACGTCTCCCAGTGACACCAGTACAAGCCAGAGTTGACATTCTACACTGACATCTCCTGCCAAAACATGGCAACTTTCCACTCACCCAGAAGGCTGGATTTACGAGACCAATGTATGAAAGAAGCTGGGATCTCCCAGATAAAAACTGGGGGTTGGTCAGGGGGTGAAGTATCCCTACTGATTTATTTACTAGTGGAGACCTGCTGGATTTCTCCCATCCATTTCTCAGCCATGCCCCTGTTATGACAGCCAGTCTGCAAATATTTGCTGACACTAACCAGAACTAAACAGTGTCATTGTACAAGCCGATGATTTAGACTGCATGGTTCAGCAGAATATGTGTGTGTTAGACATTGGGATATACATGGTGCAGTTGTTTGCATTCCTGGCAGCAGACTACACATGCATGTGAAAGCTGATGTACAGATGAGTTTTGTTGATGGTGAAGTGTTGTTAGCGTACTGCTTAGGAAGCGGGTAAGCATGTCGGACACAAACACAACTGAAAGAGTGAAGGCCATTTTCCTCCCTTTTCAATTACTACAGCTCGCTTTTAAAAAGTGAGGTTCTGTGAATGACGTATTCAGCAAGTTCACCTTCTGTCATACAACGGAAACAGGCTTACTAGTGATCCTGCATCAAACAAATCAGCTCTTATGTAACCTGCTGCTGTTGGCTGTAAAAATCAGGCATTTGTATGTGTTAATTAGATTGATGTTACAAGCCGACAACAGACTTTATAGGTTTATAGGCCTAATCAATATGTTACTTTTGTGGCTGATATTGTTTGACATATCAGTATTTGAGAAGAAGGGAGGAGGGGAAATCCAGTAGCTACACACTTAACATAAACATTTTTTGGCAATAATCCCTCAAAACTTATTATTAAAAAGTTGTGACAAAGGAAATTTCAAAGTAGAACAATAATATTACCATAATGGTACAACTTCACTTGAAACCAAATCATTATTAAAGAATCAAACCACATACAGCAAAAAAAAACACTTGAGTAAAGAAAAATAAAGCTTTATGCACATTTGAAAGGCATCCTATAAAACATTCTCTGTGCTACTTTACTAAATATCTCCCTACAAAAACCAAGCCAATATTGGCCCTGCTGATTTATCGGTTGGGCTCTATATCAAATGTACAGTATTATTATTTTGATATTAGTACCTTATACTGCATTTCCAAAGCATATCCTTTAAAATAAATAAATAAATAATAAGATTTATTAACAAGCAGCACAAGACACAAACACAGAATTCACATACAGACAGATGACAAGATACCTCCCAAGATGCCTCCCTGTGTTACGAGATAAGGTCTGCACTACAGTGCCTACAGTATATGCATATACAAATACATACACCTGCACATACATATAATACATTAAAAAAATGTACACATATACACACAAACATATCCACACATTTCATGAGTTATATAATTAACAAAATAAATTTTGCCACATGTTTTCTGGCTGCCCCTTATTCTAAATAAATAACATCCAACCAATGCATGTATACTTATGTCCAGTGCAGTATCCTTGTGCGCACACACTCACAGACGCACATGAAAAACATTGAGATTCTGCTATTCTTATACTTTGTAGGCCCTTAGGTCCCAGTCGTTCCACTCGTTAATCACTGATGTCATCATTGTATTGCCCATCCCACACCAGCCATCATCATCCAGTCACAGCTCGAGAGACTGTCAGATGCCGTGGAGTTTATTAGTTGATTTGAAAGTAGCGTGTCCATGAAAATGTGTCTGTGTGCAGGGTCAATGAATAACATTTTAGACATTCACATGCACAGGGTTGCATGAAACCAGGGTGAAAGGGGACATCAAAGCTCTGCTGGGGTGTAGACTCCCCTCCCTCACATGAGTTGGCTCTGAGGTTAACACTCTAGAGAAGGGTATTTTTACACACACACACACACACACACACACACACACACACACACACACACACACACCCCACTGACACTTCCTTACTCATTCTCGCACTTGTTTCACCTGAAATAGCAGAGATTACTGGAATCACAGTGTTTACTGCACTTATCCATTGTAGGTTAAAGCCTTTAAATAATTCAGCCTCAGCCCAGCACACGCACACACTCTGCCCTGGGCTCCTGTTTGTGGGTTGAGTGGGGCCGCTGACGGCTGATTAATCGACTGGGGCAGCCCACTCATGATAAGTGTGGCTAATGACCTGCTGAATAATTCACTGGGCCTTTGCTGGGGAACAGATGGAAGGCCAAACACATACACGGACATGTTCACTGGCAGAGTCGTACACACTTGTGCACTCATGAATTTATTTGTACACTCATATGCATATATTCAAATATTTGCGGACGCACTCCCAGCCTCCACACACCAGGGGTCCTCTTGTCTCCCCGTCTCTCTCCCCTGCTGTTGACACCTGGGGTGCTTCACGTCAGCGCCGCCCTTGTTCCCTGATACCACCATCCAGCCCTCTCACTATCAGCACAGAAAAAAGTTACCAGAAGCGTATCTTCACCCTTGTTGGCTATCAATACTGATTTCATTCCGTTCTATCAGTGCTTCAGTTTATATGTATCACTCTGGACCTTCTCAGTATGTGTTTGCACTTTAAACACTGTCAAGCCACTGGGATCCGTATGTAGTTCTATTATTCTCAAATCATAGATCACTCGAAGCAAAGGTCAACTGTCAGGGTTTAACATTCACTCTAACTTTTAATAGATCTGATCAGCTGCCTTAAATCAACAGAGTACAGCCTTTGATACTGCAGCCAGGTAACTGTCTGCACCACAGGGAGCCAGACCCAACTGTGTGTGTGTGCGTGTGTGTGTGTGTGTGTGTGTGTGTGTGTGTGTGCATGAAAGCATGCATACACACTGACTCTGGGAACATGCAGGAATGTACTGTGTGTTAGCTTTCTTTGTCTGTTTGCTCCCATTCTTTCCTTTCCATATTCAGATTTTGTGCATTTGATGTATGCTTGCATATCTTGGTAAGCCTGCATTGGTTTGTGTTTCTGAGAGGGAGCAGTAGCCAGTGATTAGACCCTGCTTCCCCTGTGTCAGCACTGATAAGCAGGGTCAGGCTCTCTTTGATATGGCCAGTGGTCTGTCAGAGCCCTGGTCCAAAGTGACAGCTTATCTGCATGCTGCTCTCCTCCCATCTGCTGTTCGCCGGATGGGAATTGAACTCCACTCAGTCGAAGCACATCACTACGAGAAACACTTCCTGTTACTTTACAGGAGGGACATCTAAAGAAGCAGCATTATCATTGCATAGATAACAGTGTTTAGAAATTTAAGCTAGCTGTCAATGATCAGGGATTTGTGCTCAACAGATAAAAAGTTGTTTCAGTAATTTTAGTGAATGTAAAACTTAACGTAAGCTAAACCTAAGCCTGTGTGCCAGGGCTGGGTATCAAACCTTAATACTTTTTGAATACCAGCGGAAATGTGTGTAGAATTAAGATTCTCTGTATTTTCTTACTTATTCTTTAATCGGATATTTTCTGATCTAAATTGTGAAATCAGGAAATTAAGCGTTAGATTACATTAAACACTGATGCCTTTTAGAGGTTTGGTATATTTTCTTTTAAAAAGTTGAAGACTATTCCTCAGAGGAAAGTGTTGTAAAAAACTATTGTTTTTGGTATGCAAACCATAACCCAGGCATCATATTGGCACCAGTAATACAATATCGGCCCTACTACGTGCTTTCCATTTTAGAAGGATTGCTTTTAATTACAAAAAGTTTTAGTTGTGCTGCAGAAGTGGAAAACATACACCAAAAATGTATGAAAGATGAAAGACTGCTGCAGGTAGCTGCTTGGTTTGTGGCAAGATTAATGTAACTATTTTAAAATATTGCATGCCAGTAAAGTGGCCCTGTAATTACTCTTCCAGTCTAATGGATTGAAGACGGCGTTGGTGTTGTTCCAGCCTTGGTCTTTTGAGGCTTGCTATGAGCTGGTACTGGCAGCATTTTCTTACAATTGTTCTGTCAAGGTGACAATTAAATGAATTGTATTGTATCTGGTCTCTCTACAGAAGTGTCATCGTTGCACCCAAGAAAGCTGGCATGACACCATCTCCAGGCATTTCCACTCCCGTTCCAGCAGCCACTGCTGCGTCTGTGTCTGGTGGGACACCTATCGACAGCGTAGCCGTAGTATCTTCTGGGGACGCCTCCCAGAGCACCTCTGCAGACTCTGCTGCAGCAAGTGAGCACACACACACACACACACACACACACACACACACACACACACACACACACACACACAATAATAACATACATGTTACAGAGCATACATATATATATGATATAGTTATGGGAGCATATATATATATATATATGGCAGTGTTTCTGCAAGGGCAGATAAGTCATAGCCTGGATGAGCCTGCTATGAGAAAGTCAATATTTATTTAGAGAATTTGCTCCTCTGTGTGTCTAGCAGAATAATATTGCTGTGTTTGTACAATGTAATCCAGTTACCAAAGGCTTGAGGTGAAACACTAGAGTTACACTAATTCAGCTGTAATTGCTGTTGCAGCTATAGCCGTATATAGTATATAGTATATAGTCTATGGAGTAAAAATAAAAGTAATATTTTCAAAGTAAAACTGTACATACAATAAACAATAAATGTAAAAAATGATTTCTGGTATAAATATAAATGCAAACAAAGTAAAAATAAAAGTACTTTATTTTCCTAGCATTGGGAATTTTATATTACAGTGATTTCTGATACAATGATGAATTAAGGTGAATGAATAAAATAACATATTAAAGTCCTGGCTTTTTTTTAATTGCAACTTTATGCACACACCAACTCTTCTCTATTCACTGATTCAGCTGTGACAGAAAATAGTGATGTGAGAGTGTATAAAAGTGTGATGTTTTTTCACCGAGGAGTCTGTGTGTGTTTAAGAGAGGAGGGAGTGACATGAGAATGGAGTTTGTGTGTTTTAGGCGGGGATTGTGCATTTACTGTAAAATCAGGTCGGGGAGTGTGTGTGTGTCTGTATGTGTTGTGTGTGCATGTGAATAATGATAACTGTTAAAGCTGTATGCATTGGGTGCTGTGTGTCAGTGAGCAGTGTTGAGTAAATATGCTTTGTGAGTCTGTTTTAGGGGGGCAGTGGGAGGACTAATGGAGACGTTCATTTACTCCTCTTTGTTTGAAGGAGCTACTTCAGCTCGAGAGGGATACTCTCACCAGGCCCACATGGCGCTGCTTAACACCTTACATGCACATCCTCGCACGCGCACGCACACACACACACACACACACACACACACACACACACGCGCATTCCAGCCCACATTACACTGTCTGTCATTCCTTAAGAGTTATCCCTGCTTGGAGACCGTCCTGGCTGGAAAAACAAGCCCGCTGAAACACCAGAGGAATCCCCCTCCTCCATATTCAGCTGGGCATTAGCTTATTTATGAGCCACTGGGAAGTGAATTTACTGCCAGATCAATCAAACATGGACTTTGTGCCTTGTGTGTGCCTCTGTCTCCAGAATGAAGTCGTAAAGCACCTTTTTAGTTGTATAATGAAACAGTCACAAAAACAGCCCAGAGGGGTAAATTGGTATGTAATGACTTAATGAGTAAAAACAATTTGAAAAAATAGTAGGCTTTTTTTTTTTTTTTACATCTCACATTCACACAGGTGTAACACTGAAAATATTACTTGCGTATAAAAAATAGTTAATATTGTGCATGTGTCTGATATATGACTGAAATAAAAAAAGCACTATCCAAAAAGGATCACACTGTTTAAAGTATGACTGCAGCTGACAGTGAAACGTGACCAGCCTTTCAGCGCACAATTTAGAGGTTTCCATCATGAAAACCTCTGAATTGTAAATTGATAAGGAAGACATATTGTGCCCGGAGTACATCATCCACTATCTAACCATAAAATTATACTTGTACCCCCACTTGCCCTATTTGACCATAAATCCCCCTATTCTATACATTTGAATAAGGACCATTGTATTATTTCATAAGAGGCATGTTTCCACACAGGTTTATGGTGCTACCCTGGTCGTATAATGTATTGCTGTGTGTGTGTGTGTGTGTGTGTGTGTGTGTGTGTGTGTGTGTGTGTGTGTGTGTGTGTAGCGTCTTATTCTTGTCCAACATCCAGACTAATAACAGAGTTCTTTGGTTTCTCCCTGCAGCAGGCGGCCAGGTTCCAGCCAGCGCTAGCCTGCCATCTGTCCCCCCACTCTCCCCTGTGACCCAGAACACAGCCCCCAATATGAGGTGATTCATCTTCTTTTCTCTCTCTCTCACATACACACATGCACACACACACTCGTGCGCATACACACACACACACACACAAGCACATACACTATCAGCTTTTTATGCACATAAGCATAAACAATCAGTTATTAATGCATATCCACTGATTGTTGCTTTGTCCTAATTCCAATTTTTTTCCCCTTCTCATTAAAAACCAATATTTTACTGATGTTTGAGTTTAGCATTTCATGGATTTATTTTGGAGTTGCCTGCCAATTCCGTTCTACTTGTCATGTACTGTTTGTGTTTATGTGTTGTTTGGATTGCATCCCCACATCTCCAGTATCTCAGAGCGTCTGGAGCATGCTCTGGAGAAGGCGGCTCCTCTGCTGAGAGAGATCTTTGTGGACTTTGCCCCCTTCCTCTCTCGGACGCTGCTGGGCAGCCACGGACAAGAGCTCCTTATTGAGGGCACGAGTAAGTACAACATCATAGAGACTCGTTACAGATACAGATTTTTGAAAAAGCTTGCAACATTTTTTCACTGTGTCCTCGCAGGCCTCAAGGATGGTGCATCTTTTAACTGCTGTCCTCATTTAAATGCAATAACATCTCCAGGCTGTTGTTAATCTAATAGTGTGATGAGTGTGCATTGAGCCAAGAGCTGGTAGTTGTGCTGAAGGTTTCTAGGGGGCCAGGTCAGAGGCCAGGCCACTAATAGCAGTGTTTGGGATGTCTGCTGCCACCAAACAAAATGGAAAGTTGATTGATAGCTGCAGGGGGGCCTGAAGAGAAGGCAGGGGGAGGTGTGTGTGTGTGTCGCATGCATGTGTGATGGTGCATGTGTTTCTGTGTCACATGAAGAGCAACTGAAAGACCAAAGGCTACTCTGCCTTCTTCCCGTCTGTGCCTGTGAAGCAGACTCTGGACACTCTAGTGGCCCCCTGCCCTCTAAAAGCCCAGGGCTCGCCATTAGGGATCAATGGGACATATGCTGGCCAAGTCAGGCCTGTAATACAAGGCCCAAATATGTATTAGTTTACATTAACATCATGTTGGCTCATTAGGCCCATCAATACTAGCTGCTCCCTTGCAGATGGCACAAGGTTAGGTAATCTCTGTCTATTTGTATGTGTGTAGTGCATGAATGTGTTTCCACAGTTACAGAGGAAGGTTTATGAAATAAAAAACACAAAAAACAATTGTTTATTGTCAAGTGTACATTCCTTTCAGACTCCCTTTCTTTCATTTTTCTCCAGGCCTGGTGTGTATGAAGTCCAACAGCTCAGTGGTGGAGCTCGTCATGCTACTGTGTTCACAGGCAAGTCTGGCATCTATATCTTTTCTTACCCCTGTGCTCCGCTTTTTCCCCGATCTGATTTATCAGGCTCACCTTGAGTGCAGTAAATCCACAGCCCAGAGTGGACAGTGAGCAATCCAGCGCCTTATCTTTCCTGCACACTACCTTGTCTACCTTTCCACATTCACCCCGTCCCCGAGTGAGGGCAGAGAAACCGGAGAGAGAAGGCATCTCCAGCCACAAATATTGGTTTGAGGGTCAAGGGTGGCCGACCTGTCCGCGACACCTTTGACCTGCGCAACGGCCCTTGTGGCCTGGCCAAACTGATGAGGAGGGATAATGTAGATTTGATGGTGCTTTGCATTGATTATCCCTCTCTTCTCTGTTGTCTTGTGGGTGTTTTGTTGCCAAGTTTATTTAGCTGCTGCCGGATTCATGAATACTAATTCAGGGATCATAAGCAGGAGTGGGCAGATCAATGATCGGGGATGTCAATAGATCACTCCAGGATGGCTGATTAGCATGAAAAGACACAAAGCTACCGAAGGCTGTTTAGTTACTGTCCGTGGACGAAAACACAGTACACAGTGTACTTTACATTTATGTGTAAATGCATCTCATATGAACATTGTATTTATTCAGAAACACTCATTTTCGTAGTGTAACACACACAAACAGTTGCCCTCATATACACACATCCAGTGACAAGGACAACAGATAATAACTCCCCTCTGGCCCTGTTTGTTTGCGTCTTTACCATTTTAAAACACCTCATGAAAAAACAAAGATCTCCAATAATACAAAAACACATCTGATTAATGACGCCTCTCTAACCACTGCGCTCTGCTTTTTTTTATCAGCTTTATTTTCTAAAGAAATAGCGCCTGTCATCTGGCTTTCTTTCCTGCACCTTCTCCCCCTTTTAACCCCTACCCTGTTTGGTTCCCATTATTCACTTCGCGTCTTCTCTAAAAAGGTAATACAGTCAGATTACACATCTGTTTGGATGTCAGTGGCCGCGCATAGATTTGTGCTAGCGGGACACATGGAGGGAATGTGAGCCCTATAATGTCCAGAGACGAAGGAATAGCAGGAGTGAAAGCTAGATAGAAAACCAAAGAGAGAAGAATGACAGGCTCTAATGCACCTATTTGTCATATCTGTCAGGGTGTTGTTTAATGCTAATCTAATCAAAGGCAGAATCTTGGTGATTGCTCCGCTGCACAGCTCATACCTCGCTTCCCCCTTTGGTCCCCAGCCCAAGCTATTTCTTCCTTTCTCTAAGCTCCAAGCTACCCCACCCAATCTCCACAATGCACTCACACACACACACTCACTCTCTCTCTCTCTCCCTCTCTGTGAAAGGACCAGGGATTGGCCAGCGTGGTGTTGATTGCTTCAATAAATCATCCAACCAAATTCTCTCACAGCTAATGCAAATGTAATTTTATTGTTGTGTAAAGGGAGAAAGGAGGGGGGAGGAAGGTAGGAGCGATATGCTGCTTTCCACTGGGGAAAGGGGGAACACAGGGACAGACTTTCCTCTGGGCTAAATTACAATGTATAATTATTTGTGTGTTTGTTCTCCTTGTGGGGCAGTGAGAGTGAGCCAGTGCCATGATTGATGACATTATTTAGGAAAGTTTGCTGGGCCCTCTGGCACAGGAAGCGCTCAATTCTCTCACAGGAAGTGCCTCTGTGGCCATCTTGTGACTCCTTCCTGCCTTCAAGCCAACCAGTGGAGGGAGTAGATGGAGATGATTTTGATTGATCTTTCTCCCCCCTCCACCCCCCACACCTTCATCGGAGATGCGACGCGATACCATCTCTGTGAAATTTTAATTAATTTCCCGAGCTTTGAGATGGAGTGGAGCCAGGGTGAAGGGTCAGGAGGCTAGGGACTGCAGAGCAGTTTTTAATCAGGGTTCCTCTGAAAGTTGCATTGGTGGCCACATCAGCTTGGCATTGAGGAGGGGATTGTAAACCGCTGTTTGATAGTGCCCCATTTCTAAACAACTACACCAGTGCTCCCAATTAAAGGACCATTTTGATCAGACATTAACTGTTGGGGTGGCATGCTGCCTTGTTCTCCACTATAATATTGATCCTCGATGACTGCTGAATATACAAAATGAGGATTAATGATCATATACTGTAGCTGCAACAGAGTAGCGCTCAAAATAGTAGAAAGAGCTGCCACTTACTGTATCTGCACCTGGCACTGTGGTGAATTCAAGATTTACTATGTTTAAGATCTGAAACTAACTTTTTTGTTATTTACATAATCAACTAATCAGCAGATTAGTTTCTCGATTAATTGTTTGTTTCCCAGAGCATGAGATGACCTATTTAAATAGCTTGTTTTGTTTTTTTTACCTAATTTACTACTATAGAAGACTAAGCAAAACCATCAAATATTCACATTTGAGAAGTTGGAACCAATGAATTTTTGGCCATTTTTGCTTAAAAGAACTATAGATGATTAATCCATTATCAAAGTTGTTGTAGATTACTTTTCTGTCAGTCGACTTATTGCCTAATTGTTTCAGCTCTACTTAGTTTATAAATAAGAATACTCATAGCCATTTTACATTCTCAAAATTACGTTATTATAATGCATACATGATATTAGATAACAGTAAGTAGAATGTAAGAACTCAAAACACAACATAAAGGGACATTTTGGTATTTCTCTTGTTATAAAGGGCTCACATGACAAGTTGAACAGTTTCTTCATCCTTTCACCTACTCAGATTAATATGCGATGCTTAGGTGCTAATTACATTATTTCAAGTAACTGGAGAAGAGATTTTTGTACGGTTAATATCAAGACGTCATAGCCCTTCTAGGTTATTGAATGTGATGGCTTCCTCAAAGTAGCTCTTGCATATTACATGAATATCATCTAAGTTTTTCTAGTGAACCACATTCTCTGAGGGTCTTGCATGTGAAGAACCACTCTCCCCCACTTCCCATGCCCCTGATTTGCCTTGACAGTTTCACTCTCCCTCTCACACTTGTTCTGTCCCGTCTTTGTCGTGTTTACGGCCTGCATGTTGTTTCCTGGGTCCACTTCTGGAAGTGGCTTCCACCCAAAACATCAGATTAATAAATAATGCTCTGGGACAAGAGGAAGAGCTTTCCCTCGCGCTCGCTGCCTGTCCGTCCAAAGCTTTGAGAAATCATCTCATCGGTTACTGGACAGTCTACGATGAGCAGAGGCCCATAAATCTTCTCAGTAGCTGCATTTGTGTCCTGTAGATCAGCCATTATTGTCCGGCCCCTCTGTCAGCCCATCCATCCTTCTGCCATTTATCAGAAATGCATCCTGTACATGGAGTGGAAGGAAGAGAGAGGGAGAGAGAGTTGTGGGGTGGAGGGGCGCTGGCTTCATGATGGTCAAGCCCAGATAGGAAAGACACGCTCTTCCTCACACGTCAACAAATACACAAAACCTAATGCTGAGCATGTTTTAGACTGTTTTGACATTCATTGTAGTGCAATTACACAAAGTAATTCTCCTTGAAATCCATATTTTTTCACTTACCTCAAATGGTATATAGCAATGCAGATAATTTTGTTTTTATATGCCCAGGTATCGACTTAACAGTCTCTGAAATATCTGCCTCCATCCCAGGACAATGCTGATAAATGGTATTTTGTTTGTGATGCTCACAGCATTGAAAAATTACATTAAAAAATTCACGAGACCTCAGTATGAACAGTTCTCTCCGACAAAGGAACTCATGAAAATTGTTCACAGTGAGATCTGTGAATACACCAGAGTATTGAGGACGCAGTTTCTGGCAATGTTGTACTGTCGGTCAGTCCACCACTTTGGCCCAGACTGAAATATCTCAACATCTATTAGATGGATTTTCCTGAAATTTTGTACAGACATTTATGGTCCCTGGAGGATGAATCCTACATTGGTGATCCCCTGACTTTTCCTCTAGCGCCACCAGCAGGACATAATTTTAATTAGTCAAAAACTTTGGTTTATGACCAAATACCTGCAAAACCAATGACATTCCCGTCAGCCTGAGCCGTACTTTGTGTTTAGTGCTAATTAGCAAATGTTAGCATGCTAACACGCTAAATCTACATAGTGAACATGGTAAACATCACATCCTAAAGATCTACATGTGAGCATTGCAATTGTGAGCATATTATCATGCTGACGACAGCATTTAGTTCAAAGCCCCCACTGAATTTTGGCGGCAGCAGAAAACTCTGAGATTGATAACCCAAAACCTGAGCAAATATAACCACATCTAGTTGCATAGCTATATTAAACTAGGCGTAACTGATAACATGGGTGTTTTTTTGGTTGTTTTTTTAATTTGGGTGGCACATACACTATATCTGTTCTAAGCAAATGGCATTTGGTTGCGACCATTGATGCAGATAATCTTTTAATACTAATTCAGTACCATCAGTGTTAACCCGCTAATCCAATGTCCACACATTATCATATGTTCCCAGCCAGTCTCACCAAAGTTAACCTGTTTAACAGATGGGCATCTCTCTCTCCCAGTCAGCGGGGAGAAAGACATTGACTTCCCCAAACACTTGGCTCCTCCTGACCCTTGACCCTCTGACCTCCAGGTTAGAAGGAAGAGTGGCGGAGGCGTAGAAGTTTAAACCCCTGCAGTCAGGGAACAGGTCGTGAGAGCACGGTCATCATGCTCCACACAATCAATAGCATAATCTGAGAAACGAGGGAACCAGTTGGAAGCTTAGTAGCCCTGAAAATAAGAAAAAACAACCTGCAAGTTGAACCATATGCACAGTTGCTTTTGTATGTTTTATTAACTATTCACAAGTTGCTTTGTTAGTTGCTCATTTTGAAATTTACATTGGTGAAACTGAAGTCTGATGTTTGAATTGCAAAATAGTCATTTATATCTGTCAGTGGACATATTTCTTCTTCTCTCCCGTAAGTGAGGCTTTGATGGATCAAGAGCAGACCATGTTGTATGAACCACTTGGGGAGCCGAGAGAGGTGAGAGAAGTGGCGAGGAATGTGATGAAACCAGGGGACAAAAATACTTTCCCCATCATTTTCCTCACAGTCAGACCGACACCCCGCTGTGCAGTTAAACAGGCACACAAGGTTCAACATCAGTGCAAATCAAAGTGTTATTTTTCCCTCCCTCCCTGTTCGCCCTCACCCTGTGCTCTGCTCCAGTGCCCCTTTACAGCCATGCCACGCGGCTCAGTGTCCCTGCCATCGCTCTATAGTTCAGAGGATAATATCACGCTGTTTATTCTTTGAAAAGGTACTCTCCTATGAGACGTAGAGAAAACACAGTAACACCAACTGGCACTTAATTCTGCAGGCTCCCTATCGTTGCCAACTATGCAGCCAGAGAGGGGGCAGCGGGGTGTGTTGTGTTGGAGGAGGTGGGGGTCAAGGGGGGGCTTCCTGACAGGAAGTGAAGTCTAGCTGAGAGGGGAGAATCAGACAGGAGACTCAAAAAAAAAAAAAAAAAAAAAAAAAAAATTTGAGTGGCTTTTAATTTGGCTCCCATCCGATTTTACTGTGAGCTGGCTTCACGTGGCTCTGAACTGGAGGGTCTCAAGTGGCATGAATGGTTGGTTATTTATACACAATGTATAATCGTGTTTCAAATAAATGAATTTCCCTGACAGAGCCCTCTCCTCCTGACAGGCACTGTTAATGTAATGTTTTTCTACCTGACAGGCCCCACGTTGTAAGACCTTGGAATGTATTCTTATGTTTCTCCCCCTGCTATCCTCTCTGCTATCCTGCTGATAAAATCATATCCTGCCTTCTTAGCTCGGGTTTGGAGTGAAAATGAACTTCCTTGCATTTTTGATCTAGTTAGACTGATCATACTTCAGGGGCCCAATCTAGAATTTAGAGATATACTTTTACCTTGACATTGTATATAGTAACTTTGGCCGTTTTGATAGGGCCATTGGTGACATTAGTTGGCATCCTTGAGTGGACACAAAGGTACATACAGGTATTTAGGTATTGTACAGATTTGTGGCAATGGTTAGAGCAAGTGACAGGCTCAGTTGTCGAAGGACATACTGTGTTTTACAGAAGTGTTGTTCCTGTAAATAATGTTTATTCCAATTATGTGAGTCCTGGTTCCAGCTCTATCTTTTCTTGTGTAATGTGTTCTTTGAGCAGTTAGTTGATCGGTTTTTAACATTATTTAATCTCTCAGCAAATGACACAAGCAAAATAATGTTGTATTTGTGCTGCTTTATGATTGTAAATGTAGCTTTCTGAATAGTCTCGATCCCCATCTACAGTCCCAGTCACCGGGATGCCTACCGCTGGCCCACAGAAAATTGCAAATTACATTTGCTGTGAGGAAATTATATGATTCGACAAAAAAAGCTACATAATGATTACACTATATAAGACAAACTTGGTACGGTCTGTTTGTGCTGCATCTTTCCCCACCTGTCCATGTTACATTCACAACAATGGGATACTGAGTTTGATCTTATCTAATGCAACACACCCGAGGTAGTCAATCAGCCATATGTGAGCCACTTGATCTGAAAGTTAACACGAGTAAAGAAGCAAGAAAAACTTGAAAATATCTTCAGAAGTAGAAGACAAAATAAAAGCAGAGGTAAATTTATTTGTATAGCACCTTTCAACAACGAGGCAATTCAACGTGCTTAAGGCCGGAGATACAGTATGTATAATAGACGAACATTTGTCCTACATAAAATGTTTTAATGCTGTTGACTTATAGCATCAAAGACCCTAAAGAGAAAATAGCTTAAACTATATTCCAGTTGTGAGAACAGTGAATGATTTGATCGCTATACGTTATATCATTTAACAAATGCATGCTTCATGTTGTACTACAAAACAATACAAAATGCTCTCTCGTAATAAATTGCACCGAAAAGTCGAGACCTGCAGTTGTAGTAAAAATAGATAAATTGCAACAAAAGCAAAATTCAGTCATTAAAATTACGTTGTTGGATGAGATGATGATTTCATTTCTCATTTAGAACTGAACATCTGTTCCATTTGGGACTGAAACAGCTGCACAGTGTTTAAGTGTTCTTGTGCTCCTTCATCATTACAATTTACTGACATTAAACCGAATTAACCAAATACCAGATTTGTCACAAGATAAGTTTGAAAAATAAAAAGCAGACATTTTTTTATGATATACTGCTGCCTTAAATGTACTGTATTCCACTTAAACACACTTGTCA
Source organism: Macquaria ambigua (assembly GCA_008360985.2). NCBI lineage: Eukaryota > Metazoa > Chordata > Actinopteri > Centrarchiformes > Percichthyidae > Macquaria > Macquaria ambigua. The sequence goes on along the minus strand of VMKM01000167.1, from coordinate 508,871 downwards.
TGTCTCAAGTGTTCATGTTTTTGGTCTGTTTGGTGTATGGGGGGGGGTTTAGGTCCTGTTTTTTCACTCCATGTTAGTGTAGCCATGAAAGTGTGAGTCCATGAAGCTGCTGGAGACCGTGCAGTATAAATATTTGGACATCAGTAAATATTCCCTCAGTTGTGAATTTTATCACGCAAACACCAATATGAGTGTCTGTTTTTCTTTAAGCAGATACCATCTGAACACACATGTGGACTGTAGAGAGCTGGAGTAGACACACCGGTGTTAAGTTATACATACACGCACACAAACACACGTTTTTCAGACACAGCAGCATGAATAAGCAAAAAACTACTCAACTTCTGCATTAATCAGTCAAAAGGACAATGATGAATAACATATTTGATAGTTCATAGTAAAAGTAATTTTTTGTTTTGTCTTCCTCATCTGCACACATGGGCTCTTTTTTTTGGTCATTGTTGATATGACATGGCTGCTCATAAACATTCGGGTCACACAGCTACAAAAAACTGTTTCCTTGTCTGTTCTTTTTTTTGTGGTCGTCAACGCACAAAGGTTTAATTCAAAATGTCAAGATATGCCACCACCTGTTATTGATATGTCAGTGGTCATAGGAACTTTTACTTCATAGCCGTCAATGACAGAATTATTCAAATTCATTTAAGATGTTGATATGATAACACGTGCATTTAGGCTCCATCTGCTTTGTCTTTTTGCAGTCTTATTCCGTGTCACCTTGTAGTCAAACTCCTATACAGGTTTTGATTTCCAAAAAAGAAACAAAATCAGTAGCTCTCAGCCTCTTTAATTTAGCTTCTGCTGCGCTGCCACATTTGACATGAGGATTTATGCTTTTGTCGTCTCATCTAAAGTTGTATTCCCATAGCCTTTCAAATCAACAAATACTTGTGATTATGAGTGATGCCACCGAAAAGCACAACTGACTTATTTATTATTTCGGGAGAGCCGAGACATTTCTTTCTTCGGTGTTGGAAAATGTTTTCCTTGTGTTGTGGCGAGCCTGATGTTTGAAAGGCGATTTTGCTCAGGAGGTCTGCTTTTTCTCACTAGTGGTAGAGGTATATTTAGATGTTGATTATGGATAATCAGCTGTAATGACGGAAGTGCATGGCATGCATGTTTAGACTCAATGCCATCATCATGGAACACAGACCAAACAGAGCTGTCTTATTGACTTCAGATTGAAACAGGCATTTCCATGAAATGATTCAAACTTTCATTCATACACACCCTGACACGCAAAAAAGAAAGAAGTAACAAAACATAGCCCCTCCTAGCTATATTAAACATTGGCAAAATTTCCGATCAGGATCAAAGGGCAGCCCTCTTTCTCCGTCCTATCATCTGTTAGGAGGTCAGGTTAAAGGTGAGAGGTCACAAATGGCTGCTTGTATCTACTCATCAGGAGTGCTGTGGTCATGGCCCCTATTGCGGCCATAAAAGCGGTGACACCGCTGATCATGGCAGCCAAAATCCAATATCCTATCACTGACCTGTCCCTGTTTCCTTTTTGTCACCGGGAGATGTCCCTCAGATCAGGGTCATTGCTTTTTTAATTCAACTAGAAGAGCCATTTTTTAGCCCATAATGACACCATTAGTCTTGCTATCACCTTTGTCTGTGTCCACCAAATGCCAATGGCCTCTTCGCCGTTCGTCAAACCTAATTTAGAACCAAAGCCTTTCCGAGCTGCAGTTTTGCGATAATCTTTTTATTTCTGCCGAAGGAGCTTTTAGTTTTACTTTAAATTCTGAGACTCCTGCATCAAAGTCCCAAGTATTTTAAAGAAATCACATAAAGGAAATTTAATGTCACTGTTTTTCTGGTTCTCCAGAGAGTACGTCTCTATTTACGGCCTCACTTCCTGTGGTGTTTATTTGGAATCCAGCTAGCACAGTCTGGCCCGGTCTGGAATATCCCCACAGCCACAGGCTAACACTCATGTTTAATGTCCTTCAACTACAGTCTATGCTGAAACTAGAAGGCCCCAAGGCTACTCTCACACACTTCCTCTAAAGCAAGCCTCAGCCGCAAAACCCTCTGCCAATACTCAACTCCAAAACACTGTTTCCACTCCCAAGCCCAGACTTTTATTCCCTCTGTGCCCTCTTTATTTGGAATGTATTGTAAACACGGTCAATGCCAATATGGTCCTTCAGGACAAAAAGCAGTTATGAATTGAGGTTAAGTGTTAGGTTGTTGTCTGTATGACGTGCAGTTGGTTACAGAGTGACGGTGCGCAGGCATTTTAAAAGAATGGTTTCTCTTGGCTTGGTGCATAATTGGTTCTGATGGATTTACATTTGTTGTGCTGATAGGGCAAAACTGTATGGTTTCGAAAATCATCACGTATGTACGAATATGTTTGGATGTGTTTTTTTTAGAAATTCTTGTAAATTGATCTTTTTCCTTCCTCCCTGTAGCGCTGATATCCTCGTCCCTGTGGGCTCTCTAAGTTTACTGAAAGGCCAGTCTCTACATAAACACACAGTTTCTTCTATCAGCTTAAGAGATGATGACAGCAGAGTTTAAAAAGTTTATGCTTGGATACACGTAGCGTGTCTCTCTCTTCATAGTTGTTTCGCAACTCAATTAAATTGTTAACTCTATTTAGAATCAAATTACAATCAGTTGTTTTGGGCACTTTGTTGAAATGAGAATTTCTATCCCCACCGCTGAAATCACTATTACACATTTATCAACAAATGACACATTTTAATAAAAGCTGAATAATGTGGAATGTATGGTGACTTCAAACTCTGATTAATGATTTTTTTAAAGAGTAGTAGTTTGGTAGTTTAGGTCTCTAACCTGAGGTTTTTCGTGCATATTTCTCCATCTCCCCTGAGAGGAAGAAGGGGAAAAAGCGCTGTGAGGTTCAGACAGGCCCCATGACCTTGTTGCTTTATTATTCTTTTGACGGTTGTGTTGAAGGTGTTGAAATATTGAGCAGAACATGAGAGATGATGACCGCCGAGTTTCCCTTCTCTCTTTGTTCCTTCGAAGTTGAAGATTTAAAGTCACACACGGCTGTGGCTGGATTGTTTAGACTGACACCTTGAACCATAACGTTAGTCAAAGAGGAGGAAATTTGTGTATTTACTTGTGATAAATGCACTCTCAACACAGCTCTTTCACTCCTTTCCACTAGTTTGCCAGCTGATTATATAGCCTGTGCTGACCAAAGCAGCAAAGTAGTAAAAGTAGCTTTTTAGATGATGTTTCATTTGATATTAGGGGCCTGTAGTGGCAGGAAAGCTTATAGCCAGAGCGTAAACCACTGAGTCACCAGAGTGTACCCAAGAATTTCTTTCCACAGGGTCCATTTATGATTAGTTTAGAATTCAAAAACGATTTTAATAGAGCTGAAAAAATTAGTCTATTTAATTGATTAGTTGGTCAACTGCAAATTAATCAGCAACTATTTTTTGAAAATCTATTTATCATTTAAGTAATTATTCAAGCAAAAATGCCAAACATTCCCTGGTTCTAGCTTTCAAATGTAAGAGTTTCCTGCTTTTCTCTGTTTCATATTATTGCATCATTTTTGGGTTTTGGATTGTTGGTCTGACAAAAACAAGAAATTTGAAGACGCCTCGTTGGGGTTTAGGATATTGTTTTTTACGATTTTCTAACATTTTGTAGACCAAATGACTGATTATTAGATATAAAGAATTGACAGATTAATGAATGATAAAAATAATTGTTTGTGATATTTTTACTCAAACTCTGGCGAAATGATTGGACTCCTACATTGTTAAACTTTATTTTTTAGTAGCTTTTAGAGTATAGGTTACCATCACAGAGCCGGTGCCATCACATTTGCTCCAGTTGTTTCCTTTGGATATTTACCTTTTTAAAGGTGGTGAGAAATGTATTAATGTAATCATCTGCATCCAAATGTAGAAGATATATTTCTCAACTTCTAATTCTGTGTGATAAGAAATTCACTGGATCATGTGTAAATTTTAGTTCCTATACCTAGTTATTTCAGCATTAGTTATTTTCATTGATATTGTGTGTGTTCGCTTACAGGAATGGCAGAACTCCATCCAGAAGAATGCCGGTCTAGCCTTTATCGAGTTGGTCAACGAAGGCAGGTATGTAACTCTGACCTGCTAAGTGCCGCCCTCTCTCCTCGCAGCAGCACTTCTTTATTATCTTTTCCAACCTCTACCCATCAGCCACTTTCCAATTTCACCATTCATGGATCACATCACAGCCCCTCAGGCCCCCAAGATCCCCAAGGCCCTTGTGATGGGGTGGCTATTCAAGTTTCTGGACAAAAATCAATGATCGGGGGGGGGGGGGGGTGAAGAGGAGCTTGTGAGAGTGAGGATGGAAGATCCTTGAGTTCAAGGCTCCATTCAATACTTGCTCATCCCAGAGGGATTTGGGAAAAGGGGAGAGGTTAGGTAGAAGGTGACAGGGGCTCTGATCACTAGTTCCTCTGTGACACTTGGGAAATCGCTCTTCATTTCCTACTGTCCCTCTGTCAGTTTAAGCCTTTCTGGTTGAGCCTTTATCTGCCTGTAATCATCTCTTCTGTCTGCTGCTGTCTTTTGTTTTTGTCTATGTTTTTGAATTATCCCGACATATGAGCCTCCCATCTCTTCCTAATGAGAGACTCTCATTCCCACATCAGTTCCTCTTAGTCTTAGAACTCTCATCAATTTTAGATTTAGAGGGCCACACTTTACATTATTGATCCTCAACTTTACGAATTGGCAGAGGCTAATCCACAGTAATGCTAATGAGACTAGCAATGTGGTCCTATGAGTACTTTGTGGAGGACAGGATTTGTAATTCACTTAAGAGGCTGATCTCTATTACTCAAGTTGGGATCATTCATGTGTATGCAAATGCGTGTCTGATCTGTCTGTTCATGACAACATGATTAGTTGAACATCAAATTCTCTACCAATCTAACTAGTCATTGTTTTATTGATTTGGTTAAATCCAGATTTTATACTATACGCAAGCAGTCCACCCTGATTGGGTTTTGTAAAAGCTGTGTAATAGGCCTTAGAAGGTATTAAAAAGTCTCAAATTCCGTCAATACAGGGTTCGTACAAAGACTTGAAAGTTTGGAAAATGCTTACTTTTAAGCGTTATGTTATCAAGGTTAGGAATTTAAATTGCATTCTTTGTGGTATTAAAAAGGTCTTAAAAAGTCTCAAATGTAACTTGATGAACCCTGCAGAAACCCTTTATTATATTACTTATTACTAAGTATTTACTTACTTTTTCCACAATGTCTTACGAGAGGATTTGGATACATGTGCAAAAAAATATGCACTTTAAAAAACACCATAAGTCTGTTTTGTCCATATGTACAGTCTTAAGCGCGGAGCACCATAAAGAAGGGCAGTGGTTCGGTTATTGATAGCAGGGCCTCGACAGGGCCGTAGAGGCTGCAGAGGCCCCAGCACCTCCGCTCCCCTGCTGCCCTGTGCTGAAACAGCAGGCTTAGGTTACAGTCATCCCCTGGCCCCTAAACCCCCACTCCACAGTCAGTCCCAGCCTGCCCCATCCCTCCTCTCTGGCCCCTAGTCTGTTATTGTTCCACTTTGCACAGTCCTGACCTTTAGGGCTGTAGAGAGGTTTCTTCGACCAGCACACACACACACACGTACACGCATAACATGCATGTTTCCTCAACACTGATAAGACGAGGGAGGTAGACTACATATGTAGCGACATGGGCAGAGATCCTCCCTCTTGTCAGATGCATATCATTAACAAATCAATTAGCACCTGCACCCCAGTTAAAGGATCTATCTGGTTTTGTTTTGTTTCCAAATTAAATTTTCTGCCTATTTTGCATGGTTCTTTTTCAGCATTTTATGGATATTACATGGCTGTTCCTTCTCTAGGTTTCCAGATATCACAGTGTTAAAACAGATGTTTTAAATACTCTGAAGCTATGATATTGCTAAGCATCCGTCTGACATTCTCCCCTCTATGGCTGAAGTACATTGACATCCATACACCTTATAAAACATTTAAATAATAATTGTAAATACATTTACGCAGTATTCCAGCAGGCTGATGTCCATCTGCCCTCTCCCTAGACTGCTGAGTCACACCATGAAGGACCACCTGGTTCGTGTGGCCAATGAAGCTGAATTTATCCTAAGCCGACAGAGGGCTGAAGACATCCATAAACATGCAGAGTTTGAGGTAAGATGCTGCACAGTTCTGGCAACCCATGCACAGACACACAAGTATGAGAACAACATGACCATTGACATACTTTCTTAATATGTAAGTAAACTAAATCGTCTTTATATGTCAGAAAATATATTGAACTTACAGGTGTGAGATTGCAGCCTGCTGTAGCACATTTTGAAAGACGCAAACAGAAACAATATTCTACAACTTAAAGCTGAAATTGCAAAAATACCTACGCATTAAGTGTTGCTGCAGTGAAGCAGTTTTACTATATCTCATTGTCGGTGGTATGCGGCCAAAGTGTGATCTGCAGACCACGTATTGAGAAAATGAAAAATGATTTTCTGAAGAGAGTAAGTTGGACAGCAATGCCATTGTCAGCCAGACACGTGCAACCTGACAAATCTGATCAGCATTTCTCAATAGAAGAGTGTCTCAAATGTGCACTCTACCATACAGATGGCTATAAAGATACAATAATAATGGAAAATTACAGATTTCAACTTTTATTATAGCCTCGGAAGAATGAGGGAAGCTTATACGATCAAGTGAAGGATTCCAGTACAGACTGTTTTCTGTACCAAGAAAAAATGTTAACCAAGCATAATCTATCTGTCATATTTCCCCCCTGTGTGATCCACAGGAACTTAAACTTGCTAAGCTCGGACAATAAAGTCCATTTGTAGCTTTAGGCCCATCGCACTAAGACTCCTTTGATAGAAATGTTTAATAGTTTGATATTCCAGTCAGTGAGAGCATAGAGAAGCTGATCCAATGGCTACTTAAAACTTGTCCATCAAGTTATAAGATCTGTCACAGCAAACGTAGAGGATAAATGTTTACTTTTCAAACTAGACTTACATACACACTGAAGTAGTTTGAGGCTGAGATCATGCTTGGCACATATCACTAACCAAACATTGTGTAGTGTTAATTTATCCCTGTGCCTCCCCGTCTAACTGCAGGCTTGCCCCTGAAACATAACTTCTCCTCCTCCTCTTCCTACCAGTTCTCTGCACAAATGTTGCTATTCACGCGTAGCTGCCGGGCCAACTCTGTCCTGACCCATGGGCACCCTTCGTTGCCCCTTTCCCAGTCCAACTCCGCTAAACTCCCCTCCCTTCTGCTTTCTAGATCTCACCAAAATCATTTCCTGCCCTGCTGAGATCCTGTCCATTATACTCCCGCTGGGGGTGTATTTTGCCAGTGACAGGAATATGGCATTCTCCCCTCTCTTCCATCCCTCCCTCCCTCATTTCTCAGGAACCTGCCAGCACTAAAAGCTGCAGACAGACCTGAGAGGTGCTGGCCTGAAGGGCTGACTGTGTGTAAACCCACCACCTCCACCCCCAAACCTGAGCCCTCAGCCCCCACTTTGCAGTAAAATGTGAGGCTTTTTTTAAGGTTCAAGGAAGGGTCTCTCTTACATTTGGGTAAAGTGAAATCCCTCAAGAGTGTTGAAAGTCAATCAGAGGGGTGGGAGCACAACTCTTGCACATCAAAGTTTGGTCTGTGATTGCTGTGTTATGCTCTTTCTTGGATAGGTTGCTTTTCTGTGTAATTGGCATCCTGTTCTTGTGAACTCTTATTACTCACTCTGCTCTGAGTATTGAGTCATTTTATTAACTGACATGATCTGACCTTATCATTATCAACACAGACTGATGGAGCATGATTTAGTTCTACTAGGTTGATGTAGCAGATCTTTTTATTCTACCCATTTTTTGAAAAGGTGTACAGTATTTGTGCTCTTGCAAGAGTGCATGTACAGTATGTCAGGTTAGACAGCTGTCTTCATCTGACACAAGATCAGCACAAGTAAAAATGGCTCAGAGTATGTTTCCTGACTGGCAGACAGACAGACAGACAGACAGACTTGGCAGTCAGTCTACACACGACAGCCCCAAATGATCCTGCTCTGCCCCGGCCTTTTGCTGTGGCCGCAGGCCACACGCTCTCTGTGTAACCATGTCCCCACCCCTTCTCAATTTCTCCAACTCCTAGGCATTAGTCCCTGATTCCTAACCAGGCATAGAGTAGTTTTGCATTGCACGTAACAGACTGACTGTCCCAAGCTCTCCGAATCTAATTGATTGTTTTGCTTTTTTTGTTAAGTCCTGTTTGTGTGTTTTTTGTGTCTTTCTGTATTGCCACATTTCTTCTAGCTGAATCTTCTGTAAAAGGTTTACTAAAAACAAAACTTTTATACCCTTAATATGTGTACATTATATCGAGGTAACAAGAGTTGGACATAAGAATAACTGACAGAATTCAAGTCCTATTTTTACATAAGCCTTAGTAAGTGTACACTTATTTGTCTGATTACCAGCATGCATGAAAACATGACATGAATAGTCTTTGATGCATGTTAGGTAAGAGAGTGCAAATGACAGGGAACCGAGGATGAGGCATCAGCTGTTTTGTTGTTTCTGTTCTGCGAGCTCTCTTATCCACCCTGCTTTCTACAGTCATATTTGTTATTTATACACACACACACACACACACACACACACACACAAACACAAACACACACACACACACACACACACACACACACACACACACACACAGTATATAACACACTGTGGGCCTATATTAGTACAATACTGTGTGCAATGTAAGGTTTGTTACATTTCCAAATGAAGCAGCACTATCAGTTACATGAACTGTCACTCAATTAACTGCAAAAATACAACTAATGAAAAGCTATAACTTTCCATTTTTGTGTTGGCATTTGAAACTTACTCTACCTTTGCAATCTTCCAGCTGTCCTTAATCAGATACCCACCGTAGCTCGTCCCAAACTATGTTTCACAATTGAATTCCCCACTTAAATGCAGTTGCTCCTCAGTGACCTCTGAGAAGAAGTGAACCCCTGATAAGTCTTGCTCTGATATTGCTGTATTGATTTTTGCCTCCATACAAGCTCTGCCTGAGCCTGCTCGAGCCAACGGTTTCATTTTGCACTGCCACAATAAAAATAACAGGCCAATGAAACATCCCCCCGGAGGGTGGGGGTGGAGGGATTTGAAATAATTTTCAGCAATGTCCTAGTTTTTTAAAGCGCTGTTCCTCTGTATTGTGTTGTGGTGACACTATAAGTTGGTTATTGTTTTGTGAGAAATAAACCTCAAAAAAGGCCTCCAAAAGGACTCATTTTGGATGTCATTGTGTTACACTGGAAGTGAGGAGGTTTGCTAAGTCATGCAGCAGCAATTGCCAGAACACGATCTGCTTCCTCTCCCTCACTATACTATTCTGCATTTAAGTGCTCTTGTTTTAGTTAAACAGCAGCAGCAAATGCCAACCAAGGCACCAGAAAAGAGAATAATTCAATACATAAAAACAAATTTATGTTTGCTCCTTGTCAGAGTTCATATCCTTGTGAAGGCAGTGATAGAGGATTTAGATACCCGCTTGCCTCAGAGACATAACGTATGCTCTCTCTCTCTCTCTCTCTCTCTCTCTCTCTCTCTCTCTCTCTCTCTCTCTCTCTCTCTCTCTCTCTCTCTCTCTCACTCTCTCTCTCACTCTCACTCTCTCACACACACACACACACACACACACACACACACACACACACACTCTCACTGGCTCTCTGTGGGACAGAATTGAGTTATCTTTGGCCCTGAGAGTAAGTTATTACAGTGGGCTTAGGGTGAAACAGATGAAGATAACTAGGGGGAAATCCAATTACCTTTTAGGGTTCTCTATCTAAAAGGATCCTTAATGTGAAGGAGATCTGCAGATCGGATGCTCCTGACCAGCACAGCAAATGATAGACTCTGATATCTTCCAGAGGAGCAGGAAGGAGAGGGAGCCCAAGAGATAGAAAGGAGGAGAGAGAAATCGAACTCCCTCTTTTTATGGGGCTGTTCATTAGGAATGAAATGTGGTGGGCTCAGGGGCACAAGGGCAGATAAGAAGGTCCAGATAGGGAAGAGTGAGCAAGACCCAAGTTATTTCTATTCTTTCTTACCCTTCCCTTTTGCTCAATCTTTTTCTTTTTTTATATACCCCCTTGATTCATCCTCTGCTGTTATATGGAGTAATTGAATTGACTGTCTGAGAGATTCTGTGAAAGCCAGACGATAGCAGCTAATTAGTGCTTGGCGTCATTGTCTTCCCTCTGCTGAGCTTGTAAAACGATCTGGTCCTTCTCCCCACGTTAATGACATTAACATTGAGCTGATGCTCATTATGTTCTATTATCATAGCACTGGTCTCTGGAAACGTGCATCACAGAGCTGAGCATCTCAGAGAGCCTCGGCAAGGATGTACTGTAAAAGCTAAAGTTTGGTCCAGAGCTGATCTAACTTAAGCTACTACTGTACATCCCAATTTAAATATAACCAGCAGACAGATGAGTTCACTGATTCCTTAAAAAAACTGCTTTTGTAACAATTACTTTTATTGTTAAAACAGAAGCAATCTGCTGAACAAAAGCTACTCAAATACACACAGGAAGAGTCAGAGAACCACAACTCCCAAAGGCTATTTACACCACATCATTCGCAGACTGATAGCTGCCACCAACTGTAACTTGCTGTCATGTTGTTGTCGCAACTGTAATGTCGTATGTCAGCAGGACTGGATGCCCGGAGACCTCATTATGGGCAAAACTGCTGTCAAGAGAATGAGAGGCGGACATGTCTATATTTGTGATGGCATTGTTGCACAACCATCAGGATATGGGTGCTTTTTCAAGAAGGAGAACTTGAGTGAGAAATTTCATATAAGACTCCTCAAGACTGAACAGCAGTAGATCTCTTAATACATAATGCTGACTTTATTGTCAAAATGTGTAGCCAGTTGGCATCTTTCGGCATTGCTTTCTGTCCCTTCTTGCTAGATGCTTATTTTTTTTAACTGTACAACATGGACTGTTTCACTCAAAGACACCAGGAGATGGAATGAGAGAAGTGGGGTACAGAAGATGGTTGGGGAACAGTAGTCTCAGTCCCGCTGACTTGTCCGCGTAATGAAGTCCCCAGGTACCTCCTCCGCAGCTGCCATCATTATGTGTGACCAGCTAACCCCGAAATATGACTTTACTCCACAGTTTCCTTTGACACTGTCTCTTCAGTCTGCGAGAAAATGTCCTCTTGTTTTTTCTTTTTTCCTTTGAGCAGCTGAAGGTGATCTGAATAGAAGGCTCCATGTTACGCAGATTTCCCAGCTTATGCACAGCTGTGGCAGTGTGTTGTGTTATGTGGCTTTTTACAAATTTAATTTAGGAGAAAATTAAGTCTGTTTTCTGCTTAAATTTCGTATTGTTGATAGAAATGTGTTTTCATATTCAACCTGAGCTCAGTGCCACTACCCTGTATCCATGATTTCAGGCAACAACCAATCCAGAGGACATGTATTTTTCATCTGGTCGCGTCCTTCCTTCATTTGACTATTTTTCACCTCCAGACGACAGTTTAACACGTATGATTTTTCACGTGGCATGACCTTGAATCTGAGTCGGAGTCATCGTGAAAAGATGGCAGCAACGCAGACTGATGTAGCGAGAGGAGGACGCGGTTTTGCAGAGAAAAGATGTTTCTGGGTAGAGGAGATGAAGGGGCTGCCAGCTGAGCATGGTGACCAGTCCATTAAAGATCAGCCTCAGACAGTGTGAGGGGAGGAGTAGGAGGGAGGAGGAGGAGGAGGGCAGAGATACTTTGATAAGTGTTGCGCCTGCGTTAACCTTGATGGCCGCTAGCAATGGGCCGATGCCAGCAGCAAGGATCTGTTTCAACTGGATTAGATTATTTTTTTTCCTTCTTTGCTCCAAGAGAGAAAAAAAAATCAATACTTGGGAGCCCGGCATGACAGGGGCATCATTTCAGAATTGAAGTGGCTGTCAGGCATTGTCATTTGGTGACTTTTGTTCGCCATTGTACTTTTAAGCCCTCATTTTTCTCCCCCTCCTCTTCCTTTCACTCGTTTCTTCCCTGCCCCATTGTCTGAATTCCCCTGGTGACATTTTATGTTGCAATTTGAAAACTCGAGGGCAAGAGATCAAGTGCAAGAGCATCTCTTTGAAACCAATTGGTGGACTGGTTCAGCATCTACTTTTGTTTAGAGACCCCCATCCTCCTTTCTCATTTCATCCTCTTGTCTCCCTAGACCTCCACTGTGTTCCAGGAGGAATTTATTTGTAGTATATTTGCATTCTCTGATACCAGACAAGGACAAGCCTGATGTCTCGCCTTCCTCTGGACAGTTTCTCTGCCCGTTTGTAAATGAAACCCTCTGGGAGTGCTTGTCGACGGATGTGAGAAATTGGAGATTCTCGCAGAGCGATAGCTCAGCCTTGGAGAGTGTGTAGCCCTGATGTGCCACCAATGTCAAGAGATTGCAAATCAAGCGCTTTAATAACATCTCTGCTGGTTTTGTTTCTTCCTCCTGTTCTCCGACAGAACCTTGAGACCCTGGTTTTGTCAGTCGGCGTGTTGAAGGCTCACTGTGGCACGGCAACACCACAAGACCTTTCTCTGTCACTCTAATTGATAAACATAGGGCTGATATCTTGTAATGAGCCTCCATTCTCCAGCCTATTATACTGGTTAACCCTCTCAACCCAGCGAGAGAGAGGAGGAGGGGAGCCAAGGCATCATCTGACAACAACTACAGCATTTAGATAAGGCTGACACTGTTACAACACCACCACTGTGAAACTCATCTCCTCGTTTCCCCTGCTTATTATTTGTAGGATCATCACGGCAAAAACATGAGCGAGTGGCAGTGATAATCACAATAACAATTTTTAGCAACACAAAGTTATTCTCCGCTTCGAAAAGAGGTTGAGTAATGTTATTAAAATGTATGAGTTTCAAAGCTTTGTCTCTGTATGTGTGTTTTGCCATTTTCTGCTATTATGTGATTTTAAAGATGAGCACTGTTCTTTCCACTCCCCAGCCACTTCCCTAGCAGCCCATTTCCTCCCCAAACTCCAACACACATCCATAGTTATTTATTTGAACTGCTGATGAATTGTGGGAGACACGACTCAGTGTAATTGACTCGATTAATGCCAGCCATTATCATTTCGTCTTCACCAAGCTGTCTCCTCCGGCAGAGCAGGCGCTCACGCCGGGCCGACCCTGTCAGCCAGGCCATGTAATGGAAGGTGCTGCCCATGATTACAGTGTCGCAAGTCATAACGGTCTCACTGCCAGCAAGTTGTGCCCTGGTGGCTGTCTGGGTAGCTAACAGAGCATAGTCTGCCGTCCCTTTTCTTCAGCTGCACCCTTTTAACTTGGTGAATGGAAGTGCTTGTCTCTGAGCATGTCTTTTTATGGTTGTTTTCTTGTCAAAATATGCACACTGACTGCTTCAGTCATTCCAAAGGAGGCATGTTTCTAATTGCAAATGGGAACAGATACTTTTAATTTACTTCTTATGTTTCCTCAACATTCCTTGAAAGGAAAGAAAGAACAGTTTGTTTGAAAATACCCAAAATGCCCCTTTTAAGTTTCTGCCCTTTATCCTGTCTGTGGACCTGGATGGAAGTGAATGCAGGATGGTGCCAACTGGGAGATTTAGTTATTCGCTTTAACCTTCATAATAACATAACATAATAAGTCCTTCATAATACCCTGTCATATTCTCTGACTTCAACTCAACGGAATGACCCCCGGAATTAACAGTGACTTGTCTTTTCCACTTACAAGCAAACCCAGCTTTAGGTTTTAATGGCTCTACTTATGTGTTCAGCTTTTTTTGGTTGTTATTTTAGGGGTGAGTCTGTGAATTTGGCCTTTTCTCCTCTAGTCGACTTTGGCTTCGGATATGAGAAAAGCCCATTACAGCATGGAGGGTTTGGGTGTTTGGGCAGGCTCAACACACAGGTGATGAAGTGTTTGTTTATGGTTATGAGTTTGAACCCAGCACTGTTGATTAGTACTGCAGACTTTACATGTCTCAGACAGGGGCAGATGGAAATGGACTCTTTATAGGTGTGCGACTTATATCTGTTTTAAAGGATGGAAATCCACAAAACCATTTATTTTAGGAAAATGTATAATTTCTATAATCATGTATGAAATGTTTTGGGAAGTGTTTCCCAGATGCACATATTGTTTTCTGTTTAAAGTATAATATACAGTATTTTATGCACAATTTGATGCTGAGTGTAACTGTGGAATTGTAGCATTTTGAACACTATCCTTAGTCCTTCCTTTGGTCCAGCTTTTCGCTTGTTCCCAGTTCCCGCTTGCCTTCAGTGCCGCTGATCAAGATGAATGGAAATGCAACACACACACACACACACACACACACACACACACACACACACACGGCAAAGCAAAGCATTCTCTGGTTGAAAATTTGAAACACTTACTCAGAAATTCCTTTTTCGTACTCCCTTTATTTTGCTGTTTCCCAGGTCATCATGCTGGAAGGTCAAGGCCCACGTTAATGCCACACAAAGAGACATAGATTAATAATTAAGGCCCAGCGGCCTGCAGAAAAGCCCCTCTAATGTGATTTATACCTATAGATTTTCTGTCAGATATGAAATGTTGTCGTTCCAATTGAAGAGGAGGACCCATTATAAAGCGCTTTACTGGTAACTTTGGGAAAGCAGGTTGCATTTGTTCAGCTGTGCATCTGGATTAATACTTACTGTATGACTGTTGTACCAATGGGTTAGTTTAAGGTTAATTTGATAAGCAGAGTAATATACAACTGAAGCAGCATTAATAATTTAATAATCTTTTGTTCTTAATACCGCAGCCATTTGCTTTAGTTGCTGTCCATGCAGAAGAAAATATAAATGCACCATTGCAAGCCTGATGATCTGTATGGCTAGCTGTACTATACACAGCACATGTCTCCCCCCCACTCACTTCCCTTAAGCTCACCTTCAATAAGAATACAACTTTTGAAACAGTTCTTTCAAAGTAAGCCCTGAGTGTAACCCGAGTTTGAAATTCTGAAACAGACACTGGAAAACAAAACACCGTTGGAATTATAGCTGTTATTTTCAGAAGGTGTTTTACTTTTACCATCGCTGCAGAGTTCAAAGGCCCATTCTGATAACAAATTCCGACAGAGAAAAATGTCCTCCCTGTGCATTGTGGGTATCGTGTGATTTGGTGTGCCGGGGGGCATTAGTAAATACGTGTCCACTGTTATTAATCAACATGACATGAGGACAAAAATGACCCTATGCTTTTCATTTGGTTCTCCTCAGAGTAGAGTTTCTATATGTGAAAACACTGCCGTGCTAGTGTTTGTATTGTTCCTTCCTATAGACATGTTTTTATATATGTTATTTACAAGAAGCTAACACATTTTATAATTTATATACTATATAATTCATTCTCTTGGCATGTTTGTGCATGTATTTTCAATGGCACACACATGTGATACCTTCACTTGCAGAATGTGTAATGTGCTTTTCCTCTTTTCCTTCTCAGTCTAACTGTGCTCAGTACGCAGCGGAGAAGCGAGATGAGGAGAAAATGTGTGACCACCTGATCCGAGCAGCCAAGTACCGCGACCATGTGACAGCCACACAGCTCATCCAGAAGATAGTCAACATCCTGACTGACAAACATGGAGCCTGGGGAAGCTCCTCCATAAGGTAAAACACAACCTGTGTCTAAAAAAAGACTAAATCACAACTTACTAACTGTCCTCATTCTGGAAGTTTTTACATATTTAAGTTGTCATTTGACTTTCAAGTAAGATGCTTATTAGACTTGACCTTGTAAAATATTTTAGAATATGTCCTAAATGGTGTGAAAAACATCTGTCTTGCTATTGAGGTTTTCTTTGCTCAGTCACACTGCTTCACACATACATACACATAATGCATTTCTTTTTGTACATGGCAGATGTTTGCGTATGTTTTTTAAATGTAATAATGGCAAATAATCCTTTGATTCTATATTTTATCACAATTATGTTTAGTTCCCCACATGCCAGTAAGTGACAGCGTTACTTAAGTGAAGCATTGTATAGAAAGGCCTTTAATCAAGAGGATGCACCTGTTTTTTTTTTTGTTTTTTTTTATGAACCATGTTCATAGCATGTCATTTTCTCAGCCTTGGAAATTATTCAAACCACTGTAATGGTTTTAATCTCATCATAATCTTTCTCATCCCCCCAATACTCATGACTTTGATTAAATTAGATTTGCAAAGGTGAAAATGTCAGCTGTGGGTTGAATGATGCATTGACTCGGGAGAGAGATGAAAGCCATTTAAACAGCTCCGCTCCCATTAAGAACAGAGGGAACCCTATCCTCTGTGTTTGTTTCGCCAAATAGGCAGCAGAATCCAATGCAGCTATTCCCTAATGATGGCTGTTTGTGCAGGTAGTGTGTAATAGTGAGCTGGAGAGACGGCCGCTGGCTCACGCTTGTTAGGCTGAAGCAACTCTCCAGAGACTCGTCTGGCGAGGGTTAGTTTGCTGTTGGATCAGGAGTCTATCTCTGGCTCCCTTTGTTTCCTTTTCTATTTTTTTTTGTTTTATATGAGGATGTGGTGTATTATTTGTCATATTTTTCTTTCCTTGTTCCCATCTCCCTCCCTTCGCTGCTCCTTCCATCTCTTTCTTTCTATTAGTCTCCATGTGTACTCACATAAGGCTATGCTATTTACTATGGAGATTGTGTTCTACGAGCCCTGGCCAGAAAAGTCCCCCATTACTGGCCCTTTATGCCGTTGTGCTATTGATGGTTTTCCTAATGGCTGCCGATGGGTGCAGGGAGCCATTGGCACTGGGCCTTGGAGTGCAGCGCTCTTTTAATAAATCACAATCAGTCCTGTGCCATTACATCAATATTTTTGGTCAATTACTGTGAAGGTCAGGTGGTGCAGCTTCGCATCGGATCCCATGGTATGCGGGCAAAGGGGGAAACATCTGGTGCTGCAAACCCCAGAAAAAGAACAAGTAAAAGGAAAAGATGGACAAAAAAAAGTCACAAGCACACCTGCATACCTGCAGGCGTCCTAACATAAGATGTGTTCTTTCCCTAATTCCACACACACACAAAACGTGTGGTCGTGCAGCAATGTGTGCTGCCTGTAAATACGAGCGGGAGGGGACGGACGGATACACACAATGAAACCTACAACCTTTTTCCAGCTGCGAAAATGAAATCCAGGAACACAAAGACAATACGCAGCTATGATTACGACCTTTTGTTGCTTGGGTGTAAAATCCAAGCCTGCCTGCTCACACGCCATAAAACCGTATTCCCCAAAGTTTCCATTCAATAAAGAGTCTGAAAATGAAAATATTATTTTCTCACAAGCTGATGGGAATTGTTGTTTCCTCACGGCAGGCATCTAATATCTTCTGACACAGTGTGACCCGCCTGAATGCAATTTGTGTCTTAATATCCAGCTTACAGCGGCCCTGGCCTCTGGAGAAAAGAGGTGTTAGGTGATTTTCCCTTTTCCATTCCCCTGCTTCGTCTTTCCTCTGTCTGCGGTTCTCTCTCTCCTCCTTTTCTCTTCGTCACAACATACAATTTCGTTTCTCCTTTTCTCTCCCTCCTTGTCCTTTTGCTCTTTCTTGTTTCACTATCTACTTCAGTTGTATCACCGGGCGTCCAGGGAGGATTCCTTCGACCAGACAGAGCCAGTATCTATCGTTTTCGTGCCCTTGTCTGTCATCTAGACATAGACAGATCCTACCAGTTCATCCATACATTTCTGTCCCAGTGCCTTGAGACTCAGGTGCACAACATGCCAGCCTGCTGTCTTTTTAAGAGAGGGAAAATAGTAAATGAACAGCTAGCAAGATAGCCACAAATGAAACAACTGGCAGATGTCATTTTTTTTTCTTCCTTTCTTTGAGCTTGGGTCCACTGAGCATCCCGACTGCTCCCGTGTTTATTTGGGTCAGGAATCATCTTTCATGTATATGACACCTAGACAAAGTCGACGGACAGAGAGGGGAGATGAGGGCAGATGATGGAGAACGCCAACTCACAGTCTCTGGGGACACGCACTACTCTCCTATTTTTCCCCTCTCATACCTTCTCTTTATTGCATTCTAATAGGCTGACTAATGTACCATGGAAATTCACTCTGGATGCAGGAAGCAGGGGAAGTAAAAAGGAAGGTGGCTGCAGCTGAAAAACTGTTGAAGTGTGATGTAGAACCAGTGTGCACACTTTTTTTATCCAGAGCTGTTGTTGACAATCTACTGATGTAGCCAGTCTGTTTGAGGCAAATGGAAACATTATTCAAGATGCAGAGGTTCAGGTATATACTCCCTAGCATTTGCTGTCCTCCTACTTTGTCTTACTCTTTCCTTTTTAAGGCTGCATCAGCATCCTTTCTTATTCCTGGTTTATTCCAACAATCCTCACCTACAGCTAGTCCCCCAAAACACACACACACACACCTCGAGCACCAACTCCTCTCCCTCTGCTCCTCCTCCTTCATATAAGCAGCTCATTTTCTGCAGCACCACTTCTCTAATGGACGCCCTTAGGCTAGAGGCTTCCCAGCCAAGGGACATCCATCTTTTGGCATGTCACACTCCCGCCCGGCAAAAAATCTTTGTGATGTGCACTCCAATTTTTCTTCAGTAAATCAAATCATCCTTCCTTCAGAAAGACGAATGCTTTGGGGTTGGAGTGTTATAGAGAAAATCAATGCCGGCAAAATTGAAACAGTATGCCCCCGTATTGATTGGCCTTGTGAGATCGAAAACGAACAGCTTTGTAACTGTTCCGCTGGACAGTTAGCTGACCTGTAATGGACAAACTATTGATATTAGCATTACTATTTTATCTTGTGCTATGTCATTTCGCCAGCACACTATTGAGGGAAAGAAGCCGGAGCAGAATGTTCACAGTTAGAAAAGGTTTTTCCTTCTGATCCACCAATGATACAGAAGAAGGTTCTCTTAATAAAAGAAATATTAATATTATTTCCTTTACATAATATCCCCATTAGATATGCAGCATTGTATGTGATGAATAAACAGAGTAAGTGCAGAGCAAGTACTACTGTATATACATTTTCTGTTCCTCACTAGGGCTGCAACTAACGATTGTTTTCATTTTAAGTTAATCTCGTCATTATTTTTTATGCTGCATGTTTTGTCCAACCAA
This sequence comes from Macquaria ambigua, assembly GCA_008360985.2. NCBI lineage: Eukaryota > Metazoa > Chordata > Actinopteri > Centrarchiformes > Percichthyidae > Macquaria > Macquaria ambigua. The sequence goes on along the minus strand of VMKM01000167.1, from coordinate 489,601 downwards.
CAGTCCAAAGCACGAAACTATTTAACAGTGATCCAAAACAGAAAAGCAGCAAATAGTCACATTTAGGAAGCTGGAGCCAGTGAGCGTTTGGCAGTTTTGCTTGATAATGACGTAAACAATAAATCAATTTGAAAAGTTAATTAATTTTCTGACGATCGACTAATCGATTAATTGACTAATTATTTTAGCTCTACAGTGTAGTATGTGATGCATAAACAGGTTAGGCACAGTGAATGTACTATATCTATTTTCCAGTACTCTCGTCTTCATACACTGCTACTAACCTGTGCTTCCCGTTAGGGATGTTTTCATTATCACTTAATATTTTATGATCACGGATTTATCCTTAAAAATGTCAGAAGACTGTCAAAAATGCCCATCATAATTTCACAGAGCCCAACATGACCTCTTTAAGTTACTTTTTAAATCCAACCGACAGTCCAAAACCCAAAGTACTGAATTTACAGTGATACAAAACAGAGAAAAGCAGCGAATCCTCACATTTAAAAACCTAAAACCAGTGAATATTTGAGGGTGTTTTTGCTCGGTAAAGACTCAAACAATAAGACTGACAAACAAAATTGTTAATTTATTTTCTGTCGATTCTGTCAGCTCTACAGTGTAGTATGTGATGCATAAAAAGACAAAACACAGAGCATGTACTTTGTCCATTCTCCTACTCTATTCTTCATGCACCTCTACTAACCTGTTCTTCCCATTAGGGCTGCATCAGACGATTGTTGTGTATCAGTTAATCTTTGCATTATTATTTCACAATTAATTCATTTATTGTTTAGTCTGTAAAATGTCAGAAAATAGTAAAAGATGCCTATCACAATTGTCTACATCCCAACTCAACATCTTCAACTGCTTGTTATGTCTGACATAACAATGTCCAAAGATGTTCAATTTTTGGTGATACAAAACATGGAGAGGCAGCAAATCCTCACATTTAAGAGCCTGGAACCAGCAAATGTTTGGCATTTTTCCTTGATAAAGGATTAATCGATTTTCACATTTGTTGTTAAAGCCCCTAAAAACTTGGTTTCAAATTTTAAGCATTTCTCTATAAAAGAAAATATTCCTGACTAAATAAGGCAAATCAAAGGTAAAGTTTGGATTTAAAAAAAAATCCATAAGTCTTATTTATAAAGTGTGCAAAACGCAAAATCCCAGCCAATCGGCTTTGTTAAGACTGTGTTGATGTGGTTGGATCAGATTTGATTGACAGTGGCGTCAAACATAAGAAAACAACCCCACAACTGTAATCAGATTCAGATCAGATAGCCTTTAGTTAATTTTCTTTTTATTAATTAATCAACCAACCATATAATAGCAGCACTAATGCTCATTGTCCTGTAGTCAAAACAGGTCTTGTTAGTTTTGTCCCCCTTGTGCCTCCTCTTCTAGATTGCAACTGTATCACCCTCCCAAGTAATCAATTAATTATGCTCTGAATATACCATGGACTTATGCTTACTACAGTGTTCACATAGTATTTTTTTAAATAAATGATTGCATGAGAAACTGCAGCAGCCAGATTCATCTCTACTTGTGTGCTTTCATTCCAGACTTAAATCACAATTATGATACATAATACTGAATGTAATGCATGTGTTAAAGCTGAGGTCTGCACAGTGTCTGCGCTGCCTTGCGTGTAGGTTTTATGGACACACTGTATGTTACGGCTGCGCTGGTACTGTGCACGCAGAGCTGAAAAAGGAAATGGGACTCCAGCACGTCAGTGGAGATTATAACCATAGGAAACAAGAACATAACTGTTTAGAGTACACTGACTCTCGGAAATGCATGGCTTGAGAGGGGCAGGAAGACAGAGAAAGAGAGAGGGAGATGGATGGAACAGAGGATGAGAGAGAGATATTTGTTACTGAAGCATCAAAAGTTGAGATGGAGACAAAGACAAGACAGGAACATTTTTTCCCCCCCACATCCTTTCCTCTATCTACAAATACTAAACCATAGAGATGAGTGATTGCACAAATCTGTATGTAAAAGGCTGAGAGCGTGTCTTGTTTGCTGGATGGAAAACTCTGCAGCTGCTCACTTATCTGACCATCAGATTGCCTTTGTTGTATTTGGGAATAGAATAAACAGTGTAGCTGGATTCCCAATCTTTCTTGATTCTGATTTATACACCAGATTTTCCAATTGGAATAATTTCCTCTACCTTTCTACACAGCAGTTGATTATTTGTATTCTAATCTTTGTAGCCTATCCTTTTGTTTTACCACAATTAAACCAGGATGGCTAAGTTGCATCTATAGTAGATCATCTCTGAAATGAGCCCTTCTTTACATTGGAAAAAGTTCATTACTTTGTACAGTACTTAACTGGTCATTTTTAACTGATAATGGCTTTTGGTTTGCTTATAAATACTTGCAGTCTAAACTCAGACATGACCCGATGTACTGTGCAGTGGCAGCTGTAGCAGTCAGAAGCTCCAGTCTCATCCGAGGCAGAGACAGTTGTTTCCTTTTGTCCAGGTCCCGACTACTTCAGAACCAATTAGCTGGGGCTCGAGTTGTGGTCATCCATCTGCCTTGATGCACTCATAAACATATAGCATAAACATACTGCAAGAAGCAATGCGAGCCAGCCTTCAGTTATGTTCATCTTTGTAAACGAAACTCTTTGTATCACGCAGGGATCTCCAACGCCAAAGTCCTTAAACGGGTTTAACATGAAACCCTCCACCTCATTAATCATGCACAGTGACATGTGTCTGGGACAGAAAAGTTGTGACGGGGACAAAAAGGACGTTCCTTAAATCTCTGGGGAGACTGTTCAAGTTTGACAGACTTGCGTTCCATCAGTTACATAAAATAACGTGCCACGAAGGCCCTACCGTGCAGTCTGGCTCATGGATATGAATTAGAATATAGCCTTAATGATAACATTTACCTCGGCTGTATATACAGTACAGTGGCTGGGGCTGTAAGGAATAGTAACAAAGTGTCATGGTGGAACATATTAACAGCTGATGATGTCCATATGTTAGCATGGTTAAGTGTTGCAGTGTAGACCGAGACTCAAAGAATTACACTCGATGGATCATTTAAAATTACAACAAAAAGGCAAGTGGTTAAGTTAAAACTGGTACTTTTAATCATTATTGTGGAAATGATTACATTTTTTTTTTTTCATAACTTATAGATTTAGTTTTACCACCTGTCATGTTGCAAATATGTTCATTTGAATTGATTTTAAACTGGATGTTAGTTATCACAATTCATTATTTAATTGTTTAATTCTGTGGTCTACTTTTTTCCTTTTTTTTTTCAGTAGATCTGGTCAAGTTTGCATGTTCACTTCTACCACTTATAGTGGCAGAAGGTGGACATTTCGACCCTTTATCCAACTTTTAGCTGTCTTTTTTTGACTTGGAGGCGTGTGCTGTGCAGTCCGCCTATCATAGCTGCTAATTTATAGGTTGTTGTTACAATTAATATACTAAAGATCAGCCTCACACCAATTCGTAATCCCATTTGTGTGTTTATTTTCCGCATTAAACACAAATATGTGAAATACATTTTTTACCACATAATTTCTATTTTTTCAAATTAGCTGAGCTGCTCTAAAAACGCTCCACGTAGCCGTAGCAGCTGCAGAAATTACCTCCGGGGTACAAGTATCCACGGTTGTGAACTGGGCTGCGTATGCTGTATGTGCACAGTGATAGGTTGCTTTAGTGTGTCACTGAAAATAGAGGTGAGCATCGACAAGATTTTTTCAGTTTAACCAATTTACCCTAACCCATTTACATCTTTTAGATCCCCTTCCTCGTTTTTACGCCATCAGTTTTGTCCGTCCTCTTCCTGGCAGCTCAGAAATGTAATGGAATCCTTGTTATGAAGTATGAAAGAAGGCCGCCATCCCAGAAAGACCAATTACACCATCCTGCCTCCCTGCCTCGCTGCCTCGCTGCTCACAGCCCAGTGTGATTCTGTAGCAACTCTCAGATTTATGAGTTTCATATACCCTTAAGAAAGTATATGGCCTTGGTGGAGCAAGGTCATGATAAAAAGGTGCTGATCAATATCTGAATGAAAAACCATTTGGGAAGTTTTTAGGGCTTTTTTCTCCTTTCTCCCTGGATGCAATATCTGCACAGTATCGATTGTCCGGGGCCAGTAGTTAGTCAAAGGCTATCTCCTTTGACTAACCCCTTTGCAGTGTGTCAGCCCCCCCTCTTCCTGGTGATAGATTGGTATGCTTCCAGCCACTGTAATTACACCATGGGACCAGCAGGTCATTTATTTTGCTACTTTCACCATTTGCCAAAAAGGCGCCTTTATCTTTAGAATCCAGCACTTTCTTGTGCAACCAAAGCAGGAAAAAGGCCACATAAAATAGCAATGTCCCCGGTATAGAGGGTGGAAGACTGAGGATCATCCTTTACTCATAGATCTTCAGCTTGTATTCTTGCTGTAGATTTACTTTACACCCCCATCCCTGTGTCTGAGTTCAAGTTCAGCACCACCCTATGAAGATAAGACCAGGGGAGTTCAATGTGTGTAAGCTTTGTGATGCTAATAACTGATATTGATAATAGGTGGAGGGACAGACAGAGCAGTTTATTCATTCTGGAGTGATTTTGTATAGTAGAAAGCAGAATTAGAATAAGAACAAAGAACAGATTTCACAATGTATTTTATATAGGCTATTTCTATAGAAAGTCATATTATACTATAAGCAGTGTAAAACTGTATGATCAAGCTTAAACCCTGGCTTTAAAGTACAGTATAATGTCAGATGTTTATGAGATGTAAATATATATAGATATACAATATAAAACTTCCAATATGAACAACATAATAAATCACTGAAAAAAAAAGTAGTATTTAAAATTCAAGCCAGACACATTTATCAGGGGAGATGCTTTTTTGTTTTTTGTTTTAGATTATTTTCTCGAATGAAGAGATAACTGCATGGCCATTATAGTTAGTCAGACTTCTGTTTATATGATCGTCTCAATCACCTTGCACTGGAATTGCTGCACTTGACGCACGCACGCACGCACGCACACTGTGCTATAAGTGCTGTATAATGGGCACAGCCGTATGATGGAGAGAGAGGAGGAGGTGCTCATGAATAGCAGACAGCCTTGCTAGATGAGATTGCCGAGCCTTGTAGTCAGGACACACAGCAGACTAGTACAGAGAGTTCAAGGGAGAGGGGACGATGCTTATTTGTTTATTGTTTAATAAAGTATCGGCAATGTCCTTAGTCTAACAAGAAAGATAAGTTTCATTTTTACCAGTTTTGTGTAGTTTCAAAACCATAAACTAAGTTGAAATTTAGGATGGTTTGCTTTTTAAAAGTTCAAAATTGTATGTTTCAAAATGAGTGTTTTTGTGAGTTTTTATGTGAGACCCCTTACTGGTTTTGGCATTTGAATTGTAAAGTTAAACATAGTCTCATGTTTGTGTCATAAATGTGAACTTTAAGACAAAAACAAAAAAACCCTCCTCAGACTCCCAATCTCAGCTGACCTTGAGCTTCCACATTGTGTTTTTCTTTTTGGGGTGTGTTGGAAACGTGGGTATGTGTTCAGATTTGTTATACCATTCAAGATCAGCTCTGAAAGCTAGAGGTCAGAAGATTATTACAATGGACCAGTAATGGCAGAATTATGCAACTCCGGTCCAGTGGATGCCCTCATTACCTCGCGGTAGTGGTGATAAATGGCCTTAAATGCATGTTGTCAAAAACACAGGAAAAATGTGACTCTTCATCAAAAATACAGATGGTACCACTTCAGCGATGTAGCAGGGGAAGTCTGTATATACTATTTATTATATAGTTGATGCTTAGATAATTTTAACAAGGCAAACTGTGATGCTATTTTAACATTAAATAATAAATTCAAGTGGAAGTCCTGCAACATTTTTCATTTGATTGGAAAAAGCTTTTTTCACAGCATGTTAAACATTCCTGTCTTTGGTCAATATTGACTACTTTACTAAACACAACACTTTTCCTTTTACCTCCCATGAAATCTGATATAATTATTGTGTAATTGTCTGGCTTTTTGTTGGTGAATTTACACTGAGTGTAATTGCTGCTAATTGGAGGCTGCACACTAAGCTGGTGGTAATTAGGGCTCGATTTGCATTATTTCATTTGGCTGCACTGCATTGTGGGGAGTCTGGAGCCTTTTGCCTCCCACCCATGGGAGTACTTTGATCCTCACAAGCCGGTGATGTTGCAGAGATGCAATATCACTCCCTCTTTTTTTCAGATCGCTTTTTGAAAGCTCTTGGTTAAATTGGAGTTAATTGGGAGGAGTGGTAGGGGCTTATGTTGTCTTGGTAATGAGAGTGTGTGCACTGTTGTGTGCTAGCAGCAAATTCAGTGAAAAGGGAGTTAACAAGAATGTGGTAAAAGCAAAGGATGTAAATGTGCATGGGTTTTGTTCCTTGGCTCATATATAGGCCAAGATTTAGATTTTTAGTTTAAATTTTTTTCCCTCTAATCAAGTGTATACTCTTATTAGATATATTTTGTTTTACAAATTCTTCATCCCAGATCTGATGTAGTGTTGGATCACTTATTGCACAATATTTAAATTCATATTAGAAATGGACAAATTAAATGACTTGATCCTGTGATTAATAATAAGGATGGGCAAAATTACATGTGGACTGTCATTTAAGGGGATAAGATGGAAATGTTGTGGGGTCTGTGACCCTAACATTACCTCTGGTAAATCGTGTAAACAACATTAGCTGAGGTAAATTAACATACACACATGTAGATGGTCTCCTGTAAACCTCATTGGAGTGGGAAGGATAAGCATTAATGCACATGTAGAAAATCACTTCGGCAAGACTTAATCATGCCAAACAATTTCAGTGGGAAGGTATTTGGTCCTGTTTCATTTTAATTTGAGTCTGGAGATACCATCGAAGCGATCGCTGCCACCGTTTGACAAAGAGCCAGCGCTCAAGCAACCAGTCCTCAACATGACAAATCCTCAATCTATTCCTGCCCTCCCGTTTCTTCTAAACACATGGTTTATGCAAATCAAAGCAAAATGATCTTGTGGATAGCTGCAATGTTTGAGCAATTTGAGGGCTGCCAATAGGAACTGGCATTAATATAAAATAAGCAAGGAGAGAAATCTCTTTTGCATATGCAGGTCTCATTGACTGTACCCAAATTAATTTAGCAGAAAGGTTATGAATGACTGTTTGTGCCAAAGTGCAGTCGCTTGTGATATATGAAAGCATATTCACTCTGCATGTCCTGCTTGCTATGATAAAGGTCATGTTATTATTTACATAATATCAAATGCTTTGAAGATACACCCATGCAAAAACAGTAATATTTTCTTTACCTCATCCAATTCACCCAAGGTAAATTCTACCTTTCCCCAAAAGCTGAATTCGAATGAAATAATAAAAAATAATCAGGAAGGAACTTGGATGCTTTTCTTGTTCTAATATCAGGTTCTAATGTCAGTTTTAAAACAAAAGAAACTTTTAAAGACTGAAAATGGTGGAAAAAACTGTGATGCATCGGTCTCTGGACAGTCCCGTCTGATTGAATCTTGATGGATGGCAATCATTTGTCCTTGTCAGCCAACAAACAATTGTGCCATAGAAACGGCAGTGCTATCAAACTTTCAGGACCTGCAGAGAGAATCTATTAACATGTTTAAACTGGCCGTTTGATAATGATAAGCAGTGGTTACCACTTAGAAACCCACTAATACAAATAATATACGATGATTAATAGAGGTGACTTGGAAGTGGATTGGGATTGTTTATTTTAGGGTTTCTTAATGCTAGATTAGTATTATATTTAGGATAAGATTAAACCTTAATACCCCCCTAGGGAAATTGGGTTAGTGCAGCAGGAAACAGTAATATTCAATACAACAAAGGAAAGAAAAAAATATTGAGACTCGTGTAAGATTAATGCATAAAGAGAAAAAATATATATTGTGTTTTTTAATTTGGTTGAAATTGTCGGTATACTATCGGTAGTATAGCCCTTATATTGACTAGTGCTTTAAAAACTAGTTATGTTCAAATAATGAGATTTCAGTCATCAGCTGTCATATTATACTGGCATTTACACATTCTTCTTGTTATTATTTGGGTAAACAGCACCCATTTGTCAGGGAATAGTTTACTGTAGAGGACATAGTTAATGTTGTTCACTTGGCGCTCCACTTTTCTAAACGCTGTTCTTTCCAAATAAGCATTTCATTAATCTTGAACCAGCTCTCACACTGAGCACTCCTCACAATTAAACCATTTATTTTGTATGTCACCTAACCATGCCAGATCTACTTGGACGCCTGCTCTGTTTTGATGTAAATGGACAATTTAGTAGCGCAATTGAAATCTTAAAGAGCCCACCAGTAAAACTTCTCCTTGCAGCGTGTTGATGGTTTGTGTTGAGCTTATTAAATTGAAGGCATAACTGTTTTGCTAACTGATTTGGAAAGAAGGAGCATCAGGGCCACATAAAAGGAGAAACGTGAGCTCCCTCCATTCATCCTCTGTGTTGGTAAACTTCCTCAAATTTACAACTCCAGAGTCCTGAAGAGCATCCAAAAGATGTTTAAAAAAAGAAAAAGAAAGGGGGGAAAAAAAAAAGTAATTACTATTTACTACCTCACATAAAACTCTTCCGGACCCTGTTTCATCAGTAGCCAATGTGGTCTACATTAGAAAGGCATGCCATGGCCTATATTCTCCTTTTAATACACACAAACCCAGAGCTTGCATGTAAGCCTTGCAGTGATATATATTTACGTTTTGCTCAGATTTTAAAGAACACACACTCCCTCTGTCAGATTGTCTCTCCCCCACTTTCATCATCAGACAACAGTCACTTCAGGCTTAACGAGCGGGCCTTCCAGACACCTTTTATGACCAAACTAATTACTAATTACACAAGTGGTTGGCGTGAGCCACAGCACAACGCTGGCCCTTTGTTATTTTAATTGTTGTTATTTTGAAGAATGGTGCTTCAGTAAATTCTGCCAAGGATGCCCTAGGAGGATGGATGAGCTCTGAATAATTTATCATCTTTGTGGAAACACACTCCGTGTGTGGTATGGGGGTTGCATAATGCTGTACATCTCCATTCTTGTTACGGCGGCGCTCTCATTGGGGATTGATGACGAGGTATCTTTCATCGTGCCTCCACCTCTTCTAGCACCCCATCATTAGGACTTCCATTGTCGCCTGTTCATGGTGCGCTGGATGAATATGACTGGCAGAGGTGGTCCCCCCATGCCGTGACTAATTACTACAGCCAATGGGTCCCCTCCTGATGGATTAATGTGTATTGTGTGAATCGGACAGACCCCCCTCTTCCACGAGATGAGAGACGAGTGCGTCCTGATTCGGAGCTGTGCGCCATGCACAACCTTGATAATTATTTTCATAGATGAATACCATTGCAGGCAGGATGATGAAGTGGCCATTTGCGTTCAGAGACTATCGCATGCAAACATGGAGCAGGGTCTTTGTCACTGGCGAGAAATCTGGTCCTGCACAGACCTGCATCCCTTGTGTCTTTCCAACTTACATTCTGCACACACACACACACACACACACACACACACACACACACACACACACACACACACACACTCTCTCAATTCACTGCTCTGAATATACAAAATCTATATTCCCATTTATGCCATTTTATAAATTTCACAAACATCTTCTCATATCATATTGTATTCTATGGCTATCTTCTATGCACTAAATTAAATGCACTCTGCAGAGATTTAAGATTTGAACAGCAGCCACTCTCCACTCGTCATCCAGCCTTTTGAGACAGATTTCTTTTTTTTCCAGATAAATCAAATAATCAATGGTTTTCATTAGTCAGGACATACAGAGTTTTAAAGGACCCGCTTGGAAATTGTATTTATTTTCTTGCGTAAAGCTCCTTTCCCTTTTAGAGGCCCCTGTGTGATCATTGGTGTTGGACTGAAGATTTGTGAGGAGCCCCCGGCCAGAGCAGCGTTCAAGAGTAGATCCCATAAAGTATGCTGGGGTTCTCCCGTCATAGCTTATGCCACTGAAACCATAAACCGTGTCTTCCTACACCTTCACAGGATACACTGCAGCCACTTACGAATAACCTGGTCATGGTTTTGTTTTTATTATTTTAGAAATATTTTGTATTGTTTAAACTTTGGTCTTTCTTGTCACATTAGTTTTGACAGAAAGAAAATCTTGTTTCAGCATTGGTGACACTTAATTTTTTTTTGCCTGTGGAATAGAAAACCATTGTGCACCTACATGGTTTGTAGGTAGCACACATCTAAATTTACTGTATGTTTCATGAGAGTGTAGATCCTGCTGGTTTTATTTTCACTTTTCACACAGCACAGCAGAATTAAAGACATTTACAGTATTTCATGGACCATGGTAAATTGTTGCAGTGAGTTTTAGGAACATTGTAATAGTGAACAAAAACCAGCAAAACCAACTCCAGGTAAAGCCTACACTAGGATTTTCTTATTTCCTTAATGTGTTTTTCTCATGAGCACATTTAGTCTGTGTAAAAGTGGCTATTTGACTTGAGTCAGGCAGTCAGGATTTAGTCTCACTGAAGACCCATTTGCGTGTTGTTTTTCCCTCCCCACCTGAGTTGTTAATCATTAACACATGAGCTGTTTTTACATTTTAAAAAAGTGCATTTTCGTGCTGCCCAGTTGACACATGAGCAGCTTTGTTATGTACTAAAGTTCTTCGAATTAAAAACCCTTTAAATTGGAAAAGAAGAAAATGTTTATGTAATGAGAAACGATTTTCTTACACTTTGCTGAGACTCCAACCAATGGATAATGAATATTTTAGATTATATTTTAATTAAATCACTTTCAAAAATAGAAGTGATATTTCATTATAGACAATGTACATGCACAATTCTATGTGGCAGTGACTCCTCATTAAAAGTTAACACTTTCTTTTCCTTGAGAGCAAGATGATTTACTGACCGGGCCTGGAAAAGGGAGATGTAAATTGCAAAGAAAAATGGGTGCTGTAGACATTGATTAATATTGGTAATGCTATCCACCCCCTCCTCTGTGTTTGTAATGGCCTTCTCCTTATCCTGCTAGCCATGAGTCCTGACAAGAGGTATCCTGCTGGGCTCAAAATGAGCCTCGAATGGAAGCACGTGCCACAAAAGTGTGTGGAAAATGATCAAGCTGTCATTTGCTCATTCCACTGTGATGTGCTCAGTGCTCAGTTCACCTTCTCAAAGAGCGAGAAGGAGGAAAAAGAAAGCAAAATAAGGGAACACCTTATCCTCTGAGATGGAGATACTGTCATTGTCAAGGGCAGGGATACAATGATTTGGGGTCTAAGCTTGTGTCTAAGTGACTGTTTAAAAAAAAAAAAAAAAAAAAAACACCAAACACAATGCTGGCTTTATGCATTCTTGCTCGGACCGAGTGCTAATGTTGGGCTGCTATACCATGCTGGCTGGTAATTGCTAACACATGTGCTACCTCTGTCTCGTTGCAGCCGGCCGAGGGAGTTCTGGCGCCTGGACTACTGGGAGGACGATTTAAGGCGGCGACGTCGCTTCATCAGGAACCCCTCCGGATCCACTCACTCAGAGGCCACGCTCAAAGCTGCGGCCGAACACGGTCAGTCCCATCCACCATGTCCCTGCCCTCCCTTTCTTACTCTCTTGGTGGTAGCACCAGGTACAAGGTAATAAAAATTAGTCTTCCCGTTGCAATAAAAGATTTATTGCACCTCAAGACACAGTAAAATAGCACCCTCATTTGAATTTCACAAAGGTGATTTCATACCCTGCCACCCATTATGCAAAGCTGGACTCATCATCTACCTGAGTATTAGCGTGCTTTACTTGAACTGAGATGAAATGTGAAATTTTCTTCATTCTTTTTTTCTTCGCTGCATAACAGTGGCTGATATCAGTGGTAAGTAACATTCACGCTCCTTCCTCTATTTTCTTTTCCCTTATTGAGATTTTTGCATTTGAATGAGGGGTCATTTTGGGATTTATGCCTTTGATGCATTTCTTTGCAGGATCATTTATCAGGGCTAAACATAGTAAAATATACACCTTTTGTAGTGAAAATTAAATATATTTTGAGGTGTATAATTACTGTGGATTTGATTTAATGTTAATATTGTTAGACTAATAAGTTGTATTGGTCCTTCAGGTTAAATATTATGCTAGTGAAACACAAATTGCAGTCTAATAAACATTTTCGTTTAATAAAGACTCCACATTGTACTTGGAGCCTCTAAGGATGTGGGAAAATTGAATGTGGTTTGGAAAAACTTCATCAATACTCTGCTATGACCCAAAGTACAGATTTGTCATTAAAACTACCAACACTGATTACTTTTTCTTTAGTGTTGGAACAGGTTCAGGTGAATTTTTCATTGTTTCTATGGACTTGTCTATAAAGACAGGTGCCGATTTTCAATAAACCTCGTCTGAGAACAACTTAACATTCCCAGCAGTCACTTATAACCACAATATCTAAATGACACATGTCCCTGCATTAACACCAGGAGTCGCATTTCTCTCCTAGAGTGCATGTAATCCCTCATTTCTGCAAAGGTCCAGCACACACCAGGGTTTGCAATCATCGTCATGCTGGGCCCACATTTACCGGCTCAATCAATTACTCTCACCAATAAATGGCCATTTCTGGACCGAAAATGTCCTCAATGTGTCACCTGCAAAAGTCCCCTTAAATGTGACATCATTCCCAAAGACAAATGGCAGGTGTGACAGGAGTCAATAAGAATGTGATCTAAAAGCAATAAGTGTTGGGGATCCCAGGATCCTGGGAGACTTCTGGTCTGCAGTAATGGCTGCAGTGTGGCGGCAGCTGGAGACCGAGGCCCGAGTCCAGCTGGTCGCTGTTCTTCTGCAGGGAGCCTCTGAATCTTACTTTGTTTCCATCTTAATTCCTCCTTGTTTTCCCTTCAGCTAGTTCATGACAAAGAACAGACATATCACTCTGTTCTGTCATTGACTTCTTTTAGCTGATTTAAATTTGTTGAAGTCGTTCTGTGAGTTGGTTATTCAGGTATTTGGCCTGGTATTCAATTTTATTCTAAACTGCTTCAGCTCATGTGCTGCATATATTCATCACTGGGGGAAAAAAAGGACAAAAATCCTGCAAACAACATTTGGTTTCAAAGTCAAGTCTGTGTAAAAATAGCCAGCAGCCAGTTGTGGCAAGGGTATGCTACCTCAAGAGAGTTTATACTGCCTGGCTGAAGTATGGGAATATATCATTAAAATAACTCTTTGACATTGAAGCCTGACGGCATCCATTTTCTGATGTAACCTTTCGTCTTGTTTTAGTCGACCCGACATTTGTTACGGAAGTGCAGCTCAAGATGAGAATGCAGGGCTGAGTTTTCAAACAGAGCACAAAGGTCATATCTGGCTGTAATTATATTCATCAGATGCAGAGGGGAAAATGCAGTCTCACTCCCTAAGAAAATATTTAGTATAAGATCAAGCCTGAATTTACCCTAATTTTCTTGCTACTTGTGGCTGCACTTTTCAAATCTCACGCATGATCATAAAATTAGAAGCAATGGAAAATATTCAGCATTTTTTACTGAGTGATCTATAGTAACAAAGTTTTATTTTTTAGAAGAGCGAAATGTATGTCTTTTCCTTTTTAAACGTGTAGAAAAATGTACATTTCTGCGTTAAGGATATGGACAACTGTTATCATTCATACTGCGCCAAGATGATTTCCACAGGAGAGTGTGTGGCTGCCAGTAGGCTTGAGTAGGCTGTTATGTATTTATGGCTGGAAAGAACCATCTTTTTCTGGGGATTGATTTGGTCTGGTCCAGGGCCCGTGTACCAGAGGTGGCAGAGTAAATACCTGAAGACTAATGTCTCTGTTCTGGTAATCAATACTCGCCTCATGACCACACTCCTGGCTACGCTCCCGTTAAAAACAAATTTGTTAATTTTGACAATTTAATTGCTGTGACCATGCATGCCTTGAGTTGTATAAGCAGGTAGTTGAACCTCTCAGTCGGGAAATGGGGTCTTGGAAAAAGTATAACCTGTTGGGATTTATGCACGTTTCTGCTCCCTATGTGATGAGTGATGAGGTTGAAGTTCCCTGGCAGATTTTTTTTTTTGTTAATGTGGCATGCCTGCTCTTTGCATAGATTGTTAATCATTGTAATCTTTTTGAATTACGCTTTAATTTAAATGGCAGCCTAAATTTAAAGAAGTTAATGATTGTTGTGAGTTTACATGTAAATTTTGAATTTATTTTTTCCTTGTCATTGCTATTAGTATTATTTTAATTTGCACTTTTAGTTAGTTTTAGGTCAGTATTGTACATGTGCACACTTTGATAGTTTAAGTCCAACTGATAAAAGTTTGTTTCATGAGTTTGCATGTTTCCACATGATTCCCCAGACACATACACACACACACACACACACACGCACGCACATGCACACACATTAAAACCTCAGAGTTGTCAAATTAAGTGAAGAAAAAAAATAAACAGTATCTACTTCAGCAACAGAAAGACTGGGAAGTTAGCACGTAGCCTGTCACTTATGTGCACATTTCTTTTATGTCTGCCTGTTGATAAGTGACATAACTCTGGTCAAAATAGCTTTTCTTGCTATTCTGATAGACTCAGCCAAACAATATGCTGACTGGTCATTATTTTTGTTGCACTTACTTCAGTGTAAATTATGCTGAGGAACTATTAATAACTTGTGCTTGGGGGTAATAAAAGGAGCATGGTTTTGGATCAGCCCAGTCACGAGGTTTAGTTGCATCAGACTGTGTGTTTGTAAGGCTTGATACTGTATGTTCGTAGTACTTGTATATTGGCGGTGAGAGTCACTGAGCATGTTTACAGTGAAATGCAAAGAAGTTCAAATACGTCTGTTTTTTAAGCTCATGATAAGTCCCCCTGTCCACTTGCTTGGTGTGAATACAATGGCATGTGGTACGTATTAGAGGAGCTGGTAGTAATTTCACTGCTGCTAACTAAAGAATCCTCCAGGGAGGCTTAATTACAGGAAGACCATTCTAAATATCAGTGAGCTGCATATTTTCCATGACAAGAGATTTTTTATCCCAGCCCTTGTAGCAGCTTAAAAGTATACGGCCACATGATGCGGCTGTGCATTTTTAGGAAGTGCAATTGATCCCCCCTCAGGTGATGACGAAAAAAAATCCACTAGGTATGTGTTCAGCGGCTCACTGGATTAAAACTGTTACTTTTATCAGAATGCTGGATTAGAAAACATACACATGCACAGAAGCAGCGAAAGCTCACTATATTGCCAGCTATGTTTACAAAGAGGGAAGACTTGCCAGCCACTCTTTGTACTGTGGACTTGTGTCTGTGGATGCTTCCCATGCACCACTGGGGAATGCAGGGCTCTGTAAATGTTTGCAGATTACCATTTTTCTTAAATAATCCATTTGGAACCTCACGCCATGTTCAGTTGAAATCAAAATGGGCAGTGTGCGACCCTCATTTTGTTTAAATGCGTTTGAATAATCTTTGTGTGAAATGCTGTTTGTTTTAAAGTGTATGTTCAAGGGCAAAATGCATTTAGGGTTAGGATTATGTCAGTCTTTTGTCTGTCTCGTTCTGCTCGTTGTTTTCGGGTTTGCCTGCCTGCATGTAGCTCTGCAGGTCTGAAAATGCAACACAAGTCAGCATTGCTCCTAACTGATGAATTGAGGTCAAACGGCAGTGTTGATCAACTTTGCAAATTGTTTTATTAGACGGTAAACCCACTATACTTTCCAAAAAGTTGGCCTTTTTTTTTCTGTTGGCAAAACACAGTTTTTTAGAAGCTGACAAAAACAAGATACCATAAAGATAATGTTTTAAAAATTCATGACCTAAGTTACTTTACGAAGTAGTCTCAAATCAATGTGTGTTTTATGAAGAGTGGTAAATGAATGCAGGTCTGGAAATAAAATTGTAGATTATACTCTAATTTTGAACGGACAGCTTTCTTTTTATTTCCCACTACACCACTATTAGCTGTAGCTCAAACTAAGGCAGTGGGGGAAAAAAAAGCTCATACTAGAGCACGACTACTTTTTATTAGTCCGTCTGTGATGTGACATTTAAATTACTTTTCTTTTGTCATTTTTTACTGTTTGTAATGGTTGCTTACTGTATAATTGCTGTTACACAGAAAAGATGTCGGAGCTTGGTTTCATTTAAAAACAAAGTTTGCTCAAATGTGATCATTGAAAGTTAGACAGCCATCAAACTCAGCACTGAAATTAAGTTAAACAGGTTTATTGTGTTAACTTGCAGTACAATGTGAAATAAATTTAACTCTATGCATAACACTGTATATGACCTTATAACTGTAATGTATTAAAGGTTGAATAAAATGCCCCTCCAGCGTCTGAGGAAGATGTTCTCAAAGGCAAGCAGTCCATCAGGAGTCAGGTTCTGGGAAATCAAAACTCGGAGAGTGAGACATTACTTGACGGAGACGATGACACTCTGTCATCCTTAGAGGAGAAGGACCTGGAGAACTTAACAGGTAAAGAAACGGCTCATCCTCTTCACCTCTCAGTCATTCTCAGCCCTCCCAGTCCTACATTGTTTGTCCTGCAGCTCAGACAAAATAAAGAAATAAAGGCATTGTAATTTTCATATTCCTTAACATCCTACATATACAATTACACTGCTTTGCAGTACTGAATAGTGAGTTACATAGCACTTTATCTTGTACACTGGCATCCTTATCTCCCATTATAGGATTTCATTGATTTTCTCATATGATGCTGTTTTGCTTTTATATCACACTATGTTCTTTGTAGCATTAATTGTTTGAAAGTGCTGACTCCTTATGTACAAGGAAAACGTGCTTTTAATGAAAGCCTTACCCAGCATTATACCTCTGGACAGCTCTTTCATTATCGCACCACTATCCTAGGAGAGGGCTGGTGAAAACACACAATCTGCAGTTTTCTGTCTGCCACTGGAGGTCTGCTTCACAAACATACACACAGGCCTGAGTAGCAACTCTCTAAACATTTTTTTTTTTTTTATCCAAGCAGTAGCCGAGTTTATCCCAGGATACTGCTTGCTCTAAAATGGGACATTATCTGATTCAAGAAAAGCAGCATTAGGGTTACCTAAATAAAACCTCCCCTGCATGAGCCT
Organism: Macquaria ambigua; assembly: GCA_008360985.2. Taxonomy (NCBI): domain Eukaryota; kingdom Metazoa; phylum Chordata; class Actinopteri; order Centrarchiformes; family Percichthyidae; genus Macquaria; species Macquaria ambigua. Next base: position 472,404 of record VMKM01000167.1, on the reverse strand, counting down.
ATTAGCCTGATCAAACGAGTTCAACACGGCCTTATGTGACATGTAATCCAACTCACGATGCTGTCAGCCTTTAGTTGCTTTTGATTCATCTGTTATTTAAATAATCTTAATTAAATATCATATAGTTCGCTAATCGGATTGCAGTGTAATCCGCATTTTTATGTGCAGCGACAGCGCCCAGCAGACTAAGCTGCATTAATGGGGCTCAGAGTGCTATTAAAATAACGCAACTGGATCACAATAGGATTAAACGTTGAATCCTGTCTAATAAAGTGATGTGTATACTGCGAGAACTGAGTAGAGATTGTCGGGAGAGGTTCAGCCTCTCCTCTTAAGCAGCTGTCTGCTTCAGGTGTAATTGAATGTCTTTCACTGAATGGAACAAAAAAAAACGTTATTTCAACCCACGGATAACATGTCAGTACTCACGGGGTTCACGAGAGGCAGAGGAATGAATATATATCTGTTTATTCCATCCGTTTGCATGAGTGTGAGGGTGCTCAGGGAAATCAAGCCGGGCTCCGAGCCTCCCTTCTCCGCAGCGCACATCTGCAAATACAATGCCTCATATGTGCAGAGCCGTGCAGAGCTTCCACCCACAGCTCCCCTGAGCCGGGCTCTCATTGTCATACTGGCATACATTAAGATTGATGAGAGATTAAACAGAGCTTCACCCATCCGCCCGCAATCAATGGATTCTGACTGACAGTCGATTTTTTGACAATTAAGTCTAAAAGTTTTACACTTTTTAATAATTTAGGCTGTTTTAGTGCGAGTTTTAGGATAGTTAGGCCTGTAGTATTTTATTTTTGGGAACGATATGCATACAGTGGGCAGCCTATAGTGTTGCATGTTTCTTAGTTTGTCTTGAACTCTCAGATTAATTGGAGATGACCAGTTACACCAGGACAATTACAGACGGTGTTTGAAGTAGCCCAGCCGTATAGCCTTTAGCCCCGCATATATTTTAATACAGGCTACTGCAACTCTAATGCAAAATAGTTGTAGGCTATATAAACATAATTATTGGGAGAAACAGTATCAACTTTAAAAATAGACTCAAATTATCGTTATCTTTCGCGTGTTTATCTTTACCACTAATCAGCTTTCCTTTAGGCTATCAATTAACCACGTCCAGGATTGAAGGCCCCCAACCGCCATCAGCTCAGTGCAATCCCTTGTTGAGTTTTTATAAGTTTACCTTTTACCGTTGGTGGCTTTTTAAAATGTCCCCACTCGGAACAGGAGGACACCCTGCTTGTTTTCTGAGCGGCATGTGTCTCTTCCTCCAGGCCCAGTAAACTTGAGCGCCAGCGCGCAGCTGGTGGCTCCGGCTGTGGTGGTGAAAGGCACCCTGTCCATCACCGCCTCCGAGCTCTACTTCGAGGTGGATGAAGACGACCCGGGCTTCAAGGCCATCGATCCAAAGGTAAGAGGCTCGAGCTCCATTGATCACGTCTAAAATGTATCACTTATTGAAGCCATGCTCGAATTTCCCACAGTGCTGGTATAATGTGCAGGCTTTACATTTGAACGCTGACGAATACAGTATGTTTCATATCTCAGTATCTACAAGGGTATTATTTTAAATAAGCAAAACATTACTATTAGTGTGTTTCCATGTTTTCATCTGATAATGTGTCGAAGAAGAGATTCATGTCTTGTCTGTCTGTCGTTGAAGTTACTATTTGAATTGAAATGTAATTTACGCATGCTGTAATTTTTTTTCTTTGCAACATTTTCGGGATTGAATAGTCTATAAAGCTGTCTTTTATTTTCTTAATGAATATTTTGCAAAGTAAATTTTAACACGACAGCGTTTGATATTGTTTAGTGGTGATAAGAAACTCAGTGTTTTCTGTAATAAATAAATGATCAAGCTGTCTTTATGGGTAAAACATAACGGCACATGGATCAGGCCTGTGCTTATCCTTTTTAGGTCTGCAGCGTATTTTTTTCATGGTAAGCAGATCTCAAAAAATTTAATTATTTTATTAATTGCACGGAAATATAGTGCTCTGATTAAAAAATAATAAACAGTCAAATGTGGACTAATACTAGTAATACTCGTAGTTAGTACTAGCTTCATGACAACTACAGAAGACTGCTGACCTACAGGTGGTTGTTTGTACAGTCGCTGCAGTTTAACACTCCGTGAAATTATCGTATTTGTTTTTAAATATGTGCAGTTGTGTATTTAAAGATGTTAATTTTAATATTGTCCACATTTATTTGAATGTGATTTTTGTATCAGAATTCATTCAAATAAACTTGACAATAAAGGTCTCGTATAAGCTACACTGCGTTATCTAAAATCAACCGCATTAATCAGATTAAAGCTTGGGTTTCTCTGTAGGGCTTGTGCGTGTGCTGCTGTTTAAAACAGAGAGCAGAGATGCTCCCAGGCCTATATATTAACATCACTCTGTTGATTTACATTCATGCGAAAATCCTTTGAGCCTGTGACGCACTGTAAAAATAACGTATGGCCTAAAGTCGGCTGTGCACATTCCATCTTTAAATTTTTGCAAAAGCGAGTTTTCCCTTTTTCTTTTTCCGGATGTTGATCACAGGTTAGCTTTCTCTCGTGAAAATGAATAATTTAATGGTTCTCTCCATCAGACAATAGCAAAGTAAAATACAAACAGCCTGTCATATCAGCTGTCAAAACACGTCAAGACACGAGGCCAAGTTGTAATTTAATTTGCAACATTTTATTAACATTTCTTTTTTTAAAGTCACATAATGAAAAAAAATTGAACTTGGCACGCTACATTTTATTCTTTCACTTAACGATTTTGTGCATATATTTAAATAAAAGGTTCTTCACTTTGTGAAAACATTTAAAGAAGACAACTAAAAGTTATTACATTTATCTGAAAATGTACCTTCACTTTCTCTCTGGCAGTGGCCCAATTGCTCCATTTAAAAAGGGTTTTGTGGTTTGCTCGCTGCATTATTTTGTTACTGATTTTTTTTTTTCACATTGCTTGGAGAATCAGTTGCAGAATCATCTTTGTCCTTCTCTGAAGTTTTATCCCAAAATGTCTCTCGGCTCTGTCTCTACAATCACTTTATAGTTTGTCCAAACTTTTAGCATTGGTGAGGATTTCCCTCGCTAGTCTCCACGTCTGCTTAGCAGCAGCCTCCAGGGCTGAGTGAGGCTTTCCCTGAAACAAGTCCAAGTTTGGCAAGAAGTAGTGGGGACATCTGCGGCACTGCAGACAGGATATGAGCTGCAGGAGGATGCCATTCAGTCGGTCTCCGAGGCAAGCCTCGTCCCAGTCGGTCTCTCTCGGGTGTTTCTCACACTCGTACAGCAGCAGGGTCTTCATGTGGTAGTTGTTGAGCGGCTGTCCCGGTAGCTCCAGGTGACGGTCCCTCAAAGTCTTCAGGACGGACAGACACTTCTTCCTGCAGCCGGCCATTAGCAGCCTGTTCTCGGCCTCGCTAAACTGCAGAACCCAGGCGTCGCTCTCTGCGGAGCTCTGCTTCCCCGTTAACGAGTAGCACTCTTTGGAGAGGAGGTTAAAACCCTCGGCTTTGACTTCTGCTACCCGGTTAGGACCGGGCCAGGGGATGTGGGGCATGGGCCACTGAGCTGCACTTCTAGGCCAAATCCCAGTGCACTTGAACGCGGGGGTGATCTGCACCACATACCTCTCCCTGATCCGTAGTTTGACCTCGCTGGTGTCCGCTACCATCTTTACCACGTCGCGGTAGCTGCATTTATCCACGGCCTGTGCTACCAGAGTCTGAAACCTGGAGCGGATCTTTCTGGCTGATAGGTAGCCCGAGGCGGTGATGAACTCGACCCACAGCGACATGCTCCTTTTACGGCCATCACTCAGCTTCAGCACCGCGCAGCCGGGCAAGGAGCCGTCATCCACAAAGTTGAACACCCCCATTTGGTTGAGGTAAAGCACCACCTCAAACTCATTGGGGGAGATGACCTCCATCCCCTCATAGCGCGCATCTATCTCACTGAGGGAGCTGATGAACCGGGGCTCCTGCACTTCCACCTCCTTCAGGACATCCGACACCACTTTACAAACCTCCCTTATAGTCTTCGCAATGGCCGCTTTGCGAGCTTGGCATCTCTCGTTGTAATATTTGTTGAGCTGGTAAACCAGCTTTGCCTGCGTCGCAATCATGTTTGGGCAGAGGTCCGGGCTGTACACCGGGGAGTCGCAGTAAGTTGACGGATCCAATGCTGACCGGTAAAGCCAGAGGCAAATGCTTCCCCGTGCAGGAAAAGTGTGTAATCAAAGTTTTTTTTGCTTTTTGCAGCGGATGGACGTCAGTGTGAGGAGGAGGAAACGGATAGGGATGCAACGTAGTAGCCCGCTAAATATCAGTCCAAGTCATGAGCACTTCCAGCACGGCTAGGTAGATTCATATTCAGGTTGTGGGTCACCATCCGTGTCCTGGGCTGCAGACGCTAAAAGCTAAAGCATCGTCTGTGACCACTCATCTCCTCTTGCTGTTATTCTCTCCTCCGTGCCCCCGCTCACTTTTCGTCCACACTCAGCTGTGAGCTGGACTTGTGTAGTTTATGAATGGTTCCTTTAGCAAGAGTGAAAGGGGTCGGGCTTCTCTTCCTGCAATCATGTGCAGAGCTGTCAGTGCAGGCAGCCAATCGGTGCAGAAGAGCTCCAGTCCGCCTCGGCAGCATCTGGGCGCACGGAGCTGTCCGCTGCTCCCAAACCGACACAGGAAAACACAAACCTTTAGGTTTATACGGGCAAATACCAGTGTATACTCTCTAAACCAGCAGTAAAACATTTTTTCAAGAAAAGTGTTGCTCTTTGCGCGTAATTTTCGCCCGGTGCGTTCAGAGGATTAGGAGTGTAGTGTGAGTGACAGCCTTTAACTTTAGACCTGCTTGTATTCTGCAGATAAGTCTCTCTCTTTCTCTCCGTTTTTTTAATTGAATGTTTTTTTCGTGTTTTTTCATCTTTGAAAGGCTCAGTAATTGCAGCGTTTTTTTTCTTTTGGACAGCAAGTATTCTTTATTCTTACCCAATGGCTTATGCGGCATGCCCTACTTTTATCATATAAACTCTGGCGGGCTGTGTTGACTTAATATTGAAAATGTATACATCTATTTTACGGATTTAAGTGTGATTGTCCCCTTTTCGAATTAGACCTCTAACACGAGACATGGTCACATTATTTGTAAATTAAATTAAAACTGAATAAATAAAACAATAGCCTATTTATGTCATTCTCTTTACTTACTCTCTTTATTTAAGATCAATTCCAATTCCCTTTTATTCTGTGTGATTTTATCACATTCATGTGGAATTGTATCTTTTTATAAACGATATAGGCTAAACATTTCACGCCGTTGAATATTGCTTATCATTTGGTTACGCTTAAATGTGTCGAGTGCACCTGCAGCTTAGGCTCAGAAAAGCTTGAATTAGAGTGGCCTAAACTATAAACCGAAACGATGAGACTAGAGTGTAACTGATATCCACCTGATAAGCTTTTTAACTAATCGATTGATTTAAATTGTATTGAATATTTAGTGTTATTTACACAGTCGATATTTTGGATTGAGTCAAATAACTGAAACAAGACGTGTGTCCGCGACTTCCCTCACACACACATACACACACACACGCGCGCGCACGCACACACACACACGCGCCCGTGGGTTTATCGCCGTGAACCTTGTCCATACTGAATAATTTAGCCTCTCCGATGTTGTAATTGAAGTCCCCTTGTCACCCAGACTTCATGTTGGAGGACTAAAGAAGCCATTACTTTCTCCCACAGACAAGGGGCTGCGGTGTGAGACATATTTAGACATGTAGGCTAAGCATGCTGGAAAAATAAAAACCCGCAGTGAAAGCCATATGAAATGTTTTGGCGACGTTTTGTCGCAGCCAGTTACCTTTTGCTGTCCGACAACACGTGTCCGCGCTGTACTCCAGTTAACGAGGTCGTGGTCATTATGTAGGTGTCTGGCGTGAAATTACATGGAGTTAATTTGACAAGTCTCCCTTCTTTTAAGGCGTATGTAACATCACAGCGACATTGCAATTGTTCTGTATAGTCCAACCATCCCTGTAATTTCTGTAAATTAATTAGGCCTACAGTAATAATCAGAGACCACAGTCATATGCTGCAAATCTTGAATGGCTTCCTTGAAATGTTCATCAACACAATAAGGCCGACTGTAGTAGCTCGCACAGTAACATTATGATTTATGGAAAATGTCGGTATGATATTTTCTCTGCATCCTGCGTTAAGCTGCATTTGCCTGTTGCCAAACATTATTTCAAAGGCCATAAAAAGCAAACCTGGGGCTATTTTTGTGCAAATAAAATGTTAAATATGCGTGAACTTCATGTCACTTATTACAGATAATAATTTTAGATAATGCAGATTATTGATTCACCAATGATTTCCAGAAACCCCTGTACTGATAGGAAGTAGCCAACTATGCAAGGGATTCTGAAATAAGCCACAAACCTTTCAGAAAGGGCAAAGATTAATGAGCCCCCCTTCATTGTTGCCACATCTTCTGGACTTCATCATGTAGCCTTTTTGCAAGTGCTGATGAGGCTTTAGGGAGTGTAAAGTAACTTACGATTACATTTGTAGAACTTATTATCTAGTTCAGTGTGAAAGACGGTGTTTGAGCTCAAGTCAATATAACAAATAGCCCTCTACATTAAAAATGCAAAATGCACAAGTTGTTAATTAATTTAGATTTACATGGCATCGTGGCATCGTATTTGTTTTATCTAGGTCAAAGGCAGCAACTTGTTATATACAGTATTTTAATTGCACAATTCGTGGATGAATATTCAGTTTTCATTAGTTTTGATTTAGCAGTGCTTGTCTTCCCAGCTAGAATAGTTAAATTAACTTTGGTCTCAGTGGAGAGGGTTAGCGTCAAATTAACCCATCCCCACCAAGAAAAAACATTCAAGGGGAAACATTAATGAGTAGCATTTGCTTGTGCGTCATTACATTTGAATTTGATGCACAAGCAGCTAAAAGAACATCTTTTAGCCGTTTTGATGTTCTTCCTAGAACTACTAGAGAAGTGTCTAGAAAAACTGTGGTGAGACAAGCAACAGTTGACTTGGCAACCTTGATTGATTGTGAAATTCTAAAAGAAATGTTAAACTGAGATTTTGCATTCCTTCCCTGAGCATCATACTGGACAAAAGTGATAGTTATGCCTATGTTTGGAATTAAGAAAAAGATAGAAACGGAGAGAAATAAATGAGAAAAAATGTCTGGCTGTGATTTCAGGATAACTGTTTATTATCAAACTCACAGCTCCAGAGAGATTAATCGACACTACTTGGAGAGCAAGTGTCCAAATATTATGAAGGACATGCTAACTGTAGCTTAATGAAATATATGGCGACAAAGGCTTTTATATGAATCCGTTTTGGCCCACTTATCAAACCACATGTTTCTGAGCAACTGTGTTCATTTTTTATTGCAACGTAGAATGGAGTGGATACAGTGGATGGGATTTTATTAAATCTGTCTATTTTGCCAGTTGGAATTTGAAAGGTCAGCCACATCTCAGAAAAAAAAACCATTTACCTTGTGCGTATGTACATTTCATATGCCTAACTGCATATTACAGTCTTACGTGGAAAACAGAAGTAGGGTCAGCACACTGCTGAGCCAGGTGGGTGCAATTTTGGGAGCATTTGGGACAGTTTTTAGTTTATCGAATCTACTTTTATTTATTTTTTCTCCTATTTTCACCCTTTTCCCCTCACTCATTCATCCATTCTTGCTACTTCTTTGTGCCCTTTATCTCCTGAAAACATTCAGAATTATCTGTGGTTCCTAAAGAGTTTCCCCCTGGTTTAAATTGACTGGAGAAAAGATCAGGGGCCTGTCAGAGAGCTCTTTGATCTGAGTCTGTGTGACGACTCCACAGTGATCCCCTCACGAGCACAAAACAGCATCCATGCCTGTGCAAATCTCTGCCAGCTGATAAGTAACCTCACTGCTTCTCTTTTTCTTTTCTCTTCGTCTGTCCTTCCTCTGTCTTTCCTACTGTCTCAGCTTTATTCTTCTTTTCCCTCTCCTCTCCTACCAGATTACGCTGGGGACACCTGGGTGGCTCAGTACTGTCTGTATACTGTTATCACAACATAGTTTACAATTAGTAAAACAACCTCAAATGCATAATTTGTCTTTTAAACATATTTGAAACATATTTGGTCCCTTATATGAGTCATAATGTTTGTAGTAAAATTGAATTTCAGAGATAATTTGGTTAGTCTGGTTAATGTACTTGTTGAATCTTCAGTCTGAATTGCCAGTATATACTGTACATAGAACAAATGCAAAGTAAGTCTCCAAAAGTAATTTATATTAACAATGACCTTGGTCCTTGCAATACATCTCTAAATGTTATGGCTACATTTTATGGCATGGCATTAGAGATACTTGAAGAAGACAGTAGATAAAATGGGTTTGTTTTGCAACAGAACGTGCAACAGTTCCCCCCCTGTGTCTGCTGGAGTTAGTGTGCTTTGTAATTCCAAGTGATAAGGGAGGGGGATGTCAAGGCTTGGCATTTTTAGGTAGTGCTCTTTTTTTCCTTTTCCTTTCTCTGGAAACATGAGAGGTGCAGGGAAAGTGGCTCACTGTCTAACAACACACGCACATGTGCACATAGACCGACATCAGGACACTCGTGAGCTGAGCGAGTCAATTCTTGAAGCTCTTGTTCACACATTTTGTTTCTGTCTCCCAAACCCGGATGGACCCAGCTGCTCCCTCCATAGAGGTTCTCAAAGAAAATCATCGCAGGCAACTAATTGCCTGGCAGGCCCCTGCATCTGCTCGGCAGAGAGCAGAACTGATGAAGTCACGGAGCAGATGTGTGTTTGCCCGTGTATGTGTGTGTGTGTGTGTTTAGCAGCACCCTCTCTGTGTTTAGACACAAGCCATCAATATTGCATGTGGAGTTATTGTTGCAGAGCCACTCCTGGAGACTACTAATATTACATGAATGAGGAAGTGAAATTTGCTCTACTTCCAGCTGATTGGTCAAAGGAAATGCCAGCAAAAACCTGATTGGAGGAACCTTCCCTCAGATTCCTATTGCAATCTGAGTGTATTATATATGGACTATTCCTGTGTCCTGATAGCAAATGATTTACTCATTCTAACTGTGGTTTGAGTATAGAGTATGTTCACAGTGGCAAAATAACACATGTATACTTAGAAATGCTGGAATGCACATTAAAGTCATTTTATTTGTGAGTGTGCTTTTGATGGACACTGTTGTCCCACAATTCATCACACACCGTAAATAAAAAAGCTGCTTACAGCAGAAAAAAAGCTCCAGCAACAGATTGACAAATATGAGAAGTAAGTCAGAAATATTTTGGAAAACATTTGTTTGTTATTTATACATTTTTCAAATTTTAAATTGTCATTTGAATTTTAGAGCCACAGATTGAGGTTGGCTAACAACTTGTATACTCCTGTCAGTACAACATAGTAAAGTACATGTAATTGGACTAACTGCAAAAATATTGCACTGTCAACATTAATACATTGCATATACTAATAGTATTTAGTATAGTATTTATACTATTAGTATATAGTATGCTACTGGGACACAGTATACATTTAGTGAGTTTTTGAAATCAAATATAACAACCTCAAATCACAGAACAATTCCATCCTAATGTCAAAAGGTCTTTTTTATTGGACTAGCAAAGCACATTTAAGTGACTGTAAATAATCATGCCATGCAGCTAATGGTATGTTACAATGATATACAGTGTAAATTACACAGTATAGTATAGTATAAGTATAAACTGCTCAAAACCAAATATCACACATTAGAAAACAGAGCACCTCGCTTTAAATAAAGCGTTAAAATGTTATCTTTGCCTCATATGACCACCTCAGTTTGTTTGTATGTACATGCTCACTGTAATGCAAAAAAAACATGTCTCTTGGATCACAAAAAGACACAGCCGACTGTTTAACTGTGTTGCTTTTTCTGAATCCTGTGGACGTCCACAGCGTGTTTCCAAAAAGTTTTAGCACAAGGCCAGGTAGAAAAGCATTTTGTAAAGAATACCAGTAAATTTTCCCTAAAGGTCAGTGTCCAACCTTGGACTATGCAATGATGAAACCCCCATTGAGAAGACATTGGTAACTCTAATTAGTGGGGTGGTGACGGCTCCTCGGGGTTAGCTGGAGTGGCTGAATGGATGGTCACTCAGTCAAAGAAAACCACCCTGGTGTTATGTAGCGACCAGTCCCATATCGTTAAGCTCTCCCTAAAGTGTCAAACTGCCGGGACCGCTCCCCCCCTCCCCCCTCCTCCTGCTCGCTCCGCCAAACTCTCATGGTCGCCAGGGACGACCTTCGGCTGCAGCTGCCAATCACAAAGAGCCATGGCAGCAAGAGGTCTCTGAGAGAGGAGTGTATTGATTTTCCAGTTAGAGCCTAAGTAGTGTGTGCTGTAGGACTAACGGACAGCCCAAGCAGGTATGTCATTATCAATGAGGCCAAGGAAACAGATCCCCTCACTCTCACTCATTCATATTGGCTTCCTTCCCTCCCTCGTTCCCTCCCTCCGTCTCTCCTTCATGCCGTTCCACCACCTCGTCCGCTCTGACAGAGTGCGTCCTGAGATGGTCAATAAATCGCTCAGCCACACCACGACAACAACTGGCGGAGTGATGGGTTGGTATGACCTTCTTTCTCTTTCTTTCCCCTCTTTCCTTCACTCTTTCACTGTCTGCCCCTCCCTGCTTTCCAGGTACAGTAATTAAAGCACCTGAAAAACATGAAATGTTTCCTTACCAGAGACAGACTTGTTAGCATCACCGCCGTCATGTGTTCCTCTCGGACTTTCCCCGTCCTCGAATTCTCAACATCCAGGGTCGGTTTAATCTCAAGCATCATTCCCTCGCCGCCCACTTTGGCTCATACACTCATCAGGAAACCCAATTATTATCATACTGCTCCTCTCGTTTTGCCTCACTGCTTATGTCAAGTCACGGTCCAGGCTTTGGGAGCTACTCAACATAAAGACATGTGCAAACAATTACGAATGATTTAAGCCAATTAGAGGAGATAAAGCCAAATAAAGGTTTAAAGCTTCCTGAAGTGAATTTCTGTTCCCCAGTAGAGCAGTAAAGTCTTGTTACCTTCTTTACTGTCCTTTATCTCTCTCTCTGTCTCCCTCACACAAAATGCATATGCACCCCGCCTCTATTTTCTCTCCCTTTTGAGTCTCAAACCACATAGATGGTTGTGATATAGTCTCTCAAATTTCACTCCAGTTGTTTTTGAGTGAGGTTATATCAGCGATGATGAACTCATTCTGTAGGGATGAGGTCAGCGGTCCCCTGGCCAGATGTGGAGTGTTTAAGAGTGATGGAGAAAGACTTGTTAATGATGGACTTCAAAGCTTTGGAGAACACAAGATACTGGCTCCTCCTTTAGCTTATGGACTGTATCTGTTGTACTTTTGGCCGTTGTCATAATATGAGATCAATGGAAATATATGGGCAAAATTCAAGATGGTTCTTTCTCTGTTATTGTTTGTTTTAAGCCATGCTAGCATCATGGCTCTAGGGAGGGCAATGTCGGTCTGTCAATTGGTTGGTCCACCACTTTGGTTCAGACTAAAATATCTCAACAACTATTGGATTGATTGCCATGAACTTTTGTACAGGTGTTTGTGTTCCTCAGAAGATGAATTCTACTAACATTTGTGATTCCCTGACTTTTCCTCTAGCACCACCATAAGGCTGACACTTTTGATTTTTAGACATTAGTGTAATGTCAACAGCTATGGGATGGATTGGCATGACATTGTCATACAGACATTAATGGTCCCCAGAGGATGAATCTTACTGACTTCGATGATCCCCTGAATATTTGTTTAGGGCCACCAACAGATCCCCTGACTTTCCCATAGTGTCACCATGAGGTTGACATTTTTGGTTTTGAGTGAATTGTCTCAACAACTATTGGATGGATCATGAATATTAGTACAGACATTCATGTCCTCAGGATGAATTGTAATAATTTTAGTGATCTCTTAACCGATTGGCCTGATCTAGGGCCATCATCAAGTCAACATTTTAATGAATTCAGTACTTTGGTTCTTGACCAAAGTATTGATCAATGCTAAACTTAGCTTGTGTCGTTGTGAGTATGTTAGCATGCTGACGACAGCATTTAGCTCAAAGCACCACTATGGCTGAGTACAGTCTCACAGAGCTGGTAGCATCTCTGTAGACTCTTAAATTCTAAGTTCTAATCAGACAGTTTCAGTTCAGTCAGGAGGTATTTGATTGTTTTCTTTTTTACCATTGATGAGATGTAAACCGTGACTCTTGTGCAAAGCAGGCTGATGAATCTCTGCAGTGAGTGGTAACCAGGTAGGACAGGTCGAGGAAAGACTATTGCCACATTGGTAATCACATAAAGAACCATTAGACACAGTGTCATCTCGGCACCTAATGATGACTAATGTCTCCCTTCCAATTGCTCTTCTCTCACAAACAACTACCCCATCTCTTTTCACTAATAAACATGCTTGGCCTCTCTCTGTCACTCTGTTTGTGACCTGACTTTGGACCTTAACACAACCACAGACCACTGTGGCCGAGACCTGGCTCACACTTAACCAAGCACCTCCAGACAAAGAGCTGCCACCCCCTCTTTGCACCTGAGCCTAGCCCCTCCATCATGTTCCATCTCTGGGCTTGACTGGGCCAGTCAGGGGGCAGGTGCCTCCCCTCCCTTCCTTTGATTGATCCTCTCTCTCCATCATTTATTCTCTTCGTCTGCCTCTGACACACGTGTCAAAGGCAACACACCAGCCTGATGGATAGGCCTGTTTATGGATGCCAGTCTGCCTGGTAGGCTACTGATATTACAATCAGCACCTGTGTACCTGCTGTTCACACAAGCTTCTGTTATTCAGCTGAGGTCAGAGAGACACCCGGCTCCAATTGAAAGATCGATGTCCAGCCCAGCATATTGGAAATTGGAATTGTAAATGTGGTCTTGTTTTGTCAGAAAGGTCTGTGCTGCATTTCAGATGATAAAACTAGATCCATATGTTGTAGAATTTGAGTAAATATGTGTGTTGTTGAGCTTCCTTTTATCTGTATTTCTAATTGTAGAATGCCTCATAAATACAAAGGCAAAATGACTAGGACATAATATTCATTTTAACTGTTAATTCCTAAAAGAAATCAAGAGTAATTCTAACCAGATGTATTTGTTTTTATTAGGTAAGCTGATAGCATTGATGTGTACTCTGTGTAAAGACATCTCATGTGCCAGAGAGCAGAATGTTACATTGCTGAATTCTGGTGCCTCCAGTGCCATTATGGTTAATGACCCATCCAGTCTGGTTGAAATGGCACATCCATAGAGACATTCTGCAGATTACTTACTCATCCAAGACCAAAACCCTTTCTAGCAGACATCAGCACAACAGAGCTTTACTTCTGTTCTGTAGAAGCAAGACTGTAGAGTAAGATGCAGTATAAATAAAGAACAATTCTAATACACAGATGATCTTTAATACGATTAAATCAAATCAAAAGACAAATATGTTTTTGTTGTAGTGACTTCTCTAAACCACTAGTTATCCATCTTGTTGACCTACCATCTCAATAAAAAAAAATGATGCACATCAAATTTGTTTCACACCAGCAATCACAGTCGGTCTGTATAGTAAAATAAAATGCCAAGTCCTAGTTAAATTGACTAGTAAAATGTCTGAACCTCTATCAATAATTATTTTATTATCTTTAAAGCTGGGCTAATTAAAGTTTTTATATTAACAATGGATCAAATGACACGTGTAATGTGAAGTGACCAACCCACAGATGATTATCACCAACTCTGCAGTTCCCCTCAGGTCTATGTAGCGTTTCAGCTCATTGTTTACTTTTCGAACTCTAACTCTCATCGCTCTCATTGTCGTCCTTTCCAAACGGACTTTCTCATATAAACGCACTGTACACTATCTGCCCAGCACTTAACTGCAGACAGACAAAGATAGAGACTATCTGCTGAACACAGTGTAACATTCAGCAGCTTGAGAGCCAGATGTTTCCCTTGGGATTTCAGAAGACCAAAAAATGAGCTACAAGGAGAGTGAATACTGAACTTGCATTCTTCAGGCATAACTCTAAATGAATGCTAATGTTGCTCTGTGTTTGGTGTGCTGGATGTAAAATGTAAAATAACCTTTGCTAACATGTTTTAACAACTTTATAAGCTGATGATAGGTCACAGTTGTTCACACTTGTTCTGTCTAAAAAATCAATTAATTCTGCCTTAAGTCATGTCAAGTCAATTTTATTTCTATCGCTCAAAATCACACACTTTTACAGTCTGTACATCATGTGACACCCTCTATCCTTAGACCTCCAACTGGATGAACTCCACCCCCAAAAAAACCCTTTAACAAGAAAAAAACAGAAGAAAATCAACTCTACAACCAGATAAGGTGTAGATAGACAGGCATCTACTATAAGTACATTTAAGTGAATCTTGTTGTACCTAATTTGTAGTTTAATTACTTTTTATTTATTTATAATTTATCTGCCTCCAGAGTGTTGAAGATGCTTACTAATTCAATTCACTCTATTACAGTTGTAACTCAAAATGCTTGTCACTGATAAACCTGTAGCTCCAATTGAGTCGCCTTCAAATTCTCAAAAGTCTCCACAGCCGTTCCTTTACACAAGTCCTATTCTCTCCCTCTTCTTTCGCTTTGGACAACCAACCCCGAATTCCCCAAGAGGGGTGTACTTTTCACCCCACACCCACTTAAGCTGGTGACAATAGCCGGATTAGAAAAGAATTTACTTCAGTGAAGCCTCGCACCAACCCCAAAAAAGCCTATCCATCACTAAATGGCAAAATGAGAGATTGAAGGAAAGCGGGGAGAATGCGATAGGAGCCGGTCAGCGATCTTAACCTGTCTGATGTTTGCCATGGCGGCTTATAGGGGAGTAGGGGGGCCTATAGCATTGAGTTTAAAACAGCTCCTGTGCTTGAGTGGTGGCTCTGGGCTGTCTCCTTGATTTTCTGAATATCGGTGAAAAGCATATACATTCTTTTTATCCTTTTCCTTATGTGCAAGTGTTTACTGATGAGCTTGACAAATCAAGGAACGTATTTAAGCCCTTTCAGTGCGATCTCAACAGGTGCCCAGCAGTACTGTTAAGGTCTTATATGTAGCTGCTGGTGTCTTAGGTGTGCACTATATCCTAGTACAAAGCTGGTCTTGGTTTTCATGGCTCGTTTTTGTTACTGTGGTATCATTGTCCAATTAAAGAGTATGTATTAAGTTAACTCTAGTTCTGTGTGCACTGTGTAAATCTTTATCTTGACATTTCTTTATGGCACTGTCCAAAATCAAGTTAGATTCAAACTTGAATCAATTTGGAATGTAGAATTTTAATGATAAAAGTTTTAAACGTGCATTGTGATAATGCAGAGACAGCAGAGAGGATCTTCTCAATTTGTGGATGTCTGCTGCATTTCACACCCCTCTTCCCTTCACTTATGTAGCCTTATCCATCCTTTGTTCCCCGTTACCTTTGAGCCACTAACTCTGCCCTTTGTGGCCCCAACTCTAAGCTATGGTGGGGTTAAAAAGGAAGCCCTGATGAAAAAAAACTATTCGGGTCATTTTATATACTTTGGCATGCGTGAATCCTATCTCTGTGTAATTTGCCAAAATACGTAACGCTTTAGAGTTGAAAAGGCTAAAAAACACTTTGTCTTATTTACTGAGGCTATGACTTGTCATATTTTTGATTAAGAATTCTGTGTTTATGTATATCCCTACTGCTGCCACCATTAGTGTTTAGTATTGCCGCTTTAGTATCTTATTATGTTTCAGGGCCCTTCTGAGGCTTTCGTCCTCACAGCTTATGCCCAAAGGCTGAATGTTTTAATGAGTTAATGCACTGAAGTCTTCACTTCTCTACCAGTTAACCCAGAGACCACTGCAGCATTTCCCTAAATCCACACAGGACCTTTTTTTTTGTTCCCACTTCAAAAAGGCTAAGCAGCAAAGGAAAGGAAAGGAGAAAAGGCTAACCTGTTGGCAAACAGAGAAAAGGGCCAAAAAGGGGTTTAATCCTTATTAAGCTAAACTCAGACTAAGTGGCCCCAAACATCCTTTCAAAGGGGAATTTCTTCAGGGATTGCAAACTCTTACTGGGTGACGTTCGGGACTGAATGCTTTGAGCCTTTGGGCTTCATATCCTTACACTTGTTGCAAGCTGGGCTTGTTTATTTTGCTTTAATTCTCTCACACTCCAGTGCAGCTTCTTAGTTGTGTTTATTTTTTTTGACCTTGTAGTTTGTTTTACTTCCCTTGAGGCAAATAGACCTTTATGTGTGACCAGTGATTACATCTTGAATTAGTTACGTGATGGTAGAACAATTGTGCCTATCAATCACTGGTGGACACAAATGCTCTGGACTACTTATATTGAAGCCTGTTGACAATGTATCCAATATTCTATCAGCATTGTCTGTTCTTTCTTATAAATAAGCTCAAGGTATAATGGTTAATGTATGTTGGATGCTCATTAATAAATATTTGTACCTGTTAAATTTGTCTATGTTAAATAGTTTGACATTTTGGGACATTTGCACTTATTCGCTTTCTTGCCAAGTGTTAGATGAGAAGATTGATACCACTCTCATATCGGTCTATTCAGTATGAAGCTACAGCCAGCAGCCGGTTAGATTAGCTTAGCATAAAGACTGGAAACGAGGAAACCGTTAGGCTGGCTCTGTTCAAAGGTAACATTATACGCCGATAACAACACCTCTAAAACTCACTAATTAACACATTATAACTTGTTTACTCAGGGGCTGTGTGCAGGACTATTTCTTGGCTGGGCACAGGTTGCCAAGAAACTCCAGGAATAGATATGAGAGTGGTGTCAATCTTCCAATCTAACTCTGGGCAAGAAAGCAAATAAGCGTATTTCCCAAAATGTTGAACTCATTTTTCAAAATATTCCTTTGGGTTTGGTAAACTGAGTGTTGCTTGGTCTACAGTCAGGCATATCACTTTTATACCTTTTATATATTTTTATCTTTTCACTGCTTGCCCAGCTATGCTACTCATATAAACAATCTCGGAGCACGTGGCTAGACAGAGATGGTGTCATGGCCAGTTGGTTAAATCATACTCTTGCTGAGGCACAAAGGCTACAGGATAACTCCTGGAGTGTGAAAGTAGAGTCATGTGGCTGCACTGTCTTAAGGTCATATGATTCCAGGTTCTTACGGTGAGGGAGCATTGTTTTCCTCTTGAATGACTTGCCTATTTTACCCGGAGAACAGCCTCCAAACAACTACTTACCAACCATACACCTTACCACCTACCTGTAATAGGTATTGATTAAAAAACATACCTCTTTCAAGAAATCTTTTCAATGGAAATGTGTCAATGCCTCTTTCTGTCTCTCTTTCCAGTACAGTAGTCTCAGTCCTTCCTACTCCCTCCTCCTATCTTTTTTTTCTGGCTATCACTCAATCTCAAAAGCAAAATCTGTCTTAATTGGCTCCAGAGGGCTCGGGGAGGCTTTGTGTCAACGGTGATGAGGGTCCTGATTGGTCCAGAGGCACAGGCAGCCAACAGACCCTTGTTAGTGTGTCGGGGCCCTTTGCTTGCTCGTTAGTCCGATGAACTCATTTACTGATGGGGGGTGACAAGGCCTCGTTTACCGGTGTGGAACGGAGGATGGTGGGGGTTAAGGCGAGGGGGGAGGAGGTGAACAAGAGTATGAGTAAGGAACAGTGAGAGCAGAGAGTAGGATTATAAGAGTTGTGAACAATAGTATTTTTGTGGATGCACCAGATGAGAGTGTCAAAAAGCCCTTAAATGTCAGCTTGTGTTTGTCTGTGCTTTCTTTCTCATTTGCTGCTGCAGTAAAAGCGCAGTCAGCGTCTCGGTCCACTGAAACTCTGGTTATTGTAGATGGCCTGATTCTGTGGTCAGTCAAGTGAGAAAGAGTCACAAATGGCATGGCTCTGATGTACCTATGTGCAGTGGTTTACTTTGAATTTGTGACTTTTGAATAAGAAAAGGGGGAGTCTCGTTTAATTAGTACAAGTCTTTGGAGTCTGCAACCTCAGTCCATTGTTTGCATGTAAAAGTCGTTTTGTGACGGGTGGAGTAGTGGGTGTCGGGGGGTGGGAGGTAGACAGCTTTTGGGAAATGAAAAGCAATACGCAACTCTACATGCTGATAAGTCCACAGGTTTTTTTATGAATTCTATCAAGTTCTCCCAATACCGCTTGTCCCTCGTCTCCGTTTTGATGTTGATGGATCACCTCTCTTCCTCCCGCTCATTAATTTCATCACCTTATCTCCCACACCACTTCATTTGACCAAAAGGTAATAATAAATCCCTCATCCATTATCCTTTAACTGAGGCAGCCATGCGGAAATACTTAATAACAGGCAACAAATTGAACTTCAATCACCTCATTTTCCGTCAAGGATGCACAGCACATTAAACTGAACGAACAAATATGCATATACCACTTATCAAACACTGTTCTTTTATAAAAGCAACACTATTGGTGTTAAAACTAGACTTTTTTTCATATTTTATGACAAATAAGGATTTACTTTATTAGTAATTCAGTGGCTTCCGTCGTCTTCAACTCGAGGGTCTTATCAGCCCAAAAACACACACATGCTCAGCCTGGCGACAGCGAAGGCAGTTGAGAGCCTCATCTATCTTGAACCATGCTGCTGATAGTTGGTCTGTTGCTCCCCTAACTCTCCCCTAACTCAGTGCAGTTTCAATTAAATTTCATCTGTGTCACCATGTTCCTCCACCTGACTTTACCCATGTTTCTAAAGAGCCAGTGGTTGGTAAAGGAGACTGGGTTTGCAAAGGAAAGGGTGATGGAGAGGGTTCACTGGCAAGGACTGTCTGAGAGATTCAGCGGTGACAGTTTTTGTGTGTGTGTGTGTGTGTGTGTGTGTGTGTGTGGTTACACACCGTAGCCACAGTCACCCGGCCCCTCTTCATGTGTCCCTCTTCATTCCGCAGTCTTTTGGGCATCTGACAAAGACAAACGACAGTGCTTCAGAAATGAGCAGCAGCCCGGCGCACAAACAGGTTGAAAGAGGAGGAGGGAGAGATGGAGAAGGGAGCATTGCAATCAAGACTAGTTCCTTTGTTTTCTGTTTGGCTGTGTCCTCCCGCGTGACGCTTTGAAATTGATCTCGGGACGCACCAGACCTGAATCCATGGATAATGTTCCACGTGAAATGAAACATCAATAAAACTGTGCTTTATACTCAACCAATCATGTTGACGTATAAGCTCCTGATCCTTTTTATGTTCCCTGTATGGAATCTTCTGTCCTCTTCTCAATCCTCAATTGAGATTTCATTTTTATTTTTATCATTTTTAAAATGAGCAACACTCTTTTGTTAGATGGTAAAATGTAAATGTGATGCAAGACTGAGCACAGTCTGGTTTTGGTGGGTTTTATTATTATTATTTTTTTTATTCCTCCACTGCCACTGTAGCATTATCATCTCTTTGAGCCTGACTGATTCAGTTCCACCATTACTATTTGTCACAGAGAAAGCTGGTGCAGCCATAATTCCAGCTCGGACAATAACCTCCACACCATTATAATTTGTCCAGACGTGGTCAGAACGGCTAGGGCATTACAGCACGTATAGTTTGTCACGCTTCTTGTCACCCGCTCAGCTTTTTTATCTGCAAGGGAAAGGGCGCTGCCGATAGGGACAATGATCTTGGGAACATAGAGTGCTATTTACAGCGTTTCAGAAGATTCATTGGTGCAGGGAATAATATGATATCTGGCTGCCTCCGCTACTGTCATATCTATCTGTGGAATCAGAGACTGCAACTTTATCACATCAGCCCTGGGCATCTTCTTGACATCCGTTGGGAGGTCTATGAGTGTACTCTTGGGGATGAAATGAGTCAACCACTCCCTTTTGGAGGTGAAAGGTCACTCTCCAAGCATTCACTCATCATACACCTGAAAACCGGGATTTCATTTTTGATCAGATAGAAGCAGAGAAGCCGGGTTTTTTTTAAATTGAAGATAAAATGGTATCAAAATTTCTTTGGTCGGGAATGTCATATACTGGGATTTCTGTAGGGTTCTTGAAATGGTAATCTGGTAGCCATCATGTCTGTCAGTAGAGAAAACTAATCAGGTGCCTTGGCTTGTTTGTCATCAAAATTCAATCGTCTCAACTCGCAACAAGACTGTTAGGAGGAAATGAGAAGCTGTGCTTTGTTACGTCCCTAGCAGTCTGTTTATGCAGACTATTATACAGTTAAAAATGCAGTCTTCCAATATACCAATCCTGTAATATGTGGAAAATTTAATTGCAAACATCTAAACCTCAATTTCTAAAAGTTTCAAGAAATTAGCAAATTTTCTTTGCCTTCAACTTACCTCCTCTCCACTTTCAAAATAATTAATTCTTCCTTTATTTTACCTTGGTAGGCCTGTAGATATTTGTCTTAATGTGTGGGGCATGTGTTGTTTTTTAACACTCCTAGAGCAAATACATTTTTTTCAAACAGCTTGGCGAGGGTTAAATGAGAAGATTGATAACTCTCTTATGTCTGTATGCAAAGTATGACGCTACCGCCAGCATCCAGCTAACTTAGCTTAGCATAAAGACTAGAAACAGTCCAGTCTTTGTGCTAAGCTAAGTTAGCTGGCTGCTGGCTGTAGCTTCATATTTGCTGTACAGACATGAGTTACTTGCATTGTGCTATTTACACTTACAGTGTAAATTAAATGTAAGTGAATGAAAAGAAAAACGTTTTTTTCTTAATGTCTGAAATTAACATTTCTGCTGCATCTTTCACTTCTTGCAAAAATATATTAGTTTACCTTATGGCCTACCTTTTTCCTTGATGATGAAAAATTTGTTTACTCTTGTGATTGCTGCACCATCTCTGTGATGGGGTTGGCTACAGGCTGGCGGTGACTGGTATAGTCATCTTGAGTCCATGTTAAGGAAGATAGGAGGCTGGCGGATGCTGCCCCAGCCAGATTCTCCAAGCCACTAATCCACATTTAATTGAACTCCAGAGACTTTGAAGTGAGTCTGTGATGCAGGCAGGTCTTATTCCTCATAGAGACGGCGAGGGAGAGGCTGTCCTCAGCTGGTTTGCAAGGGCCTCAGCTGGTCCCCTCTGCTGTCCCCTGCCTTTAATGAGCTCCTTTAACTTAACACTAGTCCTAGCTTGCTAGCTCACATTTGAATATTTTTGATTAATAACGCAGCCTCTGAACCATGCTGTGACAACCTAAAGTGTCCCTTTTACCTTGCTACCATATCCCTGTACGCCCCCTGTCAGAAGATGCTTTTGAAACTAAAAGCAGAGGTTGAAACAAAAGCCTGGGTAACAAAGCAGTGCTAAGTAGGTTAGTAGCAAATCTAAATGCTGGATTAGTAGGAGTACGAATCACAGGGGCAGGGCCAAGCGTCTGGGTCTGTCATGCACTGTGGCGGTCATCATAACAAGTTACTCTGACAGCTATACCGCAATCTCCATGGGGACAGATTAAGCTCAGCTCATCGAAGCATTTTTAAATCTGGAGCTAACTAATATAGTATTATAGTATATTTAGCATAAAATAGGCTCTTAACCTTATCCATGTCACATCAAACCATTACAATATATTAAAACAATATATTTTGTATTTATTTATTATATATATTGTAATTTTCAGATATTCCTAGTCACCTGTATGCTGTAATATGGATTATCTTTTAGTGAACTAAACGTTTCCTTCACTCCTTCCAGCAGAATAGCGCCCATTCTCTTGCTGAAGGAATCTCTTTTTCATTGAGGCTGATCAATATAAAACATTAATCGTGCTGTTAAGGCTGTCGTGTCATCACTGTGTGAAAAATGAACTAACCTAGCCTGTTGTCTGCTCTTCCCTTCCCTTCCTTTTCTTTCCTCTGGTCTCTTCTGTCCTTCTCCGGTCTCTTTCTTTTTAAAATTTCCTTTCCTTATTCCATTTTCATTATCCCCTTTGAATTCAACACTCTTCCCTTTGGTTTCTCTTTTCCTGTCCTGTCTTCCAGATTCTAGCCTATACAGAAGGTCTTCATGGAAAATGGCTGTTCACAGAGATCCGCGCCATCTTTTCCAGACGCTACCTACTGCAGAATACTGCTCTGGAAATCTTCATGGCCAACAGAAGTAAGACAGTACCCGATAATTACCTATACGTAACCATTTCACCTTTTTATTGTAACCCTGATGGATATACTTACACATTTTTTTGTGTTTTTTTTTGGAATAATACTGGAGACATGCTTATCAAGAGTTAAGTGGCGGTGTGGTGATTTTATGCCGTATAAGGAATATGAAGATATAACTAGATGTTTTTCTGTGCCTCTCTGCAGCGGCAGTCATGTTGAACTTCCCAGATGCAGCCACAGTCAAGAAGGTGGTCCACAGTCTTCCACGTGTTGGGGTGGGCACGAACTTTGGTCTTCCACAGACCAGGTGAGACACAGCTAAACACAGAAATACACAATTATTTTTGTGCTATTCAAATTTTTAAACATTTCCAAACATTCTCTGTGGGTTACCAGCAGATCATAATATTAAAGTTATGTAAAGACAATGGTGGTTAGAGGGAGTGAAATGGGATTAGAGAACATTCACAGTGTTGTTACTTCACACTCCAAACTGAATTCTCTCCCTCCCTTTCTTGCTGTCACATGCACACAGGGGTGTGATCACTGATTTGTGCATCCCTCCCTCTCTCTCCTCACCTCGCAAGCATAATTGGCTTCACACAAACATAGTCCAGTTCATTTATTTATTTCCATCAGTGTGAAGCAAATAGTTGCCTGTAAACCCGCAGGGCACACACAAACCCCCTCCCCCGCCCTCCCTCACATCATGTCTGCTCTGTGTCCGGGCAGTGCTGAAGCCCAAGCCCAACCCAGGTCCTGTGGAAATTAAGAGAAATGAAAGGAGGATGTCATACTGAATGGGGCCGTTTATGGCATATTTGAATCATGTGATGCAACCAGCTTAAGTTTTTAGTACATACATTATATCGTGGCAAGCGTGTAATTGTCAAGTCAATCATATTTATCTAACCCCAAATCACAAATTTGCCTCAAAGGACTTTACAATATATACAGCATATGACACCCACAAAATAAAGAAACCTCACAAAGAGTAAAATATTTCTCCAGTGTTTCGGGTAAAAGATTGCATAGAAGTGCACATAGTATACATGGTAACTGCAGGTTTCTGTAAGTAAAATTTCAAACTTTTGAAAACCTTTTTTGGGAGTTAAAATACAGTTTAAGCAAAAGAATTGGCAAGACTGAAGAGTACAAACCAAATCCAAAGACAGAGTAAAGTATAAATCTTTCCGTTTTTGTCTGCTGGGATATGTGAATATTTTGGGGAGGTAACGTGTGAGACAGCGAGATTTAGGATCTATGGGAAATATTTTCTCAATATTAGGAAACAAAAATGCTCCATGTAGCAACAGTGAACACTGAAGGCTATGTAATCAGTCTGAGTAAGAAAGTGCATCCAGTAATGAGCCAGTGTGGATGTAGGACAGCGTGTGTATATAACACACTACGAGAGTTAGGGTGAGAGAATGTGTGTGTGTGTTTGTATTCATTAATCAAGCTAGTTTGCAGGCCAGGGACACCTTGCCTCTTTGACCTGAGGACAGCTGTACAGGGCAGCTCAGTGTGCACACACACACACCAGCTAATACAGCCAGCACAGCACAAATGATTTAATGCCCAGAGTGCTACAACAATAATTGCACAACCACACTTCATTATCCATTTAATATTGTTGCTCATAATTAGATAAAATCCTACTGCTTTTAAAACATTTTGCCAATATCAAACACCTTCTGTCTTTTGTTTACATGTAATTGTGATCTACAGGAGATAAAAAGAAAATACAGAAACCTGCATAGAAAGTATGTTAATGCACTTTGTATTGCTTGGTGACAATACAGAAAATAAGAAATAGTGTGTCTTGTAATACACTCGTATTTGGAAAGTCGTGTTTTCACCTTTGAGAGGCCTAATGACTATAATCACACACCCTGACAGTGATTAATTCCATCATTTTCCTTTGTTTTAATTGGATTGGGGGTCATTTGTTTTTGTCCTACTGCATACATCATGCTCTGGACTCTGTGTATGTGTGTGCACACACATGCACACAGATATGTGTATTCAACCCAATTTATTGCATTTTTCTTCTTAATTAGCAAGACTGTTAGTTCGATAGATTTTTCATATATTGACATTTGTACTGCAAAAGTCTAATAAAGCCTGAGGCTTTTTTTTTTCATTCTGCTAAGTGCTGTTCTTGTGATCTGGTGAAGTAGTACTGAGACAAAGTCACTACTACTTCACACTATTTGTCCATTCTCACCAGGGCAAGAAACACTTGATGGCTATAAATGTTTTTCTCTCTTTCTCTTTGTAGACGTATCTCTCTGGCCACACCAAAGCAGCTGTTCAAGGCATCCAACATGACCCAGCGCTGGCAACGCCGCGAGATATCCAACTTTGAGTACCTCATCTTTCTCAACACCGTCTCTGGTGAGGACACCACCCAACACCTGTGTCATGTTATTGCACATTGTGGCGCAGACCTGCCAATAAAGGAAATGTACACCAACACAGAAGTTTCAGAAATCATTTTGAGCTTGAGTTGTTAGTCCTTGATACCATTATTTGTATAATCTTTGTCACTTTCTCTTTTCTCACTTTCTTTCCTTCAAACAGGTCGGACCTTTAATGACCTAAACCAGTACCCGGTCTTCCCCTGGGTTATCACCAACTATGACTCAGAGGAACTTGACCTCACTCTGCCCAGCAACTTCAGAGATCTGTCCAAGGTAAGACACTCAAGACAGATCCTCTCCTCCTCCTTTACTCATCTTTTTTTCCTTTATCCCAAAGAGAGGGAGGGCAGTTAATATAGAGGAAACATTTGGGCTGTGTGTGTGTGTGTGTAGTCCATTTAGTCGTCGTGTAATTGCCATTGATCATAGTTTAGTAAAGCAGCTCTTCAGTCACGGGTGGCTGATTGTTATCTTTATGCAGGTGTAGCTCTGTCCTTCTCATTAAATTACTCAAATATTTGGTAGTTTATGTCTTAGAAGACTAAAAGTTACTGCAAGGTTTAAAAGCAATTACAGTGGTATTAGTTGGATTTTTTTAAACACTTCTAAATTACATCTAAAGGTCAATCTAAATCCACTGGTTTTTTCATTTTCATGTTTTTGCAAATATATGAAATCGGGGTAATACTGTGACAGATTTCCCAAAATTGCAGGTGATATACATTACAGATAATCTGTGTGATTAGTTGTTGGGGCACCCCTGCCTTGCTGCAGTCAAAGCAGATTTAAACTGCTCATGTTCTCTCTATGTGACTCCCCTTTTCTGGTTTAGCTGCCGTTTTCTGTCCGTAATTCAAAGTTCATAATTGAATTCTTTCAAGTTTGACCTTCCGCAACACCCCAGGAAGTGAAGTAATACTCCCTGGTAGCTCCAGGCATCAAGTGATTGGGCTTAAAACAATGAAATCTGCCCTAAGATGCTCCCTGGCACATAAATACACACACTCACGCAGCTGAAACTGCTTAAAAGATTCTCCCCCATGTTGTAAGTAGACATGCAATTATTTACTTGCATGAACTCCCTATCTTTTCCACACGCAGGGGAAAAAAAAGAAGCTAAAAAACATAATCCTTAACTTGCCAGCTCCCCTCGTTGGACTGAGCATCAGTTGTGCGTAATGTTGTCCGGTGGTGGGAGGACAGAGGATTAGTTTTAGAGTGAGATGATTGAGCGACTGTCTTGCTGCTGGAACCAAAATGACTGAATAAATCAGCCATGGAAACAAAAAGGCATGTGTTAATGGACAGGGGATACGTTGGAGGAAATGCATTTCAGAGTTACACTTGAGGGAATTTTGTTCAGGTCCTGGGAGCATCCCATGTTCATGCAGGGTGAGGGAGAGGTGGGGGTACTTACCTAGTGAGATAACCGTTAGGCCGTGTTCAAACCAAAAATGGCATTGCTTTAAAAAAAAAAAAACCGCAAGGGGCTGTGTTGGTGTGGGGGAGTTGCTGTAAGTTTGGGTGAGACAATAAAACACAATCTAGGAAATGGAAGTAGATTTATCACTGAATAAATAATTTTATCCTTCATCAAATGTAAGATAAACAGTAGCTTTATGATGGTCATGTTACAAAGCAGCCCAATGGTAATGTATGCTTGCATGTATTTTATTGGCCCACAATCGAATACAGTGCTTTGCCCAATGTTGTTGCACTGCGTTTTGGGCAAAGTTGAGCCATGTCCAGCTTTTTTGACAGAAACCCAGTGTTTTTTCTGCCAGGGCCCTCTGTGTCGGCACCCCTGTTGTACTTTCACCGGTATGAATGAGAAGGCTGTGTCCTTAATTTATTTATTTATTTATTTTTTTTGATGCAGTGCTATTGTCAGTCTGAACATCGCCATGGCCCCGTCACACCAGAAAATGATACTGTTAAATTCATTTGTGCAACCTTACGAAATAGGTGATGCTGGAAACTTGGTTATCTAGTGACTTACATGAGGCTCCAATGGCGTTGCTTCTCATTCAGCGTGTTTACATAAAATTGGATGGTTATATGATAGCTACGTCCATTTTGGAATCCCCGGTTCGGTTAGCCATATATTCATTAAAATGCATTAAGCCTTGGAAATAAAGAGGATAAAAAAAAAAAACATCTACACGATATAATCCAATGCAATACAGTAGCCCTGCACATTTACTACAAACACATGAACCATCCACTCACACTTCCATTCTTTCACACCGCCCTGTCATACAGATTCAAACACCCCAACAGTCAACACCTTGTCCCTTAGGTTCTCCCCAGCCCTGCTTTCACTTCCGATCTGCTCCTCTGTGTCTCTATTTTCTGTTTTTATCCCTCCCAGTGTAGCTTTCCACACTGTATGAAGCTGCATAATTTCTCTGTTTTCTGGCTTCATGTTGCCCAGTAGGCTGAAATGTGACAGTTGTACTTGCCCCACAAACAAACACACAGACTCACACATACACACAGACATGCAGACCTCCTTCAGTTTCTTAGCTCGTTTCTGCCTCCCGCTCTTCTTCTTTGCACTGCCTTGGAGTTTGGACAGCTCAGCCTCTGTGCTCAGTCAAGCCTCGCAGCCCCGGGGACGAAGTGAATGAAGGGGAGATGGGCGAAAGGAGGAGAAACAGAAAGACAATCTGAGAGCGAGGAGAGAAAGAGGAGGAGAGGGCGTAAGAGAAGAAGAACAGCATCATTTGCTGTCCTTGCACTTCTTTACTCCTCAGAGCAGCAGAGAGAGAAGGAGGGGAGGGAGCGGGGCCAATCTTTATTACATCTGTTTTATTCATGTTGTTGACACACGTGTGATATCAGTGTATGACCACTGGACCGTGGCAGAATGCGGTGTCTGGAAAAGGGCAAGCAGCGCTGCATAGCCGCCCAAATCAACCCCCACCCCTCAATCCTGCAATCATTTGTGCTTTGTGTTTCTTTTCTTTGCATCCTAATGTGTTCTGACCTTCACAGTTAGTTTTTTGCTGTGTCTGTGTCTGCATCATTCACCTCCTCCTGCTTTATTTCTTCGTTATTGTTTCTGTTTTCTTTATCCTGTTTGCCTCTCACTCTGTCTCTCTTTCTCACTGTCCACATCTCTCTTATCCCCCCCCTTATGTCACGTTGGTGGCTGTCTCTTATAGAAACAGGTCATCTGAGAAGCCTCCAGTGACATTGAGAAGCCAAATTGCCATGAACGTGTGTGTGTGTGTGTGTGTGTGTGTGTGTGTGTGTGTCACACACTGTCATCATCCCCAGCACAACAGAGGCCACACAGAATTTATGTTCCCTGCTGCCAGAGCCATTCTGACCCCAGGGACTTTCTTATCATAAACTCTAACCTCAACCTGACATCAAACGCTGACCCCCCAGATAACATTGTAGTCACGATAAGCACACACTAGAACTGACTGCAAGAGTTGTAACTCTCCTCTGTGTTTTTATTCCTCTGCCCTTTTGTACACCCCAGTTCTGCGCACGGTCACACATTTCCCCACAGAAATGCACCTGTCCTACATATAGATATCTATTGGATGGATATTACTGGTCAAGGGGGGTCATACAATTCCACTGACGGCAAAAGGATGGTCATTCCTGTTGTTGTGCAGCTTTTAATGAAGCACAACAAATAATTAAAAGAATTGTTAGCCTCCTCACCAAAGATTAGGTAGTGGACATTTACATAGCAACAGAAATAGTGAGGATTTATTGAGCGTTCCCTGTACCTTTTGTGCTATAACCTACTACTCACAGCCACATCAGCTAATGGTGTATTGATTTCACCATACGCGCCCCATATGTTTATCCCCCAGGCCCTCCACACCATTTTCACTGTTTAAATAGGACATTATACATAAACACTCCTTTCAAAAGGCTCTTTTGATTTATGACTCACAGCCCAAGTGATGCTCAAATCGTCGGTAAGCCATTATACTTCATCACCGGTGACCCATTATTGTTTTAAAAGCAAAGTAGTGCTGGATAATGTTCTTATAATAGTTCTCAGAAAGATCCCCGTTGTTCCTTAAGGTGGTTTTCCTCTGGCTATACATACGCATTTTCTAAATATTTGTGCTCTCAACCTGAAGATAATTTGGGAGGCTTCCAAGTTTACTTATTGAACAAATTCACTATGGAGGGCATTCTGGGCAGGTTGGCATACAGTGAGCATTATGTATAATCTCAATGATCTGTTTAATGTTTCTGGGACACACACACAGTTCCTTTGCAGTAAAGGGACTTCTCTTGGAGTAGAGGTTTTGCTATTTTGACGTCATAATACTCTATTATTAATAATAATAGTTTTAAACTCAAATCTGATCATAAATGGTGTACAAAACACTTTGATTTTGTTTTGAGATACCTGCCCTTTAGTTTTAGTTACTGTAATTATTTCTTGTGAAATTTTTCACACAGTATTTTTAATGGCTCTGTAACACCACCTCCATCTCCGCTGTTGATGAAGAAGTGATTAGGACTAATCCAAGATTAATTCTCTCATATTTACCTCTTCAAAGCGCCAGCACATCTTTGTTCTGTAGCTTGCTCTCTAGTCTAATTAAAACTACGAGATTGGTTCATTCATCTGAGTCCTCATCAAGGAGCTATTCTTTGCCACGACATATTAGGCCAATCTGTGGTTGGGCGGCAGCAGGCGTTCCATCAGCACACTGCCGGGCGCTCTGCTCTGATGTACGACGCCGTCACCGCCGCTCTGTTGTAGCTACTGTAAGCTGAGAGCGCTAGCCCCACAGTAATTTACAGCAGTAAACAATGTCGGGCTCGCGCAAACCAACAGCCCCCACATGCACTCACACACAATTCTCCCTCTCTCTCTGTCACTGTGGCACTTCCAGTCTTTTTTTATTTTATATGCCTCCTCTCCCTTTTCTTTTTTTAATGAGCCGACTGTTATTAGGGCTATAAATCAGACCAATGGGCTTGATGTATAATTCACTCTGTGTACTCACCCACCCCCAGTGGCCCTGAGGAAGCCCACAGTGTATCACTGTCAACGCAGAGCTACACAGTGTGGTGGCACGAGGCATTTTGCCGTGTAAATCTGCACACTGCACTCAGGGACACTATTTACAAAATTGCAAAATATATGCACACACTAAACTGAAAAAAGCAACCAATTCTGCACAAATCCTGCGTGCATCACTCCCACTACACACAAATACATGTACGCAAGCATGCCCCATTACACCCACACAAAGCAGTAGCTATATCACAGATCAATATCAATGCCTGGCCCTGGATGAGTCTGACTGTGACAGGCACCCTATGATATGAAAGAGATCCAATTGATCCACGCCCTACTAGCCCCTCATCCTCAAAAGGCCATCATTCCATTACCATTGATCTGCTCTGTGTGTGTGTGTGTGTGTGTGTGTGTGAGGGAGAGAGATGAAGGGGGGTTTGAGGGAATGAAGCACAGCCAGCAGAAGACTAATAAAAATTGAACCAGTCTGAAAGTGATTTCTATAAATGAGTATTTAAATAATAGTGGAGCAGCACAGGGTTATTGGTTTTGTAGAGCGATGGAAAATTAATGCAACTTAACCATTTTTCGAGACTACAAATAGGGCTGGTGACCAGTGTATTAGTTACAGATTAATAAAAGTAGAAATTAAAGGAGCCCGCAGCCTTGCTATTGATATTCCTAGTAGGCACTCTTTCATTGGAGAACATTAGTTTTGTCTGACAGACTACAGCTGCAGGGGCTCTGTTTCACAGCCTCTAAAAAGCCCTCTGTGGGAATGGATTGATCTCTGTCTGAAGGGAAACATCATCTAATATTCATTTGAGATTGCACAAAGGTTACCAGCTTCATTTGCCTTGCAACTGTTATGCCTCACAGAGTGGTCCCTGAATGTATTCACAGTAAAATTCAGTATTACTTCCCTATGCTTTCCCTTTGCTATCACACCCATGTGTTTGTCATTTCTTGTCTTTATCTCTGTTTTCATGTCAAGCGGATGGAAGTTGCAGGTTATTTTTCCTTTTTTAACATGTCTGAAAATATGTTTTATGTTAAAATTTCTCCACAGCCCATTGGTGCTCTGAACCCCAAGAGGGCAGCGTTCTTTTCAGACCGATATGAGTCCTGGGAGGATGATCAGGTGCCGAAGTTTCACTATGGCACCCACTATTCCACCTCCAGCTTCACCCTAATGTGGCTACTGCGTATCGTAAGTGCAATATATATAAAAAGAAACATCATTTTAAAATTACCAGTAATTTAAAAATCTTTTGTGATTTATAAGTGTTATAAACATTATGAAAAATATGTATCCAAAAAGGTATATGTATGCATATGTGTGTGTAGGATATTCCTCTTTAATTTATAGATAATGCAGCTCATACACTGGCTGTAAAAAGGCCTCACTATAGTTTTAAAAGTATAGTTATGCACGGCAAAATGCTGATCCAGCTTATTTGTCAAATTATTTCTAATGGATTTTTTAATGTATATTCATTGTTTCTTTTTGGAGTTTCATATTGTCATTAATTCATTATTAATTAGGCATCTGCTTCCCAGAAATACATTTATTTACATCAAATTGAGAGCATATATATGCTAAATATTGCATAGCATGCATATTGTTCCTCGTTTATTGTGGCATAAAATTTGTTAGCCTGTTTGTTTCCATATAATAATAGAACAACAAAAACAGTGCAATTAAATGTATGCCATGAAAAAAATGTTCACCTTAAGCTAAATCTTAAATTTCTGAGGAATACCAGGTATTACATGTGATTCGATTCATTTTTGAAGAGTATATGCATTGTGCACTGGAGTGCTCTCTTTCAGTACCTTTGTTGAATGTATGCCATCAATCTTTCCATACTGCACTCAAGGGAGAGGGAGGTTACTAAGTTTCTCCAACGTGCAGTTTTCTCCTGTTATTGTCCCAGTAGCTCACTGTCTCAGTGACTCCCAGTAGAGTTATCTCATTGATCCCTGCACATCATTAGCGGGCTTACTCTAAAGCCACTTTACCAGAAACCCTCACTTATAAGATCAAACCTAAAATGAGAGCTAGTAACTGAAAACTGTTTGTGCAATAAATGAGAACTATTCTTGTGTTTGTGAGATTTTGCAGTGCGTTTAATTCTGTCCTGTTGTTTTAACTGCATAACGACATACAATATGGTCAAACTCACTTTTTAAACAAATGAGGCTTACATCATTTCAGGCTATCTACAGTACTAGTTTGTAGCTGTGGCCCAGTGTATTGTGTCCATGTCACTTGGGAGCTATTGCGTCAGAGAGACAGCTATTGATCTGTCCTAACAAGATTATACATGATTAGAAATGCATGAGTAGCACGAGTGTATTGGCTTTAGTAGCTCACTGGGATTATTTTTATTTCACTTGTTCATTTTTGCTGTCCAGTTTGTTAGAGAGTGTGTAAAAAGAGTAGATTTTGGTTCAAATCTATTGACACAGTGCTGTATTGAATTGCAAGCAATGCAGACTTTTATTGCATGTTTTTATTGCACAACAAGGGATTCTATTATAGCAATCACAATAGGTGTTGCCAATTACAGCAGCAGAATCTTGAGCTCAGATTTAGACCTTTTTTTTCTCTAATCAACAGGAACCCTTCACCACGTTTTTTCTCAACTTCCAAGGAGGGAAGTTTGACCATGCTGACCGCACCTTCTCCTCAGTGTCCCGGGCCTGGAGGAACTGCCAGAGAGACACATCTGACGTTAAGGTACTCTACACACTAATGCATGCTCACACATGATGTGAAAATACTTTCCAGAAAGGTTACCTTCTTTCCTTTTAAGATGGTTGACTTGTAAGAAGGTTAAAAGTTAGAAGAGATAAAGGACTGAGCGCTACAGGAGAATAAATCCCCATCCAGCATCCTTACAGACAAAGAAGAAAAGGTTTCAAAAGAGTAATGTCGAGTCACTACCAATCATTGTCCCTATGCAATGAAAGCTTCCTGGTCTTCTGATCAAAGCGTTAGACTAATCCTCATCTGTCCCAGCCGTCTGTCTCAGATTCAGCCAGCTATAACCTGGACTTGAATCCCTGCCCATTGGGCCCCCAAACTCTGCTGAGCTCTTGGATCTGCCCTGCAACAGCACAGGTCATTCTCATACTGAGGGCCTTCGAACCCCCAGTGCACACTTTAACTGCGCTCCTAAAACATTTACGACTACAGTCAGACATTCTATGTCGAAGCTGGGTTTTGCTTGGTCTCCTGGCACTGGGTCACTGGATGGGGGAACAGCGGTGGTGTTGGGGGTTTTGACGCTTGATTGCGTTTACCACCCCCCTCACATCCCGCCGATAAAACATATGGATTGTGTTACTACATAGCAGGCCAATGCTTGATTGCGAAAGCCCAACAAGAGCCCTCGTTTGCTCTCTCAGTCTAGACCTGTCAATGTGGATCAAACTGTGAGAGCTCAACTTCAGATCAAAATAAAGGGGAAATCTGGACCACATCACTTTGTTTCCTTGTTCAGTTTGAATTTTTAGCATATTTTGAATTAAAGTCCGTCGACTTTATCCACTTGGACGCACATATTCTTGTTCTAGGCAAAAGAGGAATTAGGGAAGAGATGTATCAATTTAGTATGCTAAGTACACCATTTAGCTTTTGCATTGGAGTCATTCATAGCAACCCTCTGTCCCTGCCAGAGGGCAAAAAGCCCCAGTGTTTTCATACCCCACTGGTAAAGAAGGGGTGATAATAGGTTACAACACCCAGATTCAATGCGTCTCTAGCCTGGGTGACGCTAACATGACCCCCAGTCCCCTGACCCCTAGCCTAAGCCCAAAGGCATCAGAGGGGGAGACAGAAGAGTAGAGGGTTTAGAAGTAGCAACAGTGGAAGTGTAGCAGAGGAGCCCAGAGGCCAGAGCCCCTTCCAGTGACCCATGACAGGACAGGATTGGGGATCAGAGGGGCTGGCCTCTGACCAGGCCAGAGCAAAGGGGCCACTGCACATAATGGTCCATGCAAGGCAGGCTTGAGTGTTGGGGAGCTAAGCCCTCAAGGTTTTGTTGGGGTGTGTGTGTGTGTGTGTGTGTGTGTGTGTGTGTGTGTATGCATGCTGCCACCTCCAGCTCGAATTTACAGCAGGCTGCAGCCAGTGAACCTGGGTGAGCTGGAGGCCTCGTTAAGAGGTTGACCTTTAGTTTTAGGTCAGGTTTTGTGGAGTGAAGAGATTTCAGAAGTGAGGAAGTGCTGTGTTGTTTTAAACCTGTGTGTTTGCTTGCTCATTTGATTGGATGTTTTCACCCCATTGATGAGAGGTGGAAGTATTGCGCAGCCAATCTGAAAAAAGAATCATGTTATTATTTGAGTCTATTTGTTAGTATTTTTTAGAGATCATGTTGCATATGACCAGGCTCTTGAAAATCTGTTTAAAAAAATGCCTTAACCTGCTACTCTGGCTCAATTTTAACATGGAGTATTTGCATGCTGCCATGCTGTCATCATCGCCTGACAGACTAGGGCATGTCAGCTTGGTGTTGGCTGTTCATCTCTGATGTCAGACTGTCAACATGTTTGTGTCTTTCTCTCCTTCTCGAGAGAACCAGTCAGCATTTGTAGTCACACGAGCTTTGTTCACAGACAGCATGGCTGCCATCAGATCCCCAAAACAAATGCTGTCAATTAGTCTATATATTGAAACTATAGTATTCGACTAATCATACCATGAAATACAGCTAGGTATTAGAGTTTTATTAGACTGAAAATTACTATGCTAACATAGACAAACCTTGCATATATTCACGTACTTTGTCTATGCACAAATGTTCCCCAGTGCAGTGAGGATTGATGCTTTGTGTTATAAAGTACATAGGACAATAAGACAATAGGAAAACACAGTATATTATCAATTTTATTGTCAAAAGTTTACAACACAATATACATTTTACACTCTACTCTTTTCACTATTTACACGAAGGAGCCAAGAATTGAGACAGCCTGGGCCATCCTTGTGTTTCATAATCAGTGAGACATGCCCACAACAATAACATAACAGTTTAAGCCTGGAGGGGCGGTATGGATTTATCTAAATGTTTTTAAGCTCAAACTCAGTCTCAATGTTTACACTCATTGCGGCAAGTTCTGCTTTGTTAGGAATGACGAATGGCTAAACATATGGGGTTACATCTCCTGTCATAACTACATTTCTCTTCACTCTCCGCCAATTTGAAAATACTTTGTGTTGTTTAGGACAGACAAATAAAATCATCATAGTTAGGAAAGAACATGGCTGACTGTGTCTTTTTCTGTTGTTGTGGAATAGGGAAGTAAGCAGGAAAAAAACAAGTTTTCTTCTGCTTAGATACAGAGAAAGCAAATGAGTACATCTGAATAATGAAAAACCACAGCCGAGTGAACGCTAAGAGGTTTTTGACATCTTCTGTGGTGGCCAAAAGCACAGATGCAGGCAGCAGACAAGCAGTCAGAAATGTAATTTCCATGAATAATTGTACAATTTAGAAAACACCACTGTCTAACTGTTGTAACAGACACACACAAAGCAATCTCAAAATCATTTCTGAACTGGATTTATACAGGGTTAGTCACTTTTTCTTTTACTTTTACTTATTTTTTTCGTCTTGTTCTTCTTCAGCTCTCCTAAATACTCATATTTAAATCTACCATTGACATCTTTCCAAATCTGACCTCTTTACTAGGGCTGTTAGGTAATTTCACTGGGCCTTCTGTAGTTTCAGAAACATCTTAGCTTCCTTCATTCAGTATTATCACCTCACCCAAAACTAAGCGTGTGCCAACTATTAAGGTGAACTCTTAACTGCCGAAAATGGTTGATATAATCACTTTTTGCTTGTAGTGTTGTAATTAACCAGTGTGTAAGTTTAAATGTGTCTCTGTGCTGTATCCATGCAGGAGCTGATCCCAGAGTTCTACTACCTCCCCGAGATGTTTGTCAATGCCAACAGTTACAACCTGGGAGTGATGGAGGATGGCACCGTAGTCTCTCATGTGGAGCTGCCACCTTGGGCCAAGAGCCCAGAGGAGTTTGTACGCATCAATCGCCTGGTAAGAAACGTGGACAGACGCGCACAAATTTACATTCATGCACACTGTTAGCCTGGGCAGCAGAAAAGTGTAATGAGCAGGAGGATCACCCTTCAACTAGATGAGTCCATGAGTATCTCTGCTGAAGTGCCCTTGAGCAATTCACCAAATTCTTACAGACTTCAGGAGTTATACTGCACACTTTATAGGCATTAATATAAAGTGTTGAATTATTGTTATAGTCAAGATAGACTTTTTTTAAAAATTTGTTGTATCTACAAGTCGCTGACACACATTGTAAACATACACGTTT
Organism: Macquaria ambigua; assembly: GCA_008360985.2. Lineage (NCBI taxonomy): Eukaryota > Metazoa > Chordata > Actinopteri > Centrarchiformes > Percichthyidae > Macquaria > Macquaria ambigua. The sequence goes on along the minus strand of VMKM01000167.1, from coordinate 436,348 downwards.
CTGTCTCTGCCTCATATGTCACATAATCCAGACCAACTGAAGTCTTCCCAGAGGTTTCTGATCCTCCTATTTTAGCTGGAAATGCTAATTCAAAGAGACAGTGTTATTTCCTGATCGTCTCACAGCTCTTCCTGTTACCTGAGCCCCCCCGCTCCTCCGACATGCCCCAGCTCTCAGATTGCCGTGTTGGCAAAGTGATCCAACATCACCTCACCTCCTATCCCTGTCCACCTCACCATCTCTCTTTCTGCTCTCGCTCTGTCCACACACATCTGGTGCATGTTCATGTGTGTTTGTGTGCAGAGAAATGATGCAGTATCCTGTTTCTGATCTCCCCTTTCTGCCCGCTCAGCCCAAAGCAGAAATATTCTGTGTATATGCGTGTCGGATGTTGTCAGACTTGCTGTCATATTTTCATTGTTCTCTCCTCTTACACACACACACACACATATTAGGCTGGAAAACTATGGTAACTCTTTGGATCAGATTACCTTGCTCTGCTCTAGAAGGTCAAAAAGCACCAGATAGATTTACTGTTTCTGTTGTTTGTTCTTGGAGTAGCTTGTCATTGGTACTTTTAGTCTTCAACTTCAAAAACCTTGTTTAACTGATACTCAAAGGCCAGGGTGTCCTTGTAAAAGAAAATTTGTTTTCTGGATAAATGGGGTCAATTTAAAGTAAAATAAAAAGAATACACAAAACCAAATCATAGGTTATAATGCAAATTATTATGTCTGTATTGGTGTTGCTTTAAAAGTCCTCAGTATGTTTGAGTCGTAATTTCGTTCACAGGCCACATTCCCTTTCAGTAAAATGTTTGGGGTAGAAACAGATGTAGCTTCCTGTGCGATGTGTGCCCACAGTAGTAATGGGTGCTGATGAGGCTGGGTGTGCTCTGTGACCTGTGTAGTCTTGTGGTGGGGGTCTGTTAACCAGCCTGCTGATATGACCAGGCCCCTATCATTAATCACACACCTCTCTCTTTGGCTGTCAGCATGGTCTACGCCAAGGTGGATGTATCATGGGAAGCTTGTTGTGGTGGTGGCTGCGTGCTGTTTTGCAGTGTTGTACTCGGTCAGGGGATTGTGTTAATTTGTACTAAGGAAGGAATGCACTTCATGAATTTTTGATCATCATCCGGCAAGGAAACTTGGAGACATGACTCATGTAGTGCTGAAACAATTAGTTGGTAATAATAATAATGTATTTTAAAACATGCCAAACATACACTGTATACACCTTCTAAAATATGAGGATTTGCTCCTTTTCTCTGTTTTTTATATAATTTCAAATTATAATTATTGGACTGCTAGTCAGACAACAGAAGCAATTTTAAAATATTGCCTTGCGATCTCAGAATATATAATGGGCATTTTTCACAATTTAGACTAAATTAATCAATTAATTGGAAAAATAATCAACAGATTAACTGACAATGACAGTAATCGTTAGTTGCAGCTCTGTTGTGTTTTTATTGTAGTACTTGTGTTTTTCACTATTTTCTACTATCTTACTTTGCAGTGGGTGTAATTTTCCATCTTTAATAGTGCTCTCCTGAGTACATCTTGTTTTATATATAGAAGTAGAACATACTCACCTTTAAAATATTCGTAATTTGGGTAATATTATTGTATACACTAAAAATCATTCAAAACAGTAACATTGAAGAAACCAACTTGTTAGCATGTGTGTGTTAATGTGCTTTGTGCTCCTGTAAGCACAAAGCGGCTTTTCATTGCCAGTTTAAGTACGGCGGTCTCATCTACCTCTGCTCCCTCAGTTTCCTCTGGTCCTTTCCTTTGTGCCCAATTTAGTACTGCAGAGGCAATTTGGACTTATTCATATGGTCTTACTACACTCATTCACAGCTACCTGCTAGTTACTGCTTTCAGGCTGATAAAATTTCAGTCTGCGGTTTCTTTCTGTACTGTGTGCAAATTGAGATATTGATCCAGCGTGCAGCCGAGCCCAGCAGGCAGGTGTGGGTGCACAGAAACATAACAAGCTCAATAAAAATACATACAGTAGAAACACAGTGTAAATTTGTAACATTGTTAATCCATGAACCTCAGGTAGAATCAGATTGATCCATTCCTGCAAGATGTTGGTTTCACATGTCAATGGTGACATTAATATATTTTTTATTTAGTGTTAATTTTGTCATGCAAAACCAGCATTTGAATTATGTCTAATAGAGCTTTTGATCAATTAATTCTACATTGTCAGAATAGGATTACATTTTGTCTTAAGTAATTTTACCATTTTAAGCGACCCAGTCATACAGTACTACAACACATATACAGACAGAATCTGAGAGACAGAGTAAAGGAGGGTGGACAGGGAGAATAAAGGAAAGAATGGGCCAAGGACGAGGTAGAGGGAGGGATGTGTGGGTGGACAGGTCTCTGGTCATGACAGATAGCTGGCATTAGAGGGTGTCAGCTGGCAACTGTGGTACTGTTGGGAGAGAGATGAGCATGGTGGAGAAGAGAGAGGAAGAGTGAAAGAGTTAATGGGCTGTTTGGCTCTCTTTAGCTTGTCTGCTGCTAATGGCCTCGCAACACAAGGATAGACAGCAGGAGAGAACACGCAAACACACGCAAAAGGCACACACGCTTACAAATACACACACGCCTGCTGTCTCCACTCTGGTTATGAGCCCTAGATGATTAACAGCTAATTAGGGCCCAATCTGGAAAGGCCATTAAAATCCTCTCACAGTAAAGGATTGTGCTGCTGTGCAAAACGGCAGCTTGTTTTTGTTGTTGTGAGTGAGAGTTGCATGGTTGGTAATGAAGAAAATTCAGCAGAAGATATAAACATTACATCAAACTGTAGCCTGGTTTATGTTGCTCTGATGTTGGAAGTGTCATAGTTCATCACTAATGTTTAGTAAAAAGTGTGTTGCATGGCAACAGATGAACTGCAAGTGTGCGCCTACACAGAGTGTTGTTTAACCTCCGGCTTACACAACACTGAAGGCTCAAAGGCTCCAGTTGAAAACCATGGGTTTGATGTGTTGAGGAATGGTTGGATTTTAGACTTTCTGGAGACAAAGCACCTTAGCAAGTCAAGCATGCACCTTCACTACACTGAAGTGCTTACAGTATACTTATATGCTTGCTTGTGGAGGCACACTCCCTTTTTCTTGGTCCATCACGCACCCACGCACACGCAGAGACACTGGGGTCTTGAGGCGGCATGCCACAGAGATCAGGGGCTGCTTGTTGTTTTTACCAGAAGGTCGAAGGAGAGGTTAAGAACTTGATCCCTCCTCCACCAGATAACTACACATCTCTGGGCACTGTCAGCCTCTCTGACATTCCACTATATATTACCACATTTCACTTCTCAGGTCTGCTAACCATTAGTGCGATAGCAGGTGATCGTGTGTATATGCTTGTGTAGGTTTGTGTGTGTATTTGTGTGCACATCAATGTTTACCTGTGCTGTCATGTGTCCAGGCTTCATGGAGCTACTGATATGGAGCAGCCTAAACCACAGTCTGTTATGGTAGCCATCTCCTACTGTGAAAAGTCTGATGGCAGACTGAGTCAAGATTTTAGAGGCTAATGATTTGCACATTAAAGCACCAGGCAGAATCCCCAAGATTACGTTGTTTAAACTGTAAAGCATTTACACTCTAATAAAAACAAGAATACAAATGTTCAACATATCATTTGAAATATAACACCAAGAATTAAATATTTGTAATCTGGATCATAGGGTGACAAATATGGGTGCTTTTTTTCACAGATTTTCTGCCTCTGTTTTGAGGCAACAGGTATATTTTTATTCCTAACACTGATTTGTCCAAATATTAACTGACAACAAAGACTGCCCTTTTTTTTTCTATGAAAGGTCGGGTGCAATCACTATCTAACCCATTTGAACTCTACAGGGCCCGTTTGCTGCTCCATAGTTCACATGTTTGGTTCCTTTCAGTCATCTGTGCTCTTGTAGTGCTGCTGACGGACCTGCAAACCACACACATGGGAGCGACGGGCAGCACATTACTTTCAGCCTTTTCCCCCGTATAAAGCATCTGCTCACTCAAAGCAGTGACAGAGACATCAGCTAAACTGCCCTCAGTACGAGTGAGAGACTTTCCTCTTGTTGAATGGGCAAAGCCACTTGAGTGATGGGTCAGAAGTTGGTACTGAGAGGGGTGACCACAGGTCACCACCACATGTGGTAAACCCTCACTGTAAGTACCCAACACATCTCTGCTCTGTGGATTTTAGACACTAAAATAGCTTGTGTGATTCTTTAAAAGTAATCCTTTTTACCAATATGCTTGGGGAGAGAGCTTACTGTTTGTAAAAACCTTGGATTGCGGAACAATAAAAGCTGTGTCATTATTACAGGATTTGATACCTGTGCTGTGCCTTAAGCAACCATGATCAGAGGCTGTGATGCAGGCATGGTGTGTGTGATTTTCCATATGGTTGGCAACATATGTTACATGTTGCCAAACTGCAATAAGAGCCTGTCACCAGGACCTCTTCGTCTAATCATTTCAATTGTGGCTGCATGTTTACCATTCCTCCATTTCATGAATGGAAAAGGATCCTCTGACACAAAGGCAGAGGATGTATAATTGTATAACCACTTAACTAAACAGTGATTTGGCAATCAGTCAGTAACCTTTGTGACTAATTTGGAACAATTTAAGCCAGTGAGCAGATTACAAGATGGAGCTCTCCCTAGTCCACTGCATGACACATGCATAGTTTGTCATTTTTTGTCAGATGTAATTTTGAAACCCAGATTTCAAGTAATGCTCTATTAAATGATATTTTTGATGTTGACATTCAATCAGCATCGAATCAAATGACTCACTGAATAAACAGTGACTCAAATACTCCCTGTAATGTGAAACGATTATCACTACCGATCCTACTGAGAATCAACACCCAACTTGATCAGTCTAAGCAGCTCTCAGCGACTTTCTGCTCACTGTTTTGCTTCACAAGTATATTGTTGAATCCCAGTAGTGGTCAAACCACCCCCACCCCTAAAATTTAATTCAGTCATTGAATCGTGGGCAGCCATTTCTAGCAAACACAGTAACACAAGCCGAAATGCTCAGCAAGAAATGGTGGAGATCTGAAGTTAACAAGTTACTTGTTAAGGATGTTGAACATCTAAAAAGCCACACAGACCCAGGCACAGTTTTTAGGAGTTGGCAAACCAAACTTAGATAAATAGCAAGGGAATATTAAACGTACATTTGCAAGGTAGCCAAACAAGGAAATGCATCTTGAGGCCCATGTTGTTCTATTCTTTTTGAATGTATCAGGAGGCAATAGTTTGTTACCTTAAGTATATCAGGGGTATGTGTTTGTTTTTGGGGTGTAGTCGTGTGTTTGTTCTCTTCTGCTCCCTAGTGGTCAAAATTAGCCTAATGCAGCTTTAAACTTAAAAATGAAAGTTCTCTCTGAATTCAGTCTGCCAATTTTCACTTTGAACTGTGATGGCGATCTGTTTCATAGAGCCTCTCACTTGACCTTACAGCTGTTAATGTGGTGACCCCACAGTAATCTTGCCTGCAGAGGTAAACATCTACATGGCTGCTCAGCGCTAACAGACAAATGTCATATTAATATGAGCCAAATCACCTTTACCCCCTAAATCCCATATACTCACACTATCAGCGTCTTTGAAAGTCCTTTTCTGAAGTTTGTCAGATTTATATGCTGACAGCCCTTCACACTTACAAAAACTATGTCATCATGGCAGACAAGTCCATTATCCTACCAGTTTATGATCAAGTAAGGGGAAGGAGGTGTTTTGGGTTTGGGTATTTTTGCCATCTGATAAGATAATTTGCAAGACTGCGTTTTTGTGGCCAATGCTCAAAACATTTTGAAATATTGTGTGTCGTTATGCAGAATCGTCCAGTGGATGTGTGTACAAAATCTGAGGGAGAGCTGGGTACAGAAGACAAAAGAGTGTCCCACTTTTTTTTTTTTTTCCCACAAGGCACATAGCCAGACATGATCGCTCCCCAGCTCAGACCACCAGCTATACAAAGTCAAAGATCATGGCTGTTTACATTCACCTCTCATCCGCACCGCACTCTCTGATCAGACAGCCGCTGGGACGCACATAATGCCGTTCCCACCAGCCTCCACATCTTACCCCTACAGGAACCCCTTGGGAATTCATGTGTGAGATGAGGTAAACCACTACGAGGACCAGTCACTAACCACTAAGATATACTTATGCACTTGTGAATGACTGAGTGAGTGAAAATCTTAACGTTGTCTAGCCCAGTATGGGCTCGTGTAACAGAACACAGTTTACCATGTTAGCCTAGCGCTAATCTATTCCCCTGGTGTCTCCACTGAAAGCCTTGTTGTTGGATGGGAACTAGCACGTGGGGGAGAGGGGGGTTATCTGGCTAATGTCAGGCAGCGCTCACTGTAGGGGTATTGTCATGCATAAGGGCAGACATGTTTACTGTGTGCTCAGTGTTTTACGAGCTGTCCCCCCTTCTTCTCTGCCTCCCCCTCTTCCCTGTCCTTCTCCCCCTTCCTCTTCTTCGTCCTCCTCTTCAATGACGTAATGGAGGAGGCCGATGAGAGCCTGAGAAATGGGATGATCTACTGCTGCTGACATACTCACTCACTAATGTTGTCCTTCTCCCTTTTCCTGCACTCCTCCACACACTCATTTTTACTTCTGCCAAAGTCTACTGAGATGCTTTTTTGCAGCATTAGCCTGTTTTCAGACTCCTTCACTCCAGCACTTTGTGCCTCTTTGTCTCTCAAACTCCAGGACATCTGTGTTGTCATCGTTGCTTTATTTGAAGGAACAGTTGTCCTCTGCCCTTCCCGACCCAATGTGTTCACTCAAGCATTAACAGCAACAATTATTATATATATTTTTGCAAGCAGATGCAGAAACACACACAATGTATAACCCTCTATCAAAAGGCCTATGGATGTTTTCTAATATCGATGTATATCAGAATATGACAGATGTACGCAGAGTTCTACTGTACACTACATGAGATCAAACTCTTCCTACTGTATGCTTAAAACAAAATCTTTACAAACTAATTTTGTTATTTTAGTTACAGCTTGTTAAGAATATTAATTTGGACATCATACAATAAGATTATTTGATCTTAATATCACAATATGATTCAGAAAGTTGATAAATGATAATAGTGAGTTAGAGATCATATTAACTTAATAAGAGCAGTATTCTGTTGTGTATTAACTTAAGTCTATATTATGTATTAAATTCATGTAATACTATAATTTATGATATTACCAGGGCTATCGATTATTTTCATCATTGACTGAAATGCTGAATTAATTGATTAATCATATATGATGTTATAAAACATCAGTGAGTACAAGATGTCATCCAATTTGTGTTTTTCTTTTGTTTTTAATGATTAAATTTACTGTAATGTAAGACCAAGAAAAGCAGCAAATTCTTACATTTGAGAACCTGCAACCGTCAAATTGTTGTGATTATTTATACAAATATGCATTTGCCTTTTAAGGGTCAGGCATACTTCCTTTTTCCTTACATGCACACACACACACACACACACACAAACACACACTAACAAGCTGCAGCTCCACATAACCCAACACCCGACTAGCCTCTCCTTGAAGGCTAACTACACTCGAGCTGATCAGTTGAGTCATTCATCCTAATCATCTCCACTCTGACAGACAGAGAGACCGTCCAGTCCTCCAGCCAACTCTATAATCATCTGAGACAACAATGCTCCTCTCAACAGCTATCCAAATATTCTCTCATTTAGCACACTCAGCCTTCATCAGTGGCCCTGTGTTTAATCAGCTCTGACTGTTGACTTAGCTTTTGCTCACTTGATCCTATTGTGGATGCGTCTTATGACACTGGTGATGTATTTGCTAGCTTGTTAGCCTTTCTGTATGGAGGCGGACAGATGGTTAGATTCTCTGCAGGTGCTTGTTAGCTGTCATTGAGATTGTAGTAGACAGTTGTGAAATAGCCGTTTTTTTATGTTAGTTGTTTTCTTTTGATTCTTGCCAGTCGAAATATTTTCTTCTAATATTTTAAGACAAAGTATTTCAAAATAGCTGAACTCCCTGTAGCCAGACTTGATATCTGCTTTTACAGATTATCATTATTTGTTATGCTGCATCATATTGTTTGTCATTATCAAGCATTAGCTAAAAAGAGAAGACAAAAACCACAGCATTATTGCTTTCTGTGTTTGAGTCAGCACCATTTTCTTCATCCATTTACTTCTCAGTCAGTATTGTTTACTCCATTGCCTGTGCTGTAAATTGGACCACTTAGTGCGCTTTCGCAGTCTACACTATGCCGTTTGTCTGACTAAGACCAAATCCACCATGACATGTTTGTTTTGGGGAGATACTTTCCCAATCACTGCTCATTCTGCTTCTTTTCACCCCATAACATGATATTCTTGCTTTTCAAGTGGGTGCGGGATAATAACATGGGAGGAGTGAGCGGGAGAGAGTCAGGGTTAGAGTTTCAGGTTCCACTTGCCAGCGAGTGCCTCCGTTGACCCATAGCCAGAACTCTCACAGTTGTGACCTATCTAATTAGTAGAGCAGGAAGGAGGGGGGAACTGAAGTAACACACACAACCCATCTGGGTTTCTCTTGGTGTGTGTGAATATGAGAATAAAGGAAATGGTTTGTTAGCTGTACGGCTGCTCCAAGACTCTCATTCCTTACGTCACCCATTGCTTTTTGTTTTTCCTTTCCTCTTCCATGTTGGGGGGCCCCCTCTCCCCTGGCTGGCAACAGGCTTCCTCTGCCTGCTTTAAAATGACAATCGGCTTCTCATTTACAGCGAGCTAATAAGCCCTTTAATCAGAGTGCTTGTCAACCTCAGGGCAAGGCAACTCCAGAGGAGTTGATCCAAAGGATCAGATGACTGGAAGAAAGAGCAGGAGGAAAAAAGGGAGTAGCGCTAAGAGTGAGAGAATAAGTAGAAGGGAAGTGAAAGGGGGCTGTTGAACTTGGAGGAAGAAAATAGAATCGAAACGAGAGATAATAAACTTATATTGAGGTAAGAAGAATTTAGTGGCTTCTGCTAAGGATGACAATGTTTGGTATACTTGGAAACACACAGATTTGGTGGAATTTAATAGTTTTATTTAATAAAACGCACAATAAGAATACAATATGACTAAACAAAGCTTGACTGAACTACTGGTTCTGTGGTTAAGCAGCGTAATGTTTTTCATGTGAAAATGCACAATGTTTCACTGTCACACATACTGAATGTGGTTTTCAGGATGTTTTGATCAGCTTGTTCTTAAACAGTCATTTTAGTATATACAGACCTGACAAGTGTTTGCTTTATTCATCCGTAATCGATACAAAAGAAAACAGTCTGCCGCTGACAACACTCTGCATGCAACATGTGCATTCGATTACACACCCACACCAACAGTGACACAGGCGCGGGCACATGCACGTGCACTCACATCACCGTTGGCATGCAAATGAGTGCATTGATTTGTTAAGTGACATTTTAACATCCTCACAGACAGTTCTCTATAAGTCCTTTAAAAGGGTTTTTTAGGGCCAATGAGGGAAGGAGGAGAGCATTCAGTGTCACCTCGTTAAAGCTGAAGTGAAATCCAGCTCAATCCAGACCATAAAGCTAACCGCAAACCGCAGCGAGGCACAGAAACTTCACTGATAGGCCCAGTGCAAGTCCTGCAGACCTGTAGCATGGACAGACACTTTTACTTTTGAGCAAAGAAAGATAATCGCTAAAAGAAGTCCAAAATGAGGTAAAAAGAGATATAGGTAAATAACACCCACTTGCAAGCGGAAAAAGCATTCCAAGATTAGGCTGTGTAGACTAGCCACTGAGCCCAGATCAGGCATTCTCGGTTTTGCTCCTCAGGACTCCTGAGTAATCCTGGTTTAATGTCCGCCAGCTGGTTAATTGCAATCACTTGGTGTCTCCGGTCTGATGTCTCAAATAAGGATCGCATGTCTTTAAGTCCTCAGTCTAGAGTATATCTCCCTCTGAAGAGTAACATATTGACAGACACATAGTCAAACTGTCATTCTTTGAGTGTTTTTGTGGGGTTTTTTTAGGCTTTAAGTTAACACTACAGCCACAGATGTTTCAGAAAGGAAAGAATTAAAGTAATTTGAGACTTACACACAGACGAGGCATGTTCATTAAGATACATTTTCATTGGAATTCACATCATAGCCCTGCAAACAGGCAGGCAAGCAAAATAAGCATTAAATTCAAGAAGAGAAATGTGTGATATCCATTTGAATACTTGGGTGCTTTGAAGGGCAAAAACCCGATTAAGATAAATGATTACATTTGGGAGAGAAAGAGATACATGGGAGAATATTCCAAATTATTGTTGCCATTGGAAACAAGTCACAGCGCACAACAAAGGGGACCCCCCTATGCTTCAAAGGTGTACTTTGTCAAATCCTTAACAATAGAAATGTGGGATTCCAGTGACTTCTACCCCCTATCAGCATTTACATAAAGGCATGCTAAATTATTCATTAATTATCAGAGAGTCCCCTGTGGATGGGGATGACACACACACTGGCTGCTAATTGGCCCATCAATAATCCTGCCTGGTTCTCCTGAAGTGGCACCAGATCCCACCTCAGGAATCTGCTATCTGCCCCAACCTTCTGCTTCACTACTTCCACTGTGTGCCACTACAGAAGGAGATGTTTCCACACCTGCTCACCTGGCACATTGTTAATGGCTTATCGGTACATGCCGGATTTCTGCACTTTACTTATATTGCTTGTCCATCAAGCAGCATAAATCCCTCACATGCAGTCTTCTGGATACAAGTGGAAAAATGTATGTCATTGATTTTTATCACAACACTCACAAGTGTACAATTGAAATTACATAATATGCTATTGTCTATACTTGCAAACGTACTATGGTATGGTATTTTGACCTAATAAATAATAAAATGGTTATGGCTGGTGATATTCTATATTTTTTTACCATGAAAAGACGAAAACCAACAATGCACTAGTTTGTCTTTCGAACTTCCCAATCCTGTCTGTGGCACTCAGCCCCAACAGATATATACGTAACTTCATTTTTAAAATAAAAAGAATCATGAAGCAGTTGGGCACTGTAATTTAGTAAATGGTACTCAAACAGGAGCAAATAGTGTATTTGTTGGGGTCTGTTTTCAGCCGTGTTAAGTGAGCTAGAAAATAAACTACAATGCCTGTGTTCAGTGTAATGAAAGAACATATTACCCAATGCAGCGGTGTGGCTCATTGTTTTTTGTTTTTTTTTATTGTTTTTTGCTAACATCCTAACCTGATTGTTGTCTGAGTGGTGTAGTAACACTGTGCTGTTTTGAAAGAGCTTTGAAGAACCACGATCAAGGCAATTTACTGTCTCCCCACAGGCGGAGGCGGATGTTCTTTGAATCTCTGCGATCTAGTCCGCTGAGGTTAAATTCCTACACCTAGACTTCAGTCTCAGAGTACTGCTGAGCCTTTTGTCAGTCAGACAGTGACAGACCAAACAATTACAATAATACACAACTATACACTTACAGTGTCAACGCAGCACACACACACACACACACACACACACACACACACACACATCCGCACACTCTCGCTTATTCTGTCTCTCTCCCTCTCCAAATGGTACATGCAAGTGATTTCCATAAAGGCGGGCCTCTGGAGAGGGAGCTGCAATAACATGGCTGCTCTTTGTTTCCCCATGCTGATTGACAGTAGATTGCAGTGCACATTAAATGCCCATCAGGCCCAGCTTTAGTTTTAGAAACAGGAGAGCAGGGCCCGTCAAAGGTCAATCCTAGCGCATAATGAACTGATCTCTCTGTCTATCTCACACACACACACACACCCGCACCCACACACACACACACACACACACACACACGATTGAACCCCACTCTGCCTGCTATTAAAGTGAGTTTGAATAAAGAGGGTTTCCCTGGATTATAATGTAACATTAATAAGGATTTCCTTATGACACAAGCCTTTAAAGACACTTAACAGTGTCAGTGTCTGATGCCAGAGGGACAGATAGACATGGAGTCTAGACTGTCTTAGACTCCAGGGGTGTTCTGTTTTATCTTAATGCTAAATGTTAACTTAGTTTTGTTTTAGCATTACCGCATAGTTCAGCCCTTAACAGAAAATGTTGTCAAGTGAGTTACACAAAGGGGAAAAGAATAGAAAGATCTTTCTCCATCTGCTAATTTAGTCAAGTCTACAGCTTGTGATTGCATCTAAGTGCGACATTGTACAAAATACCAACAGTATACACAGATTAGTTCTACACCTATGACAGAAAAGCTATGAACCAGACTGCCCTGTTAATAATAGTTTTGCTTGAAATTTTTTGATACTAGTGCCGATAAGATTAAGAACTATCTTATCAAAGAATAAGGATAAACAGGATTACAACAACAGCAACGTGTGGCACTGACTCCGAACCACAAATATACTCAGACGGACAGCATTTTCATCCCAGTCGGATGTTCATCAGGTCAAAATTTTGAAAAATGTTTACCACAACCAAATAGATATACCAATAGGATGATAGGTTCTATAGTTCTAGGTGTGGTTAACCATCAAACCTGCCCTGAAACATCTCAAAACAATTAACAAATCTAGAAGTACACAATAAAAACTGAATCAAAAGTACATCAATACCAAGGAGTGGAAGCACAGAGACAATAATACATCAAATATATTAAAAATAAATCTCAAATATTAATAAAGTTGGTTACACGAAAGGAAACATTAAAATATTGTGCAAGACAAATGCATTATAAACATATTTTAACAGAAAATCGCCACACATACAGTATGCATCATATTGTTCTATTAACATACACTAACATACATTTATATTATTGTCGTGACTATGGACAGCTATCGTCATGAATCAATAATGTTTTCCAGTAGCTTTGTACCTACATGTGATGTGCATATAATTACGCTCCTTCTACATGGGGCTAAAGACACATTTCGATTGATAAAAATAAAAATGTATTGGCATGTAATACTCGGCTGTAGTTAGTATGTTTGCATGTTTCCACACATTGAACCTGAAACATTTTATATCTTTGTCTGCTCAGGTGTTTTTTTTTTGTTAGGAACCAATGTTAATGATTCCTATTCTCGTATTACCCACACAATGTTTGTACTGTTAAGCTTCTCATCAGTTCAGATTATGGAATTTGTGACGGCATCAAACATTCAGTCCATACTCAAGTTGCAGTAAAAACATCATCATACCTCAACCGCACACAGTCTCCTCTTTATGCCCGTGCTTTCCACCCTGATTGAAAGTTGTAATTAAGAGAGTGGGGAAGAATTAGATGCAGAATGAGCTGTCAGAAAGTCACATTTAAGTGAAGGATGCGTTGGTCTCTGCAGTAAAAATTTAAATGATATAAATTGCCATTTAAGTGTAGCACAGGCTAATGTTTTGTCACAAATTAATGTGACACAAGGCAGCAATGACAATCAAGGGCTGCCTCATTCTAATTTGGTCGTGTTTAGAGGGCTTTTGTGAGCCGACAGCTTTACACAAATTAACACAATTGCCTGTTTTTACGAGGAAACCATAAATGTTTTTTCCCTCCTTTGCCGGCTAATGAGGAGAGAAAACGGCTTGTATCTCAGCGTTATGGCGATGCAGAGACGTCTGCAGGGGAGCAACACGGTGCTCTTATCCGCCCACTACCAGCAGAGAAAAGAACAAAGACAGAGGCTGAAATGGCTCCCTAATGAACTACAAGAGTTTTGATGCTCCCTTATGATCAGATATGGATTTACTGTGCTTTTTGCTCATTATAGAAATCATTGGCAGATTCTGTCACAGGAACAATTAGCAGGATATTCTGCTTTCTCTGAGGAGTTCATCTTTGAGGGGCATTAGTGATAACTGCTGTTCAGTAATGGGATGAGGAACATGTTTGGGGAGTAGCATTTGGTTAGAGTATGGTGTGTAAACGGCCTGCATCTGTTGACTTTTACAATACTCCTAATCCTCTGTCCTCTCCTCCATTTACAGGCTCTAGAGAGCGAGTTTGTGTCCTGCCAGCTCCACCAGTGGATCGATCTGATCTTTGGCTACAAGCAGCAGGGACCTGAAGCCGCCAGAGCCCTCAATGTTTTCTATTATCTGACCTACGAGGGTGCAGTCAACCTCAGCTCCATCAATGACCCCATGCTCAGAGAGGTGAGGCTGATACATGATACAGTACATGCATATATACACACACATACACGTTTACTGTATGTACTGCACGGCTGATTTAACTCCCTTAGCAGATCATGCTGAGTAAGGGGAAAAACACCATATTACAGTAAGTACACTTGAGCATTAGCACTCTCAAATGGATGCTTAATCTGACTATATTATAAAAGCATCTGTCCATTCACTGCATCTGTGTTTCAGGGATATTTTTAATGCCATTAGCCATGTTAAATTGGTTGTAGAATGGCATGGGAGAGCTAAGCTAACAATCTACTGGCAGGTATTGCTGAGCAAAGCCTTTCCCCTGTGCGATACATCTGAAAGCACTCCACCAAGTGTTCCACTTTAACGCCTTAAAGCCTGCTCCTTGGCTTTCATTCATTATTCATCCGCCTCACTTTGAACTGCTGCACACACAAGCTACACTGGCCTGCCCAAAAGCAACCACACAAAACACAGTGCTGAAAAGAAAAACACAGCCAGCTTGCCCACAGCCAAACACCGACCTGACAACTTCACCAATCTGCTGTAAAAGGCAGCTTGCCAGCAGCAGGCCAATTGACCCTGCTCCCATCAGCCTTTCTGACGTCTAAGTTGTATTGCCAAAAGTATCCTATTTTTATTCTCATCAGTATAGTCACATGGCTTTGTACAGGGTTTCTTCTAATGGATAATTCCAGTTTATTACGACTTGTTTCTTATTTTTCCTAGTTTTGGCCATCATTTCAATTGGCTGTTAAAACAGTTCACTTACCAAAGTAATTGCAGAGATCTGGAAACACGGTGACATTGCCACGACAAAGTCTGACAAGAAAAACATGATACATCTGATAGTTTAGCCAGATTCTCTTAACCACTTTATTTTAAAAAGTGAAACAGAAAGTGACTAACCTGGGGGTTTGTTTAAAACCTGTCTGACTGCTTGTGGTTCTTGTCCAATTTGGACTTTGTTGTAGCAATATTGCCGTGTTCCCAGATCTTAGCAATTAATGTGGAAGTGGAGAACAATGTCATTATTACCAATGGGAATGATGGACAAAACAATGAAAATAAGATCTTAGTTGCAATAAATGAGAATTATCCTTCAAGCAAAGGTCCTTGTTGCATTGAGCTCTAAATGGAGATGAGTTCAGAGTATATCAAGCGGCTGAACAGCCCCTTGCCTCCACTGTTCTGCTGCCCTTCATGCTCAGTGACTGGAGCATCATGGGCACTAGGGGTAGATCATTGATTTATCACCTCATTCACCCTAATTCCCATCCAGATGTGCTTTGGCCTTTAGCTACACACACACACACACAAGCACACACAGACACACACACACTCATGCAGATCCATTACCAGGGTGCGCGGGTCATTTCCACACTCAGCCCATTACCAATTCTTCTGTTTAACACACAACCACAAAATTGGATCACTGGTAGACCACTATTTCTGCCAAGCTGTTCCAGTGACAATGGGACTGATAAATCCACGCACATACAGGACGCCATCAGAGGCATCAGTGCATGTGATTTGAGTGGTATTAAAATAGCACCTCCTGCCTCCCTGCTTATGACTGCAGGAATGCAAATTTTGGATATGCATGCTTCTGAATATATGGTATTTATTTCATGGGAGTTGTGGTGCTGTGTATAGTATTTTACTGTTAATAAATCATTAAAAAATTGTTTTTTGACATTAGTATAATTAAATGAACTAGACCAGTGCAAAGAAGATTGGTGCCCCCCATTAGTGTTTAAAGTATTTAGATTGTGTGAACTGGGTTAGATTTTATGGGAAATCTGCTGCCTTCCTTTACAGCACAAATCAAAGAAATTGCGATTGTTTTCTCCTTGCAAAATAAGTAACTTATTACCCTAAACTTAGGGTCTAGGATCTTGTTTGTTTACATTAATTTTCCCAACATATCACAGTTTAATTGAATATTATATTGATGTTTTAAAAGATGACTCATGCCATATTTAACACTGGCAGTGACATATTGAACCTAATATTGTTAAAGGTAGTTGCAAATGTAATGGTCTCAGCATGCGTATGAGTAAAATATGAATAAAGCAGCAAAGTTTGTTCCACTCCCTAGAGGTGAAAAAAAAGAGGGAGTTTGTTGTTTTCTCCTCCCACTCCCCCTCCTCCTCCCTCTCTGATGCTGTGAGTCCAATCTGCTGCTTTCACCTTTCAAAAACACCCTCAGTCTGAGCGCTTTAATTAGTTAAATAAACCAAAGCAGTGTTATCCCTGTGAGCTAAGCCAAGGCTCTCCTTCAACTGTGTTTGTGCGGAAGGAAGCATGCTCTGTCTGTGCAAAAGGTGGAAACAGAGTTCCAGGCCTGGGCCTCGTCATGACTGAGCGCTGGGGGTGGCTGAGGACTACAGGAGCTTTGAGACTGAGGGCTTTGGGCCTGAAAATGTCCCCAGAGTCTGCCATTACTGAGTGACAACTGTTTCAGCCTGAGCTGTGGTCTGGGCCAGGTTAGCCTGCATTAGGACAGGCCCTCGGGCTGTTCATTGTCAGGGGGATGGGTCACAGACGTGTGTGTGTGTGTTTGTGTGTGTATATTTGGGTCGGAAAAGGTAGTAGATTGAGGTTTGAGAGGTCTGTATTCCTGCCACGCTGTTTGGCAGCCGCTAACTCCCACCCGCCCCAGCCAAACCTCACACACAGATTTGTATGGATCATACCTTGATATGTTTGTACATACACATTTGTATGTATACATGCACCCAGTGGCATGTGTATACCTTTGTATATTTATGTGTGCACTGATCAGCATAAATGCGTATGGTTGTGTGTTTATGTGTGCATTTCTGTTCTGGGAGAGGGTTTGGAATATCTCAGCACAGATTAGGGAATGCTGTAGAGACCACTGCTGTGTTTTTCAAAACCATGATTACTTCCTGTCCTGCCTCCGCTGCAAGTCAAAACTTACCCCCTCTCTCTCTAAGAGAACTGTGTGTGTGTGTGTGCAGATGCGTTCATGTGTATGTGTGTGCACTGGTGTGCATGGCATGCATGCACATCTGTGTTGCCTCTCAGTGTATGAAGAGAAACACACCCTGTGTTGCCTTCTCATCGTTGTACAGGGCTTCCCCTCTTTCACATGTGATTATGGAAAATCCCACAGCCTCTCACACCAGCGACAAAACACAGAGCCCTGTCTGAATTGTACAGCGTTTGCGTAATTCGGCAGAAGACGGGGAAATATACCCACGCGAGTGAACCTGCTTTGACACTCAGCCAAAGTCACTCACCAAACACAAGGTTTATTTTCTTTGGACAATATGCCCTTCACAGTATTTAATATGTTATTCACATATGGACATCTAAAACCAAAGATACAGAGAATCCCGCCACGCTGCTTGTCAACAATACAAGGCCATTGTAGTTATTCTTTTTATTCTATTCACAGAGAGTGTTGTTGGATCGATTTGCATAAAAGCAGCATGTTTACATGGAGATCCATCTTGTCAAGTGGTGGAGTAAAT
Source organism: Macquaria ambigua (assembly GCA_008360985.2). Lineage (NCBI taxonomy): Eukaryota > Metazoa > Chordata > Actinopteri > Centrarchiformes > Percichthyidae > Macquaria > Macquaria ambigua. The sequence continues at coordinate 418,604 of VMKM01000167.1, read as the reverse complement.
CAAAGAGCAGGATGGGACATGTGAGCCGAGGGCGTCTCAGCCATTTAAATGTATAGAATATAGAAAACCTTCATCAGACACGGGCCAGCGCCCCCAAAAGAGATTGGCCTTTTGGATGGCCCCTCATATAATCACCTGAGCATTGCATTGGCATATAGGGATAGGACATGCTGACCTAGACTCAGCCACTTTCCAACGTTCCACAGCCTCATAAATGTCAGAGCTGAACTTAATGAAGATAGGTTGAGTGGCTTTGAGGAGTGTCTTCCTCACATTAGCTTAAGCAAAATGCTCCGCTGTATAGGCAGAGGAGTTGGGAGGCACTTTGACCTTGAATGATGCACTGATGTCCTCTCACTAACAGGCTAACTGTGGATGAGATGGAAAATGTTAAGATTCTCGGGTCATGATCAGTAATGAGGTCATGTACAAAGGTGTTTTGATCTTTGATATTATTGAATGAACCGAGGGCCTTTATTTAAAAACATTTTAATTCGTCTAACACAGCAGTCTTAATATACCCACAATACTGGATCTTGGAAGCATCTCTTTCAGAACTTGTATGCTTGCAGTTTGCATATTCATAGCTTCTGTTTTTTCAATGAGGGAGAAGGAGTAGAAGTAATTTTAAGAATTTTTAACAAGGTAATTGAACTTTTTTTGTGGAAAAACCATATCAGACACAAATTATTATTTCAAGCATTCACATCCAGGGTATTTTTATATCTCTTAAAACATGTTTGCGTGGGTTTCCTCCGGGTGCTCCGGTTTCCCCCACCATTAAAACATGTATGTTAGGTTAACTCTCCTGGTCCCCGGGCGAGCCACAGTGGCTGTCCACTGCTCTTAACACTCAGGATGGGTTAAATGCAGAGAATGAATTTCCCTACGGGGATCAATAAAGGATCACTTTAAACTTTAATGTACAGTAAATGCAGTTTTGGCTTCAACACAAAACCACAGACATTCCTCTGCTAACAAGGAGACAGTTTAAAACTCTTCTCAAAGTTTCCAATCTGTTGAGCTAGTACCAAACCACACAGCTGACTTAACTGGAACATATCACACTGTGAAACATGGACATTGAATCCAGTTTATTATTTTGGATCTTTTTTTCCCCCATACATTATCAACATGAATGCATGAGATGCACGCCTAATCTGTTTTATCTAGACTCTCATAAAGAGTACTTATCATGTATCATGAAAGCCAGTGGTAAATGTATACCATTTTGTACAGAGAATGATTTGAGCCTGTTATTCTGCTCAAAAGATTGTTAAAGGTAAAGGAGGGGAAAGCAAAAGGAAAGTGTAAAACTAGCAAAGTGAAGAAAGTGAACATAAAGTTGAGAAAAATGAGAGTATTGACTGTAAAGCGAGAGAGTGAGATGGATATGATCTCCTTGGTGTCTTTCTTCTACATTCACATAATACTGTATGTAGAATTTTTTGGTGCATGATTCTTGGCAGTAAAACGCAGATGAAACCTTGGAATAGACAGTTGAGATCGCTCCTTCTCTACGGCCTCTCTGGTTAGTTTCAGACAATGGGTATGAGCAGACCAACTTCCCAACCTTTTTTCTCATGGAAATACCATATGCAGGCCTCAACCATGAGCTCACTCTCACAGGCCTCGCCAAGTCCGGCTCAAACGTCTCAGCCTACACACACAAGCTGTCACTCCCACACAGCCAGTCACAGTGCACACCAACATACTGACGGGTCTGTCATAATTTTGTGTTGGCCATTTTCTCTCTGCCTGACCCTTTTATAAACCATCTATCATACTGGATGATAGATTTTCTTACTCATTGCAGTTTCTCCTTAATGTTGTTATACAAATTCCCACTGTTGCTTATCCTGTACTCTTTTGTTTACTGTATTTTGTACGTTTCAGAGTTTTTAGTTTTTTTTTCATTTGTTTGTATTGATATTTTTGCAAGTGCCTGCACATGCAACAGTTTTCTTTCAGAATACTGTTGGGTTTTGGACTGTTGGTTGGACATAATAAGCATTTTGGTCTGTGAAAATGCAGTGGTTATTTTTCACCTTTTTTTTCTGCCATTTTCCAGACTTAAAAATCAGTTGAAAGAAGAAATGAACAGATAATTGTTAATGAAGATAATTGTTAGTCGCAATCCTAAACAATAATAGAATGATAGTGTATTGGGATACATTGGGTTCGCCTGTGCATCTGTACATTGCTGTGGGTGTGTTCCATCCCGCGCTAGTTGGCCTGACAGTGAGCTGTGTGATGATGTCCAGAGGCTGCTCGGCCGGCGTCTGCTCTGACATTTATGGTCCTATACCTCTTCATTAACACCACCTAACCAGCCTACAAGCCCGCCTGTCCCAGCCCTCCTCTGATTCTGTGTGTGGTTATGGAGGATAAATTGGTGTGTGTGTGTGTGAGTGTGTCAGACAGTGAGAAAGTATGTTTATATGTATGACATGTGCATGAACACAAGTGGATGCATTTTTCCCCACGCTGCATTGGCTCTTTGTTTTCTTTTTGCTGAGACAGTAATCTTAGATTGTTGAGCATCATGATATGATATGATATGATATGATATGATGTGGGGTATGTCGATATGACTATATAAACCGTGAGACAATCAAAATTGGTCAACCATATTTTTATTTTACTGTTACCGAGGTATCTATCCCTTTAATATCTCTATCTACTGTAAAAGGATTCTCAAATGTACTGTATCCCAATATCTATCAATTTTGAAACACAAAATTATAAATACTGTGATAGAAATCTCTCTCCTAATTGCCTAGCCTCAATATGTGTGTGTGATATGATGTTTTTACATCTCTTTACTAAGGCCTTATTGTTACATTATGCAACTTGTATTTGCCACAACAATGCAAGAATAACACCTCCTTTCTTTTTCTTTGCCATTCCTTCCTCTCTCTCGTTTTTTTCCCCTCAGGCTGTGGAGTCTCAAATTAGGAGTTTCGGACAGACCCCCTGCCAGTTGCTCATCGAGCCACACCCACCCCGAAGCTCAGCCATGCAAGTGGTGAGTGATGCACGCACATACATGCAAACAGATAATCTTACAGTAGAAACACACACAAACAGCTATACCTGTAACATGGGTCATTAGCCAACTGAGCTACAGTATCAACCATTGTGCTGCCCATTAAATGTCTCTGACTTCTGGTGTGCCCTGGTGTTAGCTCTCTGCTTTGCTTCATATAACTCTTCCTTTTAATTTTTGACCCACTCTTTTCATCCTTCATTTTCCTCCTGTCTTTATCCATCTACAACTGTGGGAAAATGAAGTCTTGGGGTTTGAAAGCATCTCCTCTCTCATCATTAGAGAGGTGTGTGTGAAAGGGAAAGATCACAAGCATTTGTGTGCATGTGTGTTTAGTAAGGTATGCCGGGGGAAAGGCACAGCTTTGTGTTGGAAACCTGGGTCTGAGCCAGATTTTCTACCTGAGCTGGAAGCGGAGGAGATCAGCGAAAGGAGAGCAATGAACAGCAGTCCTGAAGTGACGGCTTTTTAAGGGCCAAGGAGTGCAGTCAGTGTGCCTGCTTGTGATGGACCAAGGCCCCATGAGTCCCTATTAGTGTGGTGTCCCTGTGGCGCTGACAGCTGGCTGTAGACCACCACCCAGCGCACACATGCACAAACAGACACAAACCCAGGCTAGGGCTTTGAATCCGCCTTACTTATGGGCAAATTCCTATGAAATGTTTTTGTTTTTTTTACTCCACCGCATATAGTTTTCAAACATAATATTCAGACGCCATTATTCAGACACATTTCTAACCCTCCCCACCCCTCCATATTTCTTCAAAACACCCTGCTCTCTTTGCTTTTACATGTTCTTGCTCTCTACTTTCTCTCCATCCTCCCTCATGTGAGTGTGTTGTCAGAGTGTCGGCATCTGCCCATGCTGGTGGTAATGATACTGTCAGTGCGTCTGGTTAGCTGTCAGACACACCGGATTTACTCAGGTCTATTCCTGATGTTAACACTGATGTTCCTCTTCTTTACACGCAAGGAGGAAAATGGCTCCGTGTTAGAGCTGCTTAGTACAAACACTCTGTAAATGGCTCTTTATAAGCTCCTGTCTACCAGAGAAACATTCTGATAGGTCAATGAAATCACTTTTTTGTTACAACTGCATTGTAGTTTGCCTCTCTTACTGTATATGTAGTAACAAGTTTAATCTAATGCAACTTAAATTCATATGTATTTAAACTTGTTGTGAACATCAGTATAACTCAGAAGTAGTGCTGAAACGATTATTTGATTTTTATATTAGTCAGTTGACAGAACATTAATCGACAAAAAGTTTGTGTGAAGTTTGTCATTTATCAAGAATTTGCTCCTTTTCTTTGTTTTATATCACTGAAAATTAAATATTTGAGGCTTGGACTGGTGTTTAGACATAACAGTCATTATTTTGTATAATAAATAATCGATCAATCGTAAAGATAATCATGAGATTAATTGATAGTAAATGGAATGGTTAGTTGCATTTGCAAACTGCCTAATGCACAGTGTCACATTATACTCTGTGTACTTAAAGATCCCCTCCAGACATGTTTTAAGACATATAAAAATATTCTGGACATGAATGCTTGAAATAATAATTTGTCTGATATGGTTTTTCTATAAAAAAAGTTGACTTACCTTGTTAAAAAGTCTTAAAATGACATCTACTCCTTCTCCCAGATTGAAATAAAACCAGAATCTATGAATATGCAAATATTTTTGATTTCAAAAGTTCAATGCTGGATACGAGATGTCTCCTACGTCACAAAAACGTCCATTCTCAGTATTTGTGCACAGGCTTCAAGTTTCCACATCACAATTTTTTAAGTTGAACATTGAACCGTGATTGGCTTCCAAACTAGTTGTGACGTCGCAAAATCCTGCTTGTAGGTACACGTCTTGAACTCAGATTTAAGGTGAGCACATTGAAACTTTCCTCTTCAGCAAACAAATGTGAAAACAGGCCTCTGCACATACATCATTCTGCACAGTGAAATTACATTTTTGAGTGAAAGGGGACATAAACAGAATGCCTTGTCTTTTGTAGCACTTTTCATTTATTCATTTTTCAGGTGAAAAACATTGATAATGCTCTTCCTCTTCGAGATTCTTTCCATTCCTATATTTCCTGCATCACTGCTTCAAAAGGGATCTCTTGCCTTTTCCGTACAAACTTATACCTAACTCTTTTTCTTGCCTGTACTGCTTAATTGCTGCTTGCTGCTATCCTGCTCAAGCTTCCTAACTTTCTCTCTCTCCTTCTTTTTCCTCCCTCTCCCTCTGTTTTTTCCTCGCTAACACCGACCGCTTCACTTGTCTTTTTTGTCTTGCTCTCCGTCTGCCGCTCCATATCTCGACTCCTTTCCCCCTCTTCCCCTACATCGCGTTGTCCGTCCTGGGGGCCTGAACAGTATCTTCTCCTGCAGACCCCGCTGATGTTTACGGAGCAGATGCAGCAGGATGTCATCATGGTGCTGAAGTTCCCATCCAACTCTCCTGTGACTCACGTAGCAGCCAACACCCAGCCAGGTCTGACATCACCTGCCATCATCACCGTCACCGCCAACCGCCTCTTCGCTGTCAACAAGTGGCACGGCTTGACAGGTGAGAGATTTGCGTGAATTCACTTATATATTTGTGTGAATCTAAAAAGTCCATTTAATTGAAAGAATTTGTTCTGTGTTTTTTATGCCACTGTGATTCTGCATCAAATTTAACCTCAGGGGTATTTTAGGCAAGTAAAGAATGACTTTCACATTTCCACTGTTCATCCCTCTCCTCCTTACTTAGTGTCTAATTTATCTGAGTCAAGAACTGACCCGTCTCGTCTCTATAGGATGGACGTTGATTTGGGAGACAGTTGACTGTGTCTACTGGATAGCAGTATCAAATGTGACACATGCAGCAGCCAGCATTAGGTCTCACGTCCACCTCCATACATCAACCTCTCGCTTCACAAAACCTTATTTACTCAGCATCCATCCTGGCCCCAGAAGAAACATTAAATTTGATATCTCTGAATTTATGAGGATGAAGACTGATCGGTTTTCAGTAGAATACAACCTCATCCATGCGCACCACAGACCAGACTGATTAGCCTAATTGGTTTAGTGAGCTGGTATAATAAACAAGACGTGTGCTGTTCAGAAGTAGTTCATTAATTGCATGGATTTACTGAAGTCTTCGTGTGGTTGTTTTACAGATTAAAAGATAAAAATGGAAAGATGTGCACACTGAATATTCTTTTCCACGGGACGCATGCCAACAATAAAAATAAAGAATGATTGAAACTTTTTGCTTTTAGAGTAGATGCAGCTAATGAACAATACGCATAGTTAATCAACACTTTTGGTAAAATGAACGGTTTAAGTCAGCTTCTCAAATGTTAGATTTAACTCCTTCTCTCTGTTTTATATTTCTGTTAACTGAATATCATTTGGTTTTTGACTGTTGATCTGTCAAAATGAGCGATGCGAAGAAGCCACCTTGAGCTCTGAGAAACTGTGAGAGGCATTTTTCAGTATTTTGTAAAGTAAATCACAAAAATAATCATCAGATGAATCCATAATAAATATATTGGTTGGTTGCAGTCCAAAAGGAGTGCAAATATTTTCTACTATGAGGATTTGCTAGTTTTCTGTGTGTTATCTCATTGTAAACTCAATATCCTCTGAATGTTTGTTAGGCTCTAACTCGAAATTGTGATTGTGGCTTTTTTCAGACATTTTATAGTCTGAACAATTAATTGGTTAATCAAAAAAATAATCAAGCCATTGATTGATGATGAAAATAATCATGAGTTGCAACCCTAAGTCAAGCTGTGTGAGCAGCATTCATTGCCAAAAGGCTGAAAGAAATGCTGTTTTATGTCCTGCTTTTACATTTGAATACAGAGAAGTCTGTTAGTACCATGTTTTGATTCACTTTATCAAACTATGACAGCTGCTTATAGCTAAAGTGACTTTGTTGAGCATTTTGTAGCATATAGTTAGCATAAAGAATCATATTCTCTATGGCCTTGGTAGCTTTTTGACATAATTGATGTCTAATTTGCAAGAGAACTCTTGGGCCAGCAGGTGACACTGTGACTTTATGGTTATAATTTCCAATGTGTTATAATGAACTGAAAGCCAGCATCTACTTCACAAGGCCACATGATTACAATATTAATCCAATCTGTCTTCTTTTCTGTCAGGTCATCAGAGCTCAACGGTGCAGGACCAGCAGTACCAACTTCCTGTGGAAATTGACCCTCTGATAGGTATGCTGTCATTTATGACAATCCACACACACATGCGTATTCTTTACATAGTGTGAGCTTATATATGCATGAAATGATTTTTTTGTGTGGATTTGTGTATGAATCCTGCTGGCATCTTGGTGACTCATGGCGGTCTGCAGCGCCGTGTCCCTGGACAGTAGATTAGAGTTGTTTCTCTGCCTCTGCCCCAGTTCACTCCTCATGATATAGGTCCTGCTCTCACACTAAACCATTTGCATGCAAATTGGAATGCAATGAGCTGTGGCCTAGGCCGGCATTTCATCATCAACTCCCCCTCTTTCTCCCTCTCTATCGTCCCTTCCCTCCCTCCCTTTCTGCATCCTCTTTGGTTTAATTTGAGCGGAGGGAAAGGACGCGTGTCAATGGAAATGAATATGAATGTGGTAATAATGTGTGATTGAGAATGCACCGCGGACGGCTGTCAGGACAATATGGGCGCCTCTCATCCTTCACGACTTGTTGATGAGCAGGGGAAGAGTGCCGAGCTGCAGTGATGTATGAGATGCGCTGGTGGAGCAGGGAGAGAAGAGCCACTTCTCTCTGCTCTCGCCTTCGCCTTCGTCGCTTTCCTGCAGCCTCTGGCAATCTCACGCACATCTGCAAGGGGGGCTGTTCTTTCTCTGTGAATGTTGTGGTCACTCTTAGTCTCACCAGACCATTTCCACACGTTTTTTTTTTTCACTTTACTACTGAAAATAACCAGGGTTTAGTCTCACATATTCATCTTTATCTGCACGTACAGCACGTCTCTCCTTCCCTGCCCCTCTGTACAGGCAGAATAAAAGAAATCTTTGACTGTGCATCAGTATTTATACATTCAGTGCATGTTTTTATGAGAGCTTTATAGTGGGTGTGTGATATTTGTCACTGAAAGCACACTTTTCAGGCTAATTTTATCCTTTAAATCTTTCATGTTTTTGTTTTATTTTATCACTTGACATTGTTGTTTTCTCCCATCTCACATTTTGCCAACACTAAAGCATTAATAATGTACTAAATGATATATTTTTGTGTTTGCGGGTGTGTGTGTGTGTGTGTTTCGGGGGAGGTAGAGGGGATTTTTGTGCTTGTCAGTAATATATTTACACTGTTTGCATTCCAGTAGGAGTCTGAGCTAAACACAGTAAATTGAGGATGAGTGTTGAGCCAACTGTGGCTTTGGGAAATGTTAAAAATGGGTTGAAATATTAGCTGTAGCAGGGTACACTGGACTTTCTCAGTTTCCATGCTCCACAATCTTCTCCGGCACCTGTTCTCCAGTGCTTGTGACCCCCACCAAATAAGAAATACATCACAATGGACATATCTCTCTAGAAAAGAAAAAAGATACCACTTACGAAAGAGAGAATGTCAATAAATTTGCTTTCTAACCAACCATTGGCTAAATTACACAACCGAAATGAATTTGCAGTGTGTGTTCTGACTTGAGTGGTGTGCATATTTTGTGAAGACCGTGCACCCTCTATCATTACTCAGACTAGACTCTTAGACTCTCACGGAAAATGTGAAGTCCCGTAAACTTAACCTCCAGGATGTTTTATATATTCTCTCACAAATCTTCTTCACACTGAGCTGAACCTAAAGTGGAGGTGCATTGGCGTGTGAGCGCTATGAAAAAAACCGATATGTGTAAACCGTAAACTGTGTGTTGGATCATAGATTTAATACTTCTGTGTACATCTGTGCATTTCCAACCTGTCATTTTTTTTATGTGCTCATTTTATTTTTATTCCTCTCCTCTCCAGCCAGTAACGCGGGCAGCCATCGTCGTCAGATCTCAGACCTGCTGGATCAAAGCATTCAGATCAGCTTGCATTGTTTCGTCATCACTGCCGACAACCGCTTCATCCTTCTGTGCGGCTTTTGGGACAAGAGCTTCCGGGTTTACTCCACTGACTCGGGTACTGTATAATCATAGTACACTTCTCCCCCTTTAGCCCTCATGTGATCAGGATCACGAAAAGCTTTTCTGTTACAACTACGGGAACACAGTATTTAAAATATGCCACATCTTATCCTAACAATTTTGTTCCATACAGGCATTAGCATAGATCTAGATTTACATGATGTAAATTTATTACTTCATATTTAACTTTGTCAGAATAAGGCAACCATTTTGTTAACCATATATCACTATATAATTTGGGTAAACCATATTCAGAGTCTTAACATGCACATTTTCTCTGCCACTAAACTCTTGGCATCAGATCTTCGCTTTGATGTTTTTACATCTCACTCTCAACAGACAAAAACCTAAAAGCAGTTGATGACCACTTGTAATTCAAATACAGCCTCTACTTCTGGCACACATGTTCATCTTGTTAAGTGCAAACCCACTACACTTTTTGGTTGGAAGAGAATAAATGTACCCAAAAATCTCTAACTTGCTACTTTGACTCCGGGTTGCCACATAATGGCATGAACCCCATGAGCCACATCAGGATGTGCTTTTGTAAAATGTTATTCTTGCACTAATTTCTAAATCTAATGGGCACATTGCCATGACATTTACTGAGCACACTGATACCACCCAGAGGATGAACTCTTCTCTCATTTAGACACTCCATGAGCTTTCCTCTTTTTACCCTCAAGCCAAAATGTCAACTCTGAAACATAAGATGACTCATAAGCAAATATGCAGATTGCCATGAAATTTAATAAACACATTCATGCTAAGCCTCTTAATGTTAATGAACCCCATGGCCTTTCCTCTAGCACCATCCTCAGGACAAACTTTTCATTTTTTGCCCCACTACTACTCACGCTCTAAGAAAAACAAAAAATGAAAATCCACAGTAAATTTTTTATACTCTTGTTAACACTCTTGTTGAGTGCAGTGAACATTGCAGCCTCTAGCAGCCGCTAGACTTTTAAATTGTCAATACTAGGAACAATGCAATATTGTATTGTAGCTGCACCAGTGGAATTGTTATAAATTTACAGAATTACCTGCTACAGTAGGGCTCTCTTTATTTTCTCTTCTTCTTCGTCAGCATGTCAGTTGTAACTCTAACCCCAATATAAAACCCTGTTTTCAGGTTTTAAGCCATTGTGTCAAGTTGTTTTGATTTAGTAGAGTTCAGTGTGATTTCTTCTAAGTACAGTAGTTGTAAATAATGGGAAAACTCTATCACATTAATAATGTTTACCTCAGTTTACCCTGTATATCTTAAAATCTTGTTTATCTTAATATTCACCTAACTAGAATATTCTGTTCAGTCTTTCACAGTGGTATTGGATATGCCTGAATACCACTGACTTGCTACTTATACTTGAATACGCACATGCATGCAGACATCTTTACACACACACTCTCTCTCACACACAGACGCCATCAGGTCAGGGGTCCTAAATGAAACTGTCTCAAGCTTCATCTCTGTACCCCGCTCCTCAACTCTTCTCCCCAGCCCCATTCAGAATCCTGCACACATCTATACAACAGACTCCGATTCAATTTCTGTAGGCCAGGGCCTCCCTGTCTTTTAATACAGAAGGGTGGGAAGGAGGGATGGGAGCACAGAGATAGCTCTATTGTGCGACTGCCACCGGGGTGTGCGACTGGAACGTGAACACGGTTTAATCGCACACGCTCAACAGCTGCCACCGAGGTCCCTAAAGCCCCCAGGTTAAAGAACTGAGGGATTTTATCAATTACAAGACTTGATTGGTACACGTGCACAAAACACATAGCCTCATACGCCTGCGTGCACACACATCCAATTTAATTTGTCCGTGTGCATGCACGTGTGTGTCTGTGAGCAGAAGTGTGTGTTCGATATGAGTTGCATGGTAGCCATTATAGCTGCAGCCATCATTACTTATTTTCAGTGTTTATAAAGATGTCAAACATTTTATATCTTTGATGTCTCTGTTCTTCTTTGGAAGTTTAGTCAGTGACCCGCCCAGTTTCATAACAACCCCTCATCTTTTCAGTGAGATACAGCTTAATTATCTGATGGACAGTGATTTTGACACCCAGGCAGAAATGTCATGTGTTGCAAACCATCCACTGTTTGACTGCAGAGGTCACACTATGAGGAGCGTAATGAGTATTAGACAGCTAGACAGTGGAGCTGTGGTCTGGAAATCTGACAGCAATTAGCCTCTTTATATATACACATGGAGCGCACTGCATGTGCACGGACACACACACACTCATACGCACAGAGTTGGAACAAATATTTATTCTTGTCTGGGAATTAGTAGACATCAGATCTTGTGTGGATCTTGTAGAATTACTAGCCAAGCAGACAGATGATCAACAAACACATGGTGGGAGAGTTCCAAAGAACTACATTTAGCAATACATTTATACTCAGTTTTTGTTATGAAAGTGCAAAATGAAATTATGTGTTACAACCATATCTTCAGGGTTCGTACAAAGTCTTGAAAGTTAGGAAAATGCTCAATTTTAACAGTTATGTTTAGGTTAAGTTAGGAATATGCTTGAATTCGAATATACTCCTTGAAAAATGCTTGATTTTCAACATAATCTTGTGTTTCATCTACACAGTCAGTCATGTAAACCAAAAATCTTTTAATATTAAATGAAACCATCCCGTCATCATATTTGTTTAGATGTGATGATAAAGGATTTGAGAGTCTGGAAATTTTTGGTTTCGGTACCATGAAAGTGGTAAATGTTGTAATCTCTTCATAAATGCATCATTCCTTTCTTGTTTGCTGATCAATGAATACTGATTCTTAAGGACACGTGTGTATGTTTGTGTGCTTTTGCAGGCAAACTGACTCAGATAGTCTTTGGGCACCGTGACGTGGTGACGTGTCTGGCTCGCTCTGAGTCGTACATCGGCGGAGACTGTTACGTCCTGTCAGGCTCCAGAGATGCCACCCTGCTGCTGTGGTACTGGAACGGAAAGCACAACAGCATTGGAGAGAACCCAGGCAGTAAGTACACAGGCAAACCAGCCCGATATGTGAGCACGCGCACACACACACACACACACACACACGGGTATTCTCTGAGTGCACACTCTCCCAGACAGTTGTGACCGTGTGATTTACGGCCTCCCTCTGTAAAGTAACAACTAGTTTCGTCTGACCAGGCCAGGCCTCCTGCATACAGATTGGATTTCGCAGCACCGTTGCACCAAGAACAGCTTTTGATAATGTGTTTGAGATTGTGTGTGAGTTTCTGTGAGACCAGATATTGTGTGTCTGTGTGTGTGTGTGAGAGAGAGAGAGAGAGAGAGAATCTGTCTTTAATGTGAGTGAAAGTGAGGGCCACTTAGAGACGTTAAATGTGATGTTGGGGGTCGTCGGCCAGCACATGAAAGTTCACCACCATACGAGGGCCACGGGGTCACGCTAGTCGATAAAAGTGAAAAATGTCATGGGCCTCCCTTACGTTACCATAACATATGGCATTAACCATGATCAAAGCATCGCACACACATTGCTCAGCCCTTAGCCTGCTCGGTGCTAATTCGGTCAGCTTAGATTGGCGTACATGTTGTTAAGTGATCCATTACAAATGGGCTGAAATTTATGACAAATTGTGATTTGGTTAATAAGCCACATTGGTTTTTGATTTGGGGGACAGAGCGTAGATGATTGTTTATCACTTACCTCATCATATACACTGATGTGGCATGTTGGAGTCAAGAGAAATGTTTTTTTATTCCCGCTAGTTAATACACGGGATTTTCAAACCTTTCATAAAGAAAGGATAAATATGTTTGTGAGTTGAAAAATATGGGTGAACATAAACCACATTTTGATTCTCTGTTCTCGTTTTTTCTCATGTTTTTCTCTTTTTGATTGCTTTATTTTACTCAAAAGGGAACATAACAAGTTTAACGACATGACAAAAAGTAGGAGCACTCTGCAGTGATGGATATGCCACGTAGATTTTATTCTATTAGCTGATGTTTCAGCAACACTGTGACCTGTTCAGAGCCTTATTTTGATCATCCTTATGGGATAACAATGCATGTTGCAAGGTTACATGAGGGTTTAGATTCACTGATACAAATAATAAAGTCTTAAGTATAACACTTTTACTGCATATTGTCTAAGAAAAATAGACTGTATTTTGATTGATTTATGGAATTATTATATGCCTATGGGGTTCTGTGTGTACGTACCAATGCATGTGCTGTACATGTTCTTGTGAGCATGTGTGTGTCAGTCTAACCTCAGTCGGCTCAGTGCAGTTACCACGCTGTAGCTAGAGGAGCAGACAAAGCAGTCGTCATCCCAACCCCTCACCACCACAATGTGATGCTCCATTGCCCCAGACCGCAGGAGGCTCTCCCAGACATGAAGCTCTGCTGCACACACACACTCACATATACTCACAAAATACATACAGACAGCAGACTTTTCTTTATTCCTCATCCAAAAACGAAACACTTTCAAGCTAAAGTCTCCACATGCATACACGCGCACACACACACGCACACACATTCCTTTTCATGCATAATGCCCTGTGAACATCCCAGACACTTCATAAGCTTGACACAAATGCCTCTGAATGGCTGATATGCACATGTACACATTGACCTGTGCACACTTGGTTCCTGCTGCAGGCACATGTTGTTGTTGTGCACAGCAGCAGAGAGATCCCACAGACACCACTGCCACCTGCTGGTCACAGAGGGGAAACCAGTTCAATGAGACATCTATTTAGTAACATAAGTTCTACTGTATTTCTTTTTAATGAAGTGATGAACACTCTGAAGATTAAAATACTCTTTAGCCATGAAATCAACACCAATGTTTCTTCAATTCTCAAGAATGTAATATACACACACCAACATGTGTACACGTATCTTTATCTATATATATTATAAACATAGACATACACACATGCATATAAAGGTTTGTGGTTCAATAACATTTAATTAAATCTGGATCCAGTATCAAATCCTAAATCCTCATTATTCCCTTATCAAATTTATTGAGGTTTGTTTAGCTTGCAACAACTTTTGAGCAACAAAGGTCATAAATGACTGAACATTTAATGACTAAAACTCAAATATTGACATTCAAATACTTTATACATTGTAATACTCAAGATTTTTGCTATCATATTACACATTTGCTATTTAAATAGATACCTGAATGCTTTGGACGTTACTCTTTGCTCTTTGCCAATGAAAGAAAAAGAGGAAGAAGGTAAGAAATCGGGCTATTTTACCAACTTTGAAGAGGGTCCAAAATGGAACTGGCTTTTGGATCCAGTCTCCACACCCACACACACCCACACACACACACACACACACACCCACACACACACACACACACACACACACACCCACACACACACACACACACACCTTGTCCACACTTGTCTAGATAGCTGATACCCTCCTCAGTGTCCCAGCTTTAGTCATATACAGGTATAAGATTGTAATCAGATGTGGCGGTAATTCAAACCAAATGGCAGGTAGAGGCTCAAAAGGTTAACTGATACACCAATATATCAGCTTTATTGATCTTCTCGGAGCGAAATCCAACATCATGCTTTAATCCACAGCCTTGTAGGTCATAAGTTTGCTTTTAGTGACGTTGAGGATGTTAGCCAGTTAACTAAATAAAATGTAGATGTTTAGGCTGCCGACCTGGTGTGACCAGAGTTTAGGCGACTGGTACGTATTTGCAAAGTGGACAGAGGAGCCGGACGTAGGGAGTTAAAACAATCTTTGTTTTGTACTTGTTGTTATAAATTATACATTTTCTGTAATTTTTTTTCAGCATTTTAGAATATTTTTTCCATCAGAGTCCATGGATTGATTTAAGTATCCCCTTGTTATCTGTAATATTCTAATCACGCATGTATGGAAAAGATTGTTTTATTGACTTGAAACATTGCTGACGTCGTCTTTATACATGACTAGAGTTTAACTAGAGTTTAGCTTGTCCTCTTGTTTGCTTTTTACAAGAGGGTTCAGCGAGCAGTGAGTCTTTCTGCTAAATCTAATTAAGGTTTAACAGTAGCTCTGGCTTTTTGGGGGAAAGTACCTGTCCTATTAGTGAACCTGTGTTGAGTTTTATGTCATATAATTGAATTAAAGAGAGAGAAACTGCATTAACTAACTCTGAATAGTTTGCCCAAGTCAGCAAGAAATTACACTTAATTTTCACAAGTACTTAAAACTACTACAGTATATCACAAAAAGTATTGTATATCACTGGCATGTACTGTGAGAAAGAAGTTTTATTGGAAACTATTTTACTTAAATGACATTGCCCTGGAGCCGTTTGGGGTTCATACGCAAATATATTTTGAAAAAAAAGTGTCATTAAGTATTTAAACATGAATCATGTACTGAGTGTCATTGCCCCGTGTTTTTTTTTTTGGGCTGAACTTGACCTGTGACAGCAAAGAAGATGAGGTCGTTAAAGTCAAGACCCCCCCCCCCTCCCTGAGACATGAAACCCTTATGAACCCCACACTCCAGTTCAGGGATGCTCCCCCAGTGCTGATCACTATATGTACATACACACATACACGACACTGCTGACCTGCATAATCCGTTTTACATCACAGCTACATTTATTTACATGCTGTTAGCCAGCTCAACACTTTAACACAATAACCAAATGTTTGGATACAGCATCTGCCTGCAATTAATTAATCTACACTTGTTAAAAAATAATTATAAATAATAATTCAGCGAGTCCAAACTCCACGCAAGTGTGCATGTGCTTGCAGACAGAGAAGACAGACGGAGCAGAAAAAGGTGATTTTGTTTTGTCGCTCGCCCTGACAGCTAAAACCAAAACAAAATTACACAAACTTCATGAGTTGGACCATAACTTACTCTCGCTCCCTCTGGCTCTCTCTCTGTCTGTAGTGCAGAAACATCTGGATCCAGTGAAGGCAGTCAGGGGGAGAAGGTTTTAAAGATGGGGAGAGGCGGAGGGTGACAAGTGCTGGAAAGGGAGCGTGAATAAGGGTCTCAAAGTCTGTGCAACAACATATGCATCCACATAAAAAAAATATAAAACAAATTTTCTTTGAGCTGAAATAATTAGCAACCTTTTGACATTGTTTGTTTTAATTCCTTATGTTATTGTTTGTCTGTGTTTTTATATGTTTCATAATGCTTTTTGACTGGACTGCTTTCATCTTCTAATGCCAAAGTTATTTGGTGCTTTAAGGAATGAGTCTATTTGAATTTATTGCATTTCACTCCCTCTAGTGACCAAAAGTGGTCATACATTTTTTTTTTTTTGTGAAGCTGTTGTCTGGAATACACAAAACTATTTTGTTTGTGTTATCCTAGCAGAGTTTACCACACCACGGGCCATCTTAACAGGCCATGACTGTGAAGTGACATGTGCAAGTGTGTGCGCCGAGTTGGGTCTCGTCATCAGTGGCTCCAAAGGTGAGATTGTCTGTCTGTCTTTATTAAAATGTCCAAAATTTACATTTATACTTAACAAGAAAAAGACACCGACCAAAGTGAACAAATTACTTGAGAAGAGCCGCTGCAAGTTCAGCTTTTCTAACTCCACTTATCATGTTGTGTTGTGTTTATTCAGAGGGTCCTTGTCTGATCCATTCCATGAATGGGGACCTGCTGCGGACCCTGGAGGGCCCAGAGCGCTGCCTGCGGCCTCGTCTCATCCAGTCCTCCACTGAGGGAAACTGCATGATCTACTACGACAAGGGACAGTTTTGTCTCTTCAGTGTCAACGGCAAGCTGCTGGGACACATGGAGGTGGAAGACAGCATCAAGGTGAGGAAACGTACATATCTGCGTGAGCGTGCATGTGAAAGTGCACTTGCTTGCACATGTACGTCTGCACCACATCAGTGTAGAAAGACCTCTTACTGATTAAAGGCTTTCTTATGGTTTGAGATTTGAGAAAGGTAAGGGGGTCGGCATGCCTCGGGGCAGACTGTGGCTTCACATCTCTTTTATTCCCTTTCACACGCATACACCAGAGGAAATGGTCCTTTTGATCCACAGCTCTGTTGTCAGGTCAAATTGCGTCGGCGGCAGTGGTAGAGAACATTCCTGAGGAGTGGTCAGCTTTGGACACCAACACCATTAACTACCCTCCAGCGCAGGACGACACATTCCCCATTTCCCACATTTCCTCCCTGGTGGTTAGAGTGACACAAGATAGTGGCTACTGCCTTTGGTTTCTCGACCCTTTGTTTCCGGTTTGGCCTGGGAAATGTAAGCTAGCTCTGACAGACAGCCACACGCCTGTTTCCTATTAAGAAACCTATCGTGCCCGGGCTCCTAACCTGCCAACCAGCTCGCTCCTACACAAAGCCACGAATATAACTTGTAGAAGACGTGATTAATGAGCACACACAGACAAATGCTGATTGATTGTATTAACATCACTGGGAAAGTGTTCAGTTTGTAGCTTGCAGAATACTTTATTGTGTCTTTAAGAGAAACTAATGATGTTTTTAGATGCTTGTAGAGTTTCGTACTTTTCCCAGAGTTCCTTCTAAAGCAGCAAAGCTGTGACTTGGGAGCAGTGTGGGCCACTGCCGGCCTTGTCAGCTCTCTTCTGCTGTAAATTTCAGCCATGTCAGATGGCATTAGGAAAATCCTAACATCTTGGAGTGTGGCTGTGAGAGTCTCAACCCCCTCCCACCTCACCCCCCTTAGCTAGCTCCACCCCCCTGGTCTGAGACTCCGACAGTATTTAGTGCACTCATGTACATACCAGAATCAATCTTCTTAGCCCTCTGAGCCTCAGCACGGTATGACTCCAGGATAAATAAGTGTTTGTCCTGGCCTGCAGTATCCACTTAGAAAGAGAGAGTAAGACTGAGAAAGAGAGGGAATGTTTGCACTGTGGATTTATAAGGGTCTGGAGTCAGAGGTTAGACGACGGGCTAACAGTCGGCCTCCTAGTCTAATAGCAGAATCGAGTGACAGAAGCCATACTGAATGGATTACAGTCTTTTAAGTACTAGTATAACTCAGGCAGTGTAACCATTCCAGCAGTTCTTTCACTGCCTTCATCGGTGTAACAGGGGGATTAACAGCACCATAAATTAAACTTTTTACCTTCCCCAGCCTCAAAATCCACCCACCGTTCCCTGAAAGAAGTAGGAAATATGGGCATTAAAAGTGCATGTGTTTCTGCTGGAGTCATTTTTTAGTCATCTGAGCCCGGGTAGCCATCTTAGCTCCCACAGAGCCGTCGGCCATCTTGTTTGACCGCCCAGTGGCAAAGGGACTGATTTATAATGTCTGTCTGCAGCCTCCTACCTGGCCTGGCTGACATGTCTGCCAGCTCTCAGGCCTCCTACTGGGCTTCAGTAAGTTCATGGACTCCATTAGTAGATACACAGGTACTATTATTGTACCTTACTACTACCTTGCTCAGAAACGACTAGCTGTGACTGCTTATTAAATCAATTTATCACTAGTCAGTATTTTTATATTAATGGATTAAATGACTTGTGTCTTTCAGCTCATTGTTTTGGTTCACCCATGGCACGTATCAACCTTGTTTCCAGCTGCAGCTGGCAGTTGTTTTTCAGCAAAAAAAGCACGCTACTTACCCAGCATCAAACAGCAGACAGATAAAGTTAGCAACTAGCTCACACAGTGAAGCATTTAGCAGCTAAAGAGAGAGACAGATATTTTCCCCAGGAGTTGGTTGAGAGCAAAGCGGAGCTAAAAGGAGAGTAAATGCTGGACTTACATTCATCAGGTGGACACAAATACAACTCCAAATGAATGCAACTATGTTGGTGTTTTATTTTCAGCTTCTTCTGCTAACAAAAAGTGCACAGTTATTCAATAAAAGGCAGCTATTGCTTTGGCAGGTATAATGAATCACAATTTTTTTCCCATGTACTCATTTTGCACTGTACTTCAGTTCAAGTGCATTGATCATGATTGGCTGGATTGAGCATTATCTTTGTCGTTGTTGTCAGATTAACTGAATGTTGATCCACAAGACAATTACTGTACACACAAATCAAACCAGCGCTGCACTCGGTCATGCTCCGTTCCCAGCCATCTTGGATG
This sequence comes from Macquaria ambigua, assembly GCA_008360985.2. NCBI lineage: Eukaryota > Metazoa > Chordata > Actinopteri > Centrarchiformes > Percichthyidae > Macquaria > Macquaria ambigua. The sequence goes on along the minus strand of VMKM01000167.1, from coordinate 399,322 downwards.
ATGATCTGTTGCAGCAATTAGGCTGGATTGGTTCTCGAGGCCTCCCGCCAGCGTGCAGCATGCAAATGCATCATTGTGTGCCCATTTTGCATGTGCCTGTCTGTGTGAGTGCCTTTCACATGCAAGTTTTGTGCTTATCTCAGCTACGTGAGTGATGAGAATGAGAAACAGAGCTCATTTAATTCACAGTGTGGTAGGAAATTCCACAAAGTTTTTTTTTTATATATACAAAACATTAGGTTAATTTAGGCTGCAATCTTTCTACGTCCATCCACTGTGTACTGCTCTTGAAGGGTTATTTATGTTTTCCTTACCAAGTCAAGTTCCTGAAAATGACTTGTTCCAGCTTCAGAACCGAAGTTTAAGTTTCATTTTTCCATTTAATATGAGCCTGATTCAACACACATGCTGCTGATGATTGAAGTGTCTTCTGCTGAATCTCTGCAAAGCGGCTGCAGCTGAAAGACGGGCCAACTTCGGTGTCATAAAACCACAAACGAGAAAAGCTCTAAATTAGTGTCATTTGCTGCTTTTAGAACTCACATTCTGCCTCGTCATTTCAGCAGCTACGGTTACTCGCTGATTGATGCTCCTGACTGTTTCAGTTTCAGCTTCCACTATGCACTGTGCCCATAATAGACTCCAACACACGACCTGATTTGTGTGCGTCGGATTCCCCGGGGGACCCATTCAGCTGTTACAGTTTGCAGGAAAAGCAGATGAGACGAGTAAATCTCCGAGCCTCGCTGTGGGGAGCCATCTTTGTAGCCAGTCAGGGTCTGTGTACAGGAAGCCCCTAAGGAATGGCGGCACTGACCTGGGATCTTTTGTCGGATCACATGACCTCGCAGTATGAGCTTTACTTTGACATAAGAGATAAACTGGTCCCAGATCACCAGTCCTATTCAGCGACTATTTATGCATGTGGTTCCAGGTTGAAAAGCTTTGCTGCTAGGGTTTGGTTTTTTTAGCATTGAAGGACAGATAACAGATGATCAAACAAGTCAGGCAATGAAGTCATGGAGTCATCTCACATTGTACATTATGCTTTACCGTCGGAAAACTACACCAAATCTGACCTCTTACTGTAAAATCTGTAATCCTAAAACTAAAGAGTAAACAGGCTATTCTGGAGCTCATTAAAAAGTTACTAATGAACATGTTCTCTTCTCCTCTTTGCCAGGCCATGCTGCTCAGTCGTGATGGCCAGTATCTGCTGACAGGCGGTGATGGAGGTGTAGTTTCTGTCTGGCAGGTCCACAACCTCAAACAGCTGTTCACCTACCCAGGCTGTGACGCAGGAATCCGTTCTATGGCCATGTCGCATGACCAAAGGTAAGATACACAAAAAATAAAAGTTAAGCCGACCAATAGTGGATTAGGCCAATATGAAATCAATATTTGAGAGTGTAAAAAATCTGATATCCTCACTGGTGGACAAACTATTTAAGGAAACGCTGTTTTTTGGAATTTCTATACTGTCATTTCTTAATACTTAACGCCATACATGTACACCGCTACTCATAAATCTACAATAAGCTAATACCAGCCTGGCTGAGTTATTGGTCTGGCTCTACTAAAAAGTATTAATGCCTACAACCAGAAGAAGTATTCTGATCTTTTACTTTACTTTTTTAAAGTAAAAGTAGCAATACCACAATGTCAAACTACTCCATTACAATAAAAGTCCAGCATTCAAAATCTGACTTGAGTAAAAGTTCAGAAATATTGCAGCAAAATGTACTGTATGCACTAAATGTAAAATTTTGAATATTGATCAAATGTTTAGGAAATGTATCAAGAAAAACTGCTTAATATCCGCAGTATCTTGCTTCTTAACATGTGAGGATTTGCTGCTTTTCTCTGTTTTATATCATTGTACAGTTAATATCTTTGGGTTTTGGACTCTTGGTTGTCGGCAGAAATTGTGATTTTCCCTACCGTTTTACATTTAGACTGAACAATTAACCAGTTAAACGAAAAAATATTCAACAATTAAGGGATAATGAAAATACTTTGCTTAGTTGCAGTCTTATATATACTGTATATATGTTATTATGGGATCTAATACATCATATTTTATAAGCTGATTGTATGTTTTGTGTGTAAAATCTTAATCTTTAAAGTAACTAGCAACTATAGATGTCAGATAAATATAGTAAAAAGTACAATTTTTCCCTCTTGAAATGCAGTTAAGTATAAATATATACTTCAAATACTCAAGTACAAGCACCTCACTGTACATACGGTACAGTACTTGAGTTGGGTGAACTAAATGTACTTAGTTACTTTCCACCACTGTGTATGCAAACACATCTACATTTGGCTCACCTGTTACAGAGTTTGCATTAGAGATGCCTCAAACTAAATTCAAATTCACAGCAAATTAAAAAACAAAAACACATAGTAGACAAACAAAATCTAATGATGTTCCCTCCTAACTCTTCTAAGGTGCATCATAACTGGCATGGCATCTGGAAGCATCGTGCTCTTCTACAACGACTTCAACAGATGGCACCACGAGTACCAGACCAGGTACTGAGCCGACAACGGCAGCAACTTGACTGACAAAAGTTCGATATTGACGAAACTGTTTCAAGTGTGAACTCTTATCAAAGGCACTATTCTGTCTATATCCTGATATCCTGAATGTATCTCAATGAAAGAAGAAAAAAAAATCTGTCCTGTTATAGTAAAACTATTTTTAAAAAGGGCATTGCTATATTTTGTAGATCAGATAGAAAATTTTCATATAAATCATAGGGCGGGGGTTATGTTACTGTATGGTTAAAAACAAATCTATTTTTAGCTGTAAGAGTCTATTTTCATCTCCTCTGGAAAAGAAAAGCGGGATTTGTGGGGAGCTAGTGAGAAACTTTTCTCTTGACTTAAAAATCCAAATATTTGTGTACTTTAGGGTGAGTGATTCTTTCTTTTTCTGTAGGTGTGTATGTGGGGAATAATTATTAAGCTATCATTCACAGCTTTTTGCCATTTTGGCAACACAGCCGGTAGATATGAAATGTTTCAATAAATAATAAATGTATTGGACAGAAGGATAATCGAAGAGACAATATACATATATAAATATCTATATATTCTGTTTAAATGTAGTCCTCCATATTTAAAATTTCCATTCCCTCTGTACCTCTGTGCTTGCTAACAGATCGCATTTCTGTGCATGGCTCACTACTCATATAAAACATATCAGCGCAGACCTGTCATATTATCATTTAATACTTCAAAAACATTTAAAAAAAACTTCCAACTCCCACCCAGAGATGTCAAAGATGAGCTTTATGTAGAGAAGGATGTCAGGAAAACTCTGTCAAGGATTTTGCTCCTTTTACATTTCTTTCCTAATTGACTGAGTGTATGAGATCACTTTTTTTTCAAATCACTAAATAAAAGTCCCATCTCCAAAGCAGCTAACAGCAAAGTGAGATGTGCAATGAAAGGAAGGACTTGACTCTATTTCAGTCTGAGGTTCTCTCTTTTTTTTCATCACAGCAGTCTAAATTTACAAGATGAGTGTTAAGATGTGATTCAGCACTGAAAAATGGCAGTGAGACATATTCCTTTGGTCCTCAGTAAAATAAACGTCCACTTGTATCTTCGATTTTGAGGAAACATTCCTTTAAAGTTTGCTCTTTGATGTGGTTTGAATCTCCAGTTATATGAGAACTACTGTTATCTATCAACCAATATTTTTTGTGTGTGTGCTGAGTTCTGACAATAAAATTGAATTTTATAACTTGAATTGTCCTTGGTGTGAGTGTGTTTTTCCCTAGGATTCACTAAGATTGCATGGCACCCTCTAGTGGCCAACTCCTGGTCTCACACACAGAAATATTCACCACAAACAAACACTCATTTGAAGTCTTTATTGCATTTTTATTTTTTTGCTGTACTGCTGTTTCAAATCAGTAGAACATTAAAAGCAGCCACTCTATGCCTAATAAAAACCGTTACTCCAGTTTGACACAGATGATATACCTGTTTTTAAAACTGTCTTTTCATACAAATTTCCCTTTACAAACTGCTTATGAAAATCTACTTTTAACTACATATACATAAGAGGAAGCTAAATGACATTATGTACCAACTTGACTTTGTGTATGTGTGAGGGTTTTGTCTTGCAGGGAGGCTGGAAGTGGGGAAAGGAGTATGCATGCAGCTGAAAGTCCTGAAGAGGTAAAGAGGCATGTTGAACCACTGAAGGAGTGAGCCCTACTAACACCAGCTGGGGTAAATGCTGTGGAGTTAAAAACAGGTACAAAACAAAAACAAATCACTTAGAACTTATTTTTAGGATGCACAATTAGGAACCCAATTTTTCTGCCAAGCTGGTTTTAATAAAGGCATCATTAAGCTGTGAGCTGTTAGCGAGTGGTCAGGCACAAACCCGTCACCTTGGCAACACATTCAGTCATATAAATCCAACAGATCAAAAACCATTGCGTGAATATTTCACTGGTAAATGTGTGTCTTTTCTGTGCAGTACTACAGCAGTTCAGTTTGGACAATTGCAGTTCATTAGAAACAGATTTGGTTTCATGTCTGTTGGATCTATTTTCTCTATTTTTATGTACAGCAGTCACGACTTTTAGGGCCGTAACTGCTCAGACGCACTTAAGCAAAAACAAACCTTCAAGTTTCAGGTGGACAACTACAGGTTCTTCACACTATTTAAAACTACAATCTTCACATCAAATAATACATAAAGAGTGTGTTAATGAATGTGTCAGCGTGTCTGTCAGTTACAGTAGGTGCACAAAATCTACCAAATTGATTTATGAATTATACAAGCAGATACACTGGAAGGTTATGTTAAAGGGTCAGTTCACCAATATAAAAAAACATCTGTTGCCTCACTAAGAGTATCTGGACATGCAAAGAGTTTTTCTTTTATTTGCCCAGGTTCTGAGATATGTTTTACTGAAATTATTGTTTTTACCTCAATACAATGAAGGTGAATGAAAATTTGTTTGTGGTAATAGCACTGAAACATAAAACATTTCTTTCCAGAAACGGTGTCCTGGTAACTCTGGATAATTGCAGATCTTGACTAACTAAATTGAAAATATAAAAATAAAATATAAATACTGTGCTGTTAAATTTTTAAATAGTAATTATTAAAAAATTAGGTGAGCACCACAAACAAAATTCCATTCACCTCCATTATATTGTGGCAGCGACAGAAATCTCATAACCTCGGCAAATTAACCCAAAACTTTCTAAATGGCTAAATAACACTAGAGCAGTTGTTCCCAACCATGGGGTCACAAGATAAGTCGGGGGGTTGGGAGATGATTGACAGGATAGGATAACAGAAAAATACACTCCTGCTACAAAAAAAATGCATTTATTTTTTCAAATTTTTGCTTTTGAATTAATGGATAATTTTATATCTTTAAATTTAACTATTTGAATATTTGGTTGAAATGGCCACAGTGCAGAGAAATATGCAATTTATAACATGGGGTCACAAGCCAAACAGATTGCGAACGACTGTGCAAGAGGTGACTGAAAAAATATTTTTTGTAGTTTGGATGAACAAACCCTTTAAATTGGATGTGAACAGCTGCCGTTTGTGTCGGCTTTAACAGGTCTGATTATTACCACTTTTGCATGCATGATTTCACGGCGCACAAATGCACAGAATCTCCAAGTAGAGCTGAAGCTGTTTAACAGGTAAAGCATTGCCTTACTCGTTATTAGCTACTTGGTACTTTGGTAGGTATTGCCATTATTTTGTCAACCCACTGTACTTTTATATACTTGTAACACTTAACTAGTCTTAAGTTTAACAGTAAATGTGCAGTTACCATCCGGATGGCTGTGGTCAGAGAAAATACTGATGGTGGTTTTACAGTAGTTGGATTACACTACAGGTAGCTAGGCTAGCAAGTTCAGACATTTGATATGCTGAAATACTTGTATTATGGACATAGTGTCTCTCTGCTAAAGCAATAGGAGTTCACAATGGTGTGTGCGCGTGTGTGTGTAATGAATAACTATTTACAAAAGAGCCACAGGCAGTCAAAATGGGACAATAAATAAAAGAAAGAATTCACATTAACGTGATATAGTAATGTGTGACTTCCAAAGACAGACCACTCAGAACAGTGATATAATCAGATAATTCCCTTTCTCCACATCCTCCATTAATAAATACAAACATATATACAATCGACAGACTCTTAGAAAATGCCTTGTATCCTCCGTCTCTGTAAATGAGTGGGATGAGAATGAAAGAAAAATATGGACACAGCAGTCACTGGCTCAGTTTACAGCTACTGGAAATGCTCGAGGTGGAGCTTCAGCCTCCTCACCCAGTGTTTTCTGATACATACATGTAATGGGAAGGAGTGAGAGGGGTTGAATTGAATTGACCTGCCTTTTAAATCTCCATAAGCTCTTCAGCAGGTAGAGGACTGGGAGAAGGAGGGCCAGCGGGAGAGGGCGGGGTTGTGGATCTGGGAGGTGTGGAAGGAGGAGAGGGAAACAGGGTGGGATGGATGGGAGAGGGGGAGGAAGGTTCTTGTTTGGTTGGGGAAGAGAGAGGAAAGAATACAACAGGTTTGATGGGGGAGACCGGGGAGGGGGAAGCTTGTTTCGTGGGAGAGGAAGATGGAGACGTTGCCTGCTTGGTAGGAGAGGGAGAAGGGGCTTGTTTGGTGGGAGAAGAGGGAGAAAGAGAAGCTGGTTTGGGTGGAGATGATGGGGAAGGACAGGAGACGGGTGTAGAGGGAGTTGTGTAGGCAAAAAGAGCAGGAGGGCCAGAGGGTGAGGGAGTCTCTAGAGATAAACAGGAAGGGGCGGAGGGTGATGTAGGTGATGTTCTTATTTCAGGGGGGGCAGAAACAGGCAAAGAGGTGAAAGTATCAGCAGAGGGTGAGGGGGAGAAATTAAGCAAACTGACAGGAGCAGAAGGAGGGAAATCAACACCGTCAGTTGGAGAATGAGAGCAGGCAGCATTAGAGGTGGATGCAGCACCAGCTACGGCAGTCCTCGCGGTCTTGGGTGCCTCGAGAAGAGCAGTCTTGGTGGGTGACGCCAGCGTGGCAGGTTTTGGTTCTTTGGCGCGTGATGCCCGTTTGGTTGGAGAAGCCGGTCCTGACTTTGTTGGCGAGGCTGGTTTGACTGGAAAGGCAGATGGGACTTTCTTGCCAGCCAACGACGGCAGACATGGCACTGTTTGGGGCCCTGGACGACGACGACGGGTGGTGAGCTGGAGGGTCTCCTTATCTAGAGCTGTGTTCTGGCAAAACAGACAGACCATCAGCTTGATACTTATGTACCTCTGAAGTTCTAATAACACCAATCAGAACAGAGAAAGAAAGAGATATTGTGAGTCAATCTACAATGAATTCAGGAAACTATAGTAATTAAACATAAAATGATCCTTGCGTGTTTTCCTGTGAGTGATAGTTTAGCTCTTGCATCGAGCAATGGGATTTCAACTTAATGTTTTCTTTTCATTCCTACAATCATTAACTGCTGATTCAGTTTTGTAGTTTTTAATGATTTCTATGAATGAATAACACACATGATAAAACACGCTAATGGAAATGGACACAAATAACTGAAAGATGATTAAACAAAAAAGACGGTACAGTACACTGACCCCACGAGAAGGCAAATCAAATCATCCGTGCTATTCTATGTGCAGAGAAAGGGCAAATGAGAAAGTAAACTCTTACTTTTTCATTCAACAGATGCATACACACATGGTGCTTCTGTCTAGTAAAGCCAATGATGTGTTCTTACGTCGGACAGAAAACTAGTAAATGTCATGTTCCTCATTTGCCCTTGTGCTGAATCTCAGCAGCAGAACAGACGAGGCGTAGCGTTAAGTGTTAGTACATACCATTGCCTTGGAGCTAAATCAGAGGGACGTAATGCAGGGAGAGGGGAGAAGCAAAAAGGGACAGAGACTAGTCTTATTCACAGCTTCACAAAATAAAATCAACACAACAAGCATGACGGCCAGTGGACAGTTGTTGTTCCAGCTCAGTGCTAATTTGGTATTTCAGATCATAAAAAACATTTTCCAAACCAAATGACCTTTTGCGTTTGAGAGGACTGAGTTGGAACAAACTGTAAGACTTTCTATAAGTGAGTAGTTCAGGCAGAAACACGTATCAGTGAGTGCTAAGCTATATTTATATACCACTCAATAGAAGTGCAGTGGTGAGGTATGATTTAAACGTTGAATGTACTAGTTTTAAAAGATAAGGCTGGCATTATTCTATATCTTTCTTATTGTCAACAAAACCCATGAAAAGACTAAAACCAGCTGCTGGTCCTCTGTGCCATAGAGCGCCATTGTTGTCCAAAAACTATTAAAATCACACCAATGAGCCACAGTTGCACTGGATGACATGTTCATTTATTACCATAAACGTGGGCACTGTAGGTTATTTGGAGTCAATCCCACATACACCACCCTGCTGCTGTAAATACTCACTAGTGTACCAAATATGTGTGAACCCCCTGTTGAAAAAAGTCCCTAAAAAATGCACCATTTGCTCATGTTTGGATAAGATTTTGCTAAAAACAGTGGTCAGCTATTTAAGAAATTGTTGAGCCTTTTTAAAAAATGAAACTTTATATTTGTGCCCCATTTTTATAGACTTACAGGAACCAAATGGCTTGGGGCTGAGAGTCACAGACAGGGAAGGGAAGTCAGAAAGTATTGACAGACGGACACATTGTAGGTTTTGGTCTTTTCATGGGATTTGTTGACAATAAGAAAAATATAGAATAATGTCATCCTTATCCTTTAAAATGTGCAGGGGAATCTTGTATCCAAGGCAATAAAGCCACATTGGTTTGCATCCATCTCTGCAAATTGAAACTACAAAACAGTGCCAGCACCATTCTTAATTTTCTCCACAAGGTGGCACCAGAGTACCATTAACGTGGAACAGTGCTGAACAACCAGCTACAGATTTGTGAACCCACAGAAAGTTGATTTTAAGGAGCTATTTAGAATCAGATCACTAACAAACAACAATGTATAACGGCAGAGAGGGAGGCAAATGAAACTGCTCTTGCATTAGCTTGCATTAGCACCGTAAACATGCTAAATAACCTCAACAAACATATCCTTTAAAAACACAGACGATTATTTTCACATCCCATAAAAGTTTGTGGTCGCTACAAATGGAATGAAACGTGAGCGAAGGAGCAGAATGACGAGTATGAAAACAGCCAAGAGGGATAAATCCAGGAGAGAGCGCATGTTGGGTGAGTGTTAGCGAGGCCCACATCAGTTGGTTATTGAGAGCAGTTACTGCAGCTGGGGCAGGGGGCCTGAGAAAGAAACAGGAAGGAAGGGAAAGGGAGGGAGAGCAAAGGGGGTGGGAGTTGTTATAGATGGAGGGAAGAGGGCGAAAGGAAGGGCGATGGCTGGAAAGGAAGAAAGCAGGCAGGAGGGGGGGGGTATGAAGAGTGTACCCAGCTCTTAGCTCCAGGCGTCCCCTGTGGTCCTGGGTCGGGTGTGAGGGAAGGGTGAGGAGGAGGGAGGAGGAAGAGGATGGAGAGGAGGAGGAGGAGGAGGAGGGGCCGAGGCCATGGCCCACGCTTACACCTCAAACTGTCAAATGAGATTTACAACAAAAAAAATGAGGCTCTTTGCAGCAAAGATCAAATCAAATTCCTCAGGAGACTCCCCCCACCCGCCCTTTCCTGCTTTCAGTTCAGACAGACAGACTGAAGAAAGTGGGCTGATGGGTAGTGTGACCTGATGAGATGAGGAAGTGGAGGAAATCCAACTGTACGACAGGAAATGATGCAAGTGAGGCTTGAAACGGACAGAAAGGAAGGATGCGACTACTACAGCAATGACTTATTTTTTTTTTTTCCATCATTCCATCTCTAAAATCCTGTCTGACATGTTTACAGCAGCATAAGTTGTTTAGAAGTTGTCTTCTTGGATGATGATTGAGGCCAGATATTCTTGGCCCGGTGATTAAGTGGGCATAAGATTCATATGAAGTGAATTAGAAGGAGCTCAATCTTATGTATTTGGGTCAAACATTCGCCACCATGCAGTAAATGTTTGGAAAAGGGCCTCACATGTTCAAGCTGCTTTAGACACCTTGTCAATTACTATTAAACCTCAATATTGCAGATTTAAGAGGTCACTGAAAGTTAACAATCTCATGAAGGTCTTATTGCTCTCTAAAAAGAACTGCAGTAAATCACAGAAAAATTGGGCAAAAGAGTGATATTTCCTAAATCATGGATTGTTCATACGTTGGTTTGTGAATCTTTGTTTGGTGCTTACCATGATGACTGACACCCCGGCTGTGGTGTTGTTGTGCTTAGGCGCAGTGTTAAAGTGCGTCTTCAGTTTACCTGTGACCTCCATCTTCATGTTGTTCCCCATGACTGCGTCGTCCTACATACACACAAACATGCAGTGAGCTGAAGCGGTACAATGGTTTTCCACAGAAGACACCTTAATGTACAAATGCACAAAAGTCACGCCGCACTTAAGAGGTTATGTGGGCACATAAACATGCAAACACAGACACAAACAGTGCTATGAGATACCGTGACCCAAGGGTGGGAGAGGATGTCTTGTGCTGTGTATCGAGCCTCAGCGTTGACCATCAGCATCTTTCCAATCAGCTCCTGCAACAAAATACACACCTCAGTTCAGGACGATTTCAAAGCTAAACATTCTTTCAACTCTACATCAGCAGTGTCCCCCGATTGTGTCATTGTGACCTTACTTTGACAACACACACCCAGTGAGGACTGGGCCATAATTCAATATTATTGAATTTTAGGGGTGTGAATAAATTATCATATTGTGCTACAGTATTGCTTTACAAAATTCTGTTATTTCAATTTCAAAATGGACTGTTGAAGTTTGTGTTAAGTGTGTGAGTTTTGTCTGATGTAATACAGTTCATTGCAATAAATATGAGTTTAAAGCTGCAATAATCCGTTTTTTTTGTACACTTGGGGGCAGCACTTCACAACAAGCTGAAAATGGCACACATTAATTAAGTTGACATGACTAATGTGTTAGCAACTGCCCATTTACGCAACCTGCAGACATGTAGCAACATTAGCATTAATTTAGAAGCATGATTCTAGCCACTTGATGAATGTAAGTCCAACATTCAATACACTTTTTCTTTTAGCTCTGTTTTGATCTACATCACTCCTGAGGGAAATATCTACTGTGGCTCTTTAGCTGCTAAAATCTCTACTATGCTACCAGCTAGTCGCTAACTGTGTCTGTCTGCTGTTTGGTGCTGGGGAGGTAGCGTACAGTAGGTTTTTAGAACTTTCTTGCTGGAAACAGCTAAACAACACTGATAAGAGCAGTGAGACTGAACTAAAACAGTTAAGTTGTAGGCCATAAAACTAAAGCATTGAGCTCCATAGAGCTGTAGGAACCTTATAGTCACCTTTCATATTACCATCACTTCACACATTGTTCATATAAAAATATAGATTAGCGCAGCTTTAAGTATTTTATGTTATCTTGCGCTTGTGTGCACTCACAAAGTCAAAATCAACCTTTCTTAAATGTACACCTGCACAGCTACATAACTGCAAGTAGTTTCATGCTGTGGTGTCTATAACTGTGCTCGTGTCTACAGTGACAGGGCCACTGTAATAGCAGTGGGTTTAATTAGCAGTTTGGTCTTGCATGCTGAGCTCGGGCTGTCACCTTAATACATGACATTAATTTAGAGGGTTGGAGGGGTTTCTGTGTCCTTGGGCAGACAGTAGTCATTAAAGGAGCGTGAACCGTGTGGGTTCACATAGTGTGTGTGTGTGTGTGTGTGTGTGTGTTTAAACTACAACATTTGGAGACCTATTTCAGACTTTTTACCTTGGCTGAGTCAGTGATATTGTCCCAGTAAGGACTGGGAAAGTCCAGTCGCCCCAGAAGGATCTGGTCAAACAGATCCTCTTGCATGTTACTCTCACTACACAGAAAGACACACACAGACACTCAGTGAACACAAATTCATCCAATTACTCAGTATTACCCAGCACACATGGCATACCTCTACACTGTGAAAACAACTGCACTGTGTGTACAGCACTTTGCATAATAATAAATAGCCTCACCTCTAACCTACCATTTAATTACGTGATTATTATAATAACTGAAGTGCTGTAGATTAAACATGGATCAAAACTGTTTGTCCATGTAGCATAACTGACAGGTATGAAAAAGAAAATTGCCAAATACTGTGACTGAACTCTTTAATATTATGCATGTCTGAATCCATTTGCTCAACATTGTGTTTATTGTTTAAAACTGCAAACTATCATACTAGTTTGGTACTACACATGGTGCCATGAGTAAGTAATTATACTAAGGACGAGTACCTTCTAAATGGAGGGAAGCCACACAGGAGGATGTAGGTGATGACACCTGCAGCCCAGATATCTACCTTCAGACCATAACTGTGGAAAGAGAGACATAGAGACAGAAAAGGTCACTTAAGGATTAACTTCAGCTAAATAGCTTACAGCAAACCATTTCCATTATCCATCATCCCAGTGTTACAAATACAGTAGACGACTTACTGGACATAAAACAACCAAATAAAGTACAACGTAGTGACATTTTGGAAAGACAAGGTTTTCAATCTACTATAATGATATGGAAGTAAATATACCACTATAGCCATTTAGGCTGTCACATATACATGATTTGTGTTGCTTTATTTGTTATGCCGATACACAAAATACCAATCTCCTTTTAATCTCCATACAGCTGATTACAACACAGCAGTATTGCAGACCCAAATTTCTACTCTGCTATTGTACGTAGGGCAGATGTTTCCATTTAAAGCAAGTCACAGATCAGTAAAAACATGCATGTTTCTGTAACGAGCACCTTCCCTGGTGAAAACTAAAGATCTAAGTACTGAAAGCCCCATACAGTATCTAGCTTACCCAGACTCTGCGATGATTTCTGGAGCCACATATGTAGGAGTTCCACATACGGTATACAAAGGTCCTTCCACCACTGTGGCCAGGCCAAAGTCCCCGAGTTTTAATGACTTGGTGCCATCTGGATACTCAAACACCTAAAATGAAATACATGCTCAGTTAAAGCCCACTGAGCTGCTGGATTTGTAGGAAAGAAACAGGTGTGAGCGTAAATATATACCAGCAAGTTCTCTGGTTTAATGTCTCTGTGGACGATGTTCATGCTGTGCAGGTACTTCAGAGCTCCAGCGAGATTGTACACCATGACAGTGGCGTCTCTCTCTGTGTATTTGGCCGAGGAGGTGATGGCGTCGAATAAATCCCCTCCCTGTGCCAACATCAACAAAGTGGTTAGACATCAAACCACACAGAGAAATGAGGATTGTGCATTGATATTGCTCTGCTGTTAGCCTCTACTGTACCTTAACAAGCTCCATAACCAGGTAGAGTTCAGACGAAGTGTCCACCTCCTCTATTAACATGATGATGTTGGGGTGCTTCACCTTCCGCAGCACTGCAACCTCATTCTCTATGAGGTGCTCCTGGAAACACACAAAGACAAATAATCCAAGTGAGTATTTTATGGTATACTCTGCTACACAGGATTTACATTATGCTAGTTAAAAGGCGCTGCATTGTTGATTGAATGTGAATTGGTGTCAAGAGCGTGTGATTCAGTGTGTCATTGTTGGCGTTTGAACGTGGGAAGATAATTTGAGTTAGGTGATGAATTAAACATTACCAGCCTAATCTAACTGTGTGGGATAAGAGGATCAGAGACACACACACAGGCGATCCTGTGGTGTTTGTGTGTGTGTGGGTGTTAATAATGCACAGTGGAACACCAACATATGACCCTTCCTTACGGGTGCGTGCATGGGTCTGAAGGCAATACACACAAAGAACAGAGAAGAAATGGGAGAAGGAGATGGGGAGAAAAAAAAAAAAGACAGTGCGAGACCTTTCCACTGCACTTGGCCTTGTCGATGATCTTCAGTGCAAACTCTTTTCCTGTGGACCTGAACAGAAACAGTGCAATTAGAGCCAACAATAAAAACAGCACTGACGTTGCAACTACAGTGTGTCTGTAATAAAAATCAAGTGCTGACAAGAGAGCCGCAGTTACAGTGAGCAGGAGCACTGCCACAGAGTTATTAGAGAGGTATGCTAGCTGTACTAGCCAAGTTTATACAATGAGCCGAGATGCAGTGCAGATGCAGGCAGGCTCAACAAGAATCTGAGAAGAACACATACTTAAAGAGCAACTTAACACCAGGAAGAAGGGCAATGTTTCCCTGCCGTCTCAGGTTGAAAGTTTCAAGTTTGTTTCACCTCTGAGATGGGTGCGGTCAGAAGTGAGCTCTGTTGCACCTGTAATCAAAGTGATGTCATGGTGTACTGACACGCTCTGGAGTACACCTCTGCAGCAAGGTGAGAAGTTAAACAACTGAAGGTCTGCGGTGGTTTTAAGTTACTCTTTAACCAGTCTAGAGGTTTTCATCTTTTTTAAATTGTTTCTTCTTGCAAAATATACACAATGAAATGGCTACAACTCGAATGTACCCTGTGGAGTTTTTGACCACTATGCAGCAATGTTTTAATGAGTGGGTGGGTCCCTGTTTTGTCCGTATGTCCTGCTTACTGCCACACATGAGGATGCACCTGTACGTGCACAAGCACGCAAGTGGCGCAACACACATTCCTGCCAACCATAATATTATTACACTGATAAAGAAATGTAGCAGGTCTTTATTCAAGACAGTAAGATGCGATTGAAAGCTCAGAGAGCTAGTAAGGGACCTTTGCGCTTAGATTATTACGGTCGCATTCAGAAAATTTAGCTTTGTAAATGTTTTTCTGAAGAAGGAAATTAATTCATGTTTCGTAAGCCTCAAGGATACACACAACGCATTCTGGTAAATACTTACTGTAAACATAACTGTGTTTGTTTATAAGACACTCTACAGGGAACCTTTAAGTACTTTCCAGGAAGGTGCATCATATTATGAGAACACACACTTGACAGGCCTCCTCTCATCATCATCCCCCCTGTCTGCCTGGGCAGTGTGTTGACTCATAGATTAAAAGGCTAATGAAGTGAATTCACCGCTGGGTTTAATCCATGGGATATTTCAGTCTCCACAATGCCTGTCATCAGGACTTAAAAACCCTGATGGAGCAGTTACCGCACGTGACGCACGTCTCATTAAGCTGCACAACGCGGCATCCTGCTGTGCAATCACTGCAGACAGCCGACAACTGTGCATTAAACATTTCCAGTCTGATTGAATGTGCTGCACCTACCTCTCCATGCACTCTTTGACCACAGCGAAGTTGCCATCCCCGATGACCTTTCCAACCTTGTATTTTTCCAAGATGGTGGAGGCAGGCTGGTAGCGGTTACCATTAACTGCTGAGGAGAGACAGGGGTTACAACAGGCAACAAACAAGCCTCCCTGTTTAATAAAACTAAGGGAGCTCTGGCAGAAACTCAGACTGAAGTAAAGGACCACACGCTGTGCAACAAAATAACACACCAAGATGCACAGTGATCTCTACTCGTCCTCCTGTGGCAATTAGTGTACTGAGCAGCAATATTATGTCTATACAGACACACACACACACACACACACACACACACACACACACACACACACACACAGCCTTAAAATCATTTAGTTAAGTATCTGCTCACACAGCACTGGGATATTTCACTCTTATCCTCCACACGAAGCCTATTTTTTGCCACTTTTGTTGAGTAAGCAAACTCTGAAAAGATGAGGATCAATTTAATGTGATAGTCAATGTCATTTCCACAGGCGGTGAGGGAGTCCATGTAATAGTGATGTCTTAGTTGGCAGATCAGGTGAATGACTCGGATAAGAGAGGAGAGGAAAGGACGTACCCTCTGGACTCAGTCGATTGGTTTGGTCCTGGTGGTTGTTCAACGAGCCATTTACATTAGGGGAAGAGATGTGATTTGATGGAGGGATCTGCAGGATGCAAATACAAACAAAAATAGAGATGAGCGCCTGGCCTGAAACAAAAACCCACAGACAAATCACCATGGCAACCTTGGCCTTTTAAAAGCGCCCACAAAACATGCTGCACATGGATAAAACGTAGATGGTTTATTATTGGTGGTTCGCTTTTTTCAGTGGCTTCGACTGATGGCATTTTGTTACATAAAAATGTTTCAGATGACATGAAAAGGAGACTAGTTAATGAACATTATACTCAGGACATGTCATTTAGTAAGCTAAACCTATTCTTAAACTAGAAAAACTACCTGTGGCTACACAGTATGGTGAGATCTTCTATGAAGCGTGCTGCTCACAAACACAACACATTTTTTGAGCAGAACAGCCTGTATATCAATCCTAAAATAAACATATTATTATTTAAATTCTTGCACTAGGTCTAAATTAAGCTTGCCCTTCAAAATGTACAAGGTGCCAGAGCTACTGAAATAGATCTCCTCCTCCATATCCACTTATCATCACTGCACATAAAACCGTTATGGCTCCAATTGAATGATTCATTTGTTAAGAGCGTCATTTCTACAGAGCACAGCAGTGGCAATTTTAACATCTTATGGCTATATTTTTGAAATGTCATCCATAAACACATGTCCCCAGCACTAAATCAGAGCAGTGTTCTTTTCCATTATGTACAGTAGTGTTCTGTACCTCACTGCACCATAATGTACTTCAGCTTACAGTGAGAATGTATTATTTAGTCTAAAAGGGTAGCTCTCTGGACCAAAGTAGAAATGGGACACCTTCAAGGTCTCTTTTACAAGTGGATACATAAAAAAGCTTTTTCCTCTGATAAATAACTTCTTTACCTGGCTTTAGTTTACCTGACCACTTCAATGTGACTGTTTGAGTGAGGCTGAATGAGAGAGAGAGAGTGAGCAACTATGTCATTAACATCCTTGTGCTTCCTCATTTAGTTTTTCAAAAAATGTTACTCAGCCTCTTTGCCAGTGGATTTTAAAGCTATCAGTAAATCATAAAAATCTAATATCCTGCCAAATGAATGTGGATGGATAAGTCTTTGACTGGGCTTAGAACGGTGGCACTCTGGAGGAGGTGGTTTGCCAGCTGGCTGGAGCAGTTAGAAACTCTGTAGTTTGGGACTAACACGCAGCTTACAGAAGAATCCATCAATAAATCAGATTAGTATCTCAAACTCTACCAAAAATACATCGTAGAGCCGCAACATGGGCTGTACACAGACCTGTAGGTCATACACGGCTGTCAGTCAGTGATTTGATGACTTGACATAGACTTATTTCATCATTTTGTTGTAAGTAGGTCAATACGATTTGGCCTCATCCCCCACCTTAAAGTACAGACTTCATTTATGTGTCTGGGGTCTCTGAGGTGGCAGACCTGCACTTTACCAAGTGAGTCATTACAGCTAAGTCCAGTAAAGGTTTGACATTTTGAAGAGGACAGATGTTGACTGAAGATCAACCATAAAACCTTAAAGGTAACCTGTTCAGTTTTTTACCACTAGTCGTGCTATGGACCAGGTAACCATTTTGTTTGTATCTCGCACATGTGCACAAGCACGCAGGTGACGCAATACACATTTCCGCCAAGAATTTCACGCTATTCCACTGATCGAGAGGTGGCGGTAATGTGCCAAGAAAATAGCAAGGAAAGAAGAAAACCGCAAGCTAACAAACACGGATGCAATTTTCACATTTTTCCGAATGTAAACAGAACTGTGTTTGCTCAGAAGAAAACTCCACAGGGCACCTTGAACATCATCCACATCTTATCCATATAACTGTTTGACAGGTCCGGCCTCTTGCCAGTTGTCTTAATGTAGGCTTCCAGTGGACCAAAGTGAGATAAATTGCAGTAGTCGAAACATGAAAACATACAAATGGTGCCCAATTTGTGAAAGTTAGTAGCTGTAAGCAATTTCACAGTCTCTGTCCGTGTCTGTTAAATATTTATTTTACTCCGTCATGTGTCCCTCATGTGTATGAGACGGATTGTCAATGTGACCTACATATACCTACAGTATATGCTGTAAAAACCATATACTGTACTGTATAGATAATGTGTTCGAGTGCAGCTGTGCAGTTGTTGGTGTCTATGTGCACAACATCTACTGTATGTGACGTGCAGACACACACATGGATGTGATATACCGTCCTACCTTAAAACTGGGGATGGGTCGGGGGCTGGTGGGAGACGGAGTGGAGGACTTGGTGGACTTTGGAGTTGAGATCTGGCTGCTTGAGACACCATTTACTATATGAAGGAAAAACAGACAGGAGATATGCAAGAGCAGGAGAAAGAGTCTGATTGTGAATACAAGTTATCTTTATAACATGTTTGTATATACACAAATGTGTGTGCTGATAAAACTGCTTGCCAGTGACTCAGCTTGTTTGAAGGTGCCTTTCTTTCTGCTTCCTGGTAATCTATGGTCATAATCTTCAATAATGCATCCAAGAGAGACTACTAGCATATATTAAGAAAATGTCCCACACTGGGTAGCTGTTTTTATTAGATGCGAAGCACCTCGTGGAACTGGCTGTAACTTACTCACACACATTCACGTTTAGCAGGTTGCAGATTCTCCAAAAGGGAGAGCTGTGTGGTCATTCTGGACCTGTACTACACGTCATGTTTTGATCATTTTATTACATTTGCTAATCTTAAACTCATTTATAAATGCCTACATAACCAGGCTTCCCAGGTGCTCAGTGACCTTGTGGTTCCACTCAGAGTTTCGGGCTCAGTAACACGTGGAGTATCCAACGGGAATTGTAAGGTGCCCTTACGTAAATCCTCTTTTGGACAAACAGCCTTTTCTGTTCGGGGGATCAACATGTGGAATTCCTTACCTACAGAACTCAAACTGGATCCTGACTGGGATCATTTAAAACTCAAACTGAAACAGTTTTTGAAGAGGGATCAGTCATATAGTCATGAATGATCTGGTGCTTCGTGTTTTATGGAGCAGTATTGTATTAGTTTGTGTCTTCTGTTGTTTTGTCTGTATTTTCTTGTTGAGTTCTGAGTTTTGTGTTTTTAATGTACCTATTGTTGAGTCTGTGTTTTGTACTGTCTCTTGTGCATGTGTTGCTGAGTTTTATGCATTTTAAAGGCCCATCTAGGAACGGGCATTGCAAATTAGCTTAAGCTATAAATGCTGTGGTGTGTGGCATTGGCTTATGTTACATACAAATATATAAATATACAAATAAACATAAAAATAAATAAAAATCAGCAGCAGCAGTTTAGACCTGCTGATGTAGAGATGTGATGTCGCCACTTACAGGCAAAGAATGCAATAGCTGCTGCAACTTCGACACATGCGCCACCTGCAGGCAACTGGTATTATAACTGCATTGTTTTCTTTTTTAAAGCTGCTGGTTTCCTTTGTGTGTTCATGAAGTTTAACATTTAACATTTTTGCCACCTGTTAGCAAAACTACAATACAAACCACAACAAACCTCCGCACAAAAACAAGCAAGCAAAACCTACAGTTCTACTGTTCATTACTTACACACATCGGCAGGTTGTGACATTACGTCACATTTGCAAAATCTATTACTTTCATTGCCTGCAGAGGCTACACATCGGCAGGCTACATCTACAGGTCTAAACTGCTGCTGCCGTTACTTTTCTTGCCAACTGCTGAACTGAATGAATATGATTATAAATTAGACATGGTAATAGAATCTATGCCTCAAGTGATTTGGCTTAGTTTACATCATAAACAAGTTTTGTTGTTGGTGCAAATACCCCAAATATTAATGGACATCCTCTGTGCTACTATGTAACACATATCCATAATATACTTTAGTGTGTAACACGAGGTGCACAGGCACGCAGCAGGGGTGAGAGCTTCTATTGTGTGATTCATTCTCTCAAGAACAGACTATTTCTGCCTCCCTCTCTCTTGGTTTCTGGCACCAATACAGAGACACACTGCGTCAAACTTAAACTCAAAGTCTCTTCATCTGCATAAACCCAGCTGAGCTGAGGAAAATCATTTCACACTGCCTACAGGCTGCGTCTTTGCACTACCGTTTCAGAGTTTTGTTTCATTGTACAATCACTTAGAGTTTTTTTTCCCCTCACTTTCCTCTGGGTATTTATCTTGGGTTTGTAAAGGAACTTTTGAAGCAATATTTAAGAAAATCTCTCAAACTACATGACATTAGCTTTTAATGTTTTAAAGTATAGTTTAACTTTTGAGCACCTCAGCTGCTACAGATGAAGAGGCATGTGATTCAACTGCTCAGCGAGAGCAAGATTTAATTAACACAGCTGAAGAGTGAGTCTAATCAGTTCGTGGCTTTGACTCAGTGGATTCTGCAGCAGCTGGCTTTCAAATTAGATAGATTTGTATAATACATGGCATCCCGTAGTCTAGTGTGGGTCAGAGGGAGGGAGAGAAAGAAGGAAATAAAGCCAAAAGAAAAGGTAAAACATTATATTATAGAGAAACTGAGTTTGTGGCTCAGCACCATGTCACCGAAGGCGTTTCACTTCCAACCAGAAGGACAGACAAGACAACAAAACTGGCACTGTTTAGATATAATGCTAATTTAATACCAGAAAACATTAATAGATGGATCATGGATGAAATATATACACTTCGATCCTCACCACTGGGGTAAAAATCTAAAGTCTAGCCCAAGTGTGGCCCCTGAGCAAAGGCCATGTTGTTATCTAAATCAAAAGCCTTTAGGACATCCTATCAGTTTGTCAGGCTAATGCTGCATTCCTGCAACATCGGCAGAATGAGAAGAACAGGAAAACCGCCCGTCTTTCCAACTTGTGGGTGTTTATGCCTTAATTACCAGAGTAAACTGATAAGACAAACTATGTGGTAGCCTCACCTGGGGATTTGATTGGAGACTGGCTGGTGGAGTAGTGGACAGTTTGCCTTGCTGCAGTGTCAGAAACACACACACACAAACAAAAAACATAATAGTCAGGCAGATATGATTAGGTATAATCACATTACAACATACTTTGAAACTGGTTGAACTTCCGAGGCTAAACTGAGACTGCATGCACTCCAAACTGGCAACCACTCAAACAGCTCTTCTTTAATCTTGATGTAATGGCTTGTAGAACACTAATTACTCAGCACAATGTCACCATCTCTCAATGCACCACACAAATTACTTAGTCACTCGTCACAGCTGTTGAGGGTTCAGGATGAGGCTGCCAAATAAAAAGGCTATTACTCAGCATGTCAACCATAAATGTACCTACAGTGTTATGTGATAAATGGGATTTTTTAAAGATTTGTGAAACATATTTTCACATAATGTCATAATTTGCAAGACCTGACCTTTTAGATTGTCTACTTATGAGTTAGTATGTTATCTATGCATGAATACATCTTAATTTAACAGGGCTAATAGACACAGTTTCTAGACTGTTTCTGGTATGTGTGTACAGTCATGTAACTTACCTGCACCAGGAGACTTGCTGCGGCGTGAAGGTCCAGGGCTCTTAGCTGTCCGGTTCGGAGTAGCAGAGCGGCTGTGAGACGACTTTAGCACTCTGCATTCTGGGAAAACAACACGCTCAGGGTCACGGTGGTATACATTAACCTTCCTCTATCAACAAACCTGTTCTTTCTTCTCAGTCAGAGTTAATGTGGCACAATTATGCCCAGCAAGCTGCTGTATCAGGGGTATGGCCCTGGAAATGTTATTTATGTGGCATGATTTCATGAATGCTGGTTGCACTTGATTATGGGGACAGAGAGGCAGCAAAGAACAGAAGCAAATAGTGTTTGGTCAAAACAGATTAAAAAGCAGAGAAGAACAAGGAAATTACCTGATATTGGGTTCCAGTTAGGGCTAAGCTATATCAGCATTTTCACACTGATTAGATACTAATGCCAAGTATCAGTACCAATAGCAAAATGATACTTTTTTTGGATACTGTATCCTGCTAATACCTGACTTTTCTGTACTAAGAAAAGGAGACTTTTTTGGACACTGTAACCTTCTATAACCTACTTTTCATTTTCAAAAAGAAGCCAAACTTCCCCAATGCAATGTTGTCTAAACCAAGTAGCCAAACAAGAAAATTATTTTAACGAATAAAGATCTGATTGAAGGATAAGTAAACAAGACTACAAATATGAACAGGCAAAATTTGACCATTTGAAACTCGTCTCTACAGACACATTTCGGTCAGAGCCAACAACAGAGGTATGATACCCAGCCCTAATTTTGACCTAACAAAAAATGCTGCAATGTACAGTGGGATATAATCCTCCCAAGAACTGGAAAGAAAGATAACATATTGGCCATAAAAAGCCAGGCAGCTCTGAGAATTACTTTTACATTAATGTGATTACAATTAAATAACTCTAAATTACATATATTTGTTGATTTTGGGGGGGCTTTGTCAAGATATAATGCTGAATTTCATCTGATTTGTAACTGATCTGAGGATAAAATATCCTGTCCGGTAAAGAGCCCCACTACACCTAAACACCTACATTATTTAGACTAGTTTTATGGTTGTAGTTTTTATGGTGTTTGCTGCATGCCACAGCTTCTGTTGTGGTGTTGCTGTGTAGCTGTGCGCAGTGAGAGCAGATGTTGTAATGAAGCTTGTGGTAAACTTGTCAGGGTTGTGTTAATGAGGGTGGGGGCGGCGAGAGGTATAATGTAATGGCACACACATGAAAAGAAACACGCCCCCAGAAGCACACCCACAGTGCATTGCTAATGTGTTCCCCGTGCTATATATCACCAGATACATATTTCACTGACGGATCAAAAGGGGCTCTCAGTATGGTACAATTCCCTGCATGGTGTACATATGAAACCCCAACAAACCAAATCGTTTTCTTCAACCCCTGAAGTGAAGATATTCATCTCTACTTAAAAATGGTCAGTTTTAAGTTTTTTCTTTTGTTTGTTTGTTTCATGTTTTCCACAACTGGAAGATTCTCTTTATACTAAGAATTACTGGAGAGATGCATGGCTGCACACTCACTCACTAACAAGAGATTTGAAAAACTTCACATATATTTCAAGTGCAAAAATCTAACAAGAACTAAAATCTTTAGCACAAAAACTGTAACATATTCCACATATAGGGTGCAGTGGGCTGCTCTTCTATGTACATCTTCCGATAACACCATTACAGAATACATTTTTGTGCCTTTTTGCATTATCTATTGCGCAGGCCATTTTCTGCATCTTTATTCTTTCCATGTTTCAACAGTAGAGTGTGTACTGGACCTACTTTGCAAAAGGAAGAGCAGTTTCTGTACCTTCAGCAGAGAGTACAGTGTGCCTTTTTTGTTCTTTCAAAGACCTAATTCTTAAAAGTGGAGCACAGGAGTGTAAGTGGGACGAAAGCGCCAAACTATCTCCTAATACGACCAATCCACCATCACTCATCCTCAGTAACAGTTAACACAGTCAGTGTGTGTTAGGTTAGCTAACAACAGGGAAGCATATCCTGACAAAACAACAAAAAAATTAAACAGGATGCTAATACTTTGGACTGTTACTATAATAAACTCCTTTTTCCTTCCCATGAGGTCGTCCCATGTTGGCTGAAGTTCTACACAGCTCTGACAGTGAATGGATCTGCAGGTTTAAAGAGGTCACATCCTGCTTGTGTGCTCCCGAACTTTCATCGTTTTTTCTACAAGATAAAGGGGTGATACCCAACAGAGGGTGTGCATAATATGCTGTACGTACAGCACATACGGTACAGAACATGAACAGCAAGAATGTGTGTGTGGAAATGTGTAGCACCAGTTCTTTTCTGTAGATGCTGGACTGGACTGACTACTAAATATACTGTATGTAAATGCAAAAGCTCACTTTCCACTATCACAATTATGATAATCTGAATTAAATTGGAAAGAGAATCATATAAGAAAGTTAGTATTTTATACACACACACACACACACACACACACACGCAAAAATCTCATATCCTGCTGTCAACTTCCTAAAGGAAAAGAGGGTTGCAAGCACTAGTGAGGGAAGAATGGTGAGGAAGGACACTGAGGCGGACACACACACACACACACACACACACACACACACACACACACACACACACACACACACACACACACAGACGGATGTTTAGTTAGTCTTAGTCAGGCCTACCAGTCATAAAGGCTGTGGAAGCCTTACCACTGTGATCCAACACAAAGTCGTCCTGGGCGTAGCGGTACTTCTCCGGGCCACACGCTATAAACACATCATCGTCCCCAAAGAAGTCCTGCAGGCAGCTAATCTGGAAGAAGAAGGGTAAGGCGGAAGGAGAGATGAAAAATATGGAGAATATTCACAAGGGTATAATACTCATTTACTTGTTTTGATATTCAGAGGCGGCAGTGAAAGAAGTAAACGGATCATTTACATAAGTATAAAAAGTAGCAATACAATAATTAAAAAATGCTTTGTAAGAGTAAGAGTTTTGCCTTATGAATTTAAGTTTTTAAGTATTTTCATCAAAATGTGTGCAGTGAAAAAGTCCATGTGTTGCTTGTGGCCCATTATTTCTGTGTCACCTGGACAGACCCACACCACAGTGTATTTTAACTACTTTATATACAGTCTAGTAGTTAAACCCTTTGTAATGCATCATCTTTTATGAACATATAAGTTTTGGATGTAAAGCCTTCATCTGCACAGTAACTTGGAACTTCAGCCATGCGAAAAATGTAATGCAGTAAAAAGTACAATATTACCATCTTGCACAAATTAAATATATTCAAGTACAGTACAAGTACCCCAAAAATGTACTTAGCTATAGTACTTGAGTAGTTACTTTTTACCACTGCTCAAGTGTACATTCAGTTATTGTGAACACTAGGGGTAGCAACTTCCCAAAAACCCTTCATTTATTTTATATTAAATAATAGTAAATACAGTGACAGTTACCAGTTTCTTTCTTAAGTCATGGATGATGGAGTTTGGTTCATCAGTGTTCCTAGCAGTTCCAGGGATGACTCCGCCATTAGTTTACATGATGTTTAATGGCTTTCAGTCATTTTGTTCAGTGTGTGACTGCAGTATTTTTGGATGTGAAATAATTGCTTCACTCCGTGCTCAATGAAATAGGCCAATTAAAATCAGTCTGTGTGATCCGTGAGGTACGGTAACGTTGCAACTGCGTGACTCTGCACGTGTTTGAGTGTAAGAGCATAACAACAGGATGAGGTCAAAACACCCCGACATCCAGAATACTACAGACTAAATGCAGAGTCATGGGAGGAAAGTGGAACTGTTAGCGTTTGTGCTGCAGGGTCATTTGTCTTGCTTTTTCTATTCTGTCTCACACTGTGATCGTCATTTTCTCTGCAGCACAGAGTGCTTTCCCTTTTACACCCACTATCCACACCTGGAGACGGGAACAGGAGTTACTTTTAAACTATAGTGAGTTGTGCCCACACACACACAAATACACACACGCACACACACATACGTACACACAGATTATCCCTCTGTTGCTGTAGGTGGACAAGTAGGAAGACAAAAGAGGAAAAGATCTGTTCATTATCCCACCCCCCACCACACACAAGTGCACCCACACACTGCCAGGCATATGTACAGTATGTATACACACACACACACACACACACACACACACACACACACACGAAACAAGAGTAAGGAGGAGGAGTACGAGATGGCTGAAGATTGTGGGCAGATGGATCCTCTAGGGGAGATTGGGGGCTGACACAGTGGGTGTGTGTGTGTGTGTGTGTGTGTGTGTGTGTGTATGTGTGTATGTGTGTAAGATGGGTAACAGCAGAACCGGTGGTCCAGAAAAGCTTAATGACTACTAAAGAGCACAAACAATCCACAATAAGAGTTGGAGGCTGAGAGAAAAGGAGTAGGAGTGAGACATCTCACAACTAAAATAGCAAAAGTGGAGTATTTAATACAAATACATGTACAGTAGGCCTGAGTTCATCAATAACACTAACAATATCACATTCATCAATAATAAATAAGACACTTCACATGACACTTCTGCATGTCCTACATTCAGACAGCATCAATTAAAAATGAAACAGGATGCAGTATCCATAACATTCTCATAAATAATCAAAAACAGTATTTCATGGCCTTAATATGCCCCTTATGTCTAATCTTTGAGGCAAACTGATGGCCTCTTTACATGGCAACAAATAAAAAGATGCAGTGAAAGTAGAAGAGAAGTGTCTATGTAGTATATGTCTATACTGAGCTGTGGCAGATTATCAAAGGTTTGACATAGCTGAAGTGAATGCCATTCTTTACATGAGCTCTCACTCTGGAACTTGGCAGCTGATCGCCACACCACACTGTCAGGGCACAGGTGTTAGAATCACCATAGTAACAGCCCACACGGATAGTCAGATGTATGTGACAAAAATGGACTCTGGTGTAGTGCAAGCTATAATAGTGAGAGACTATTTCATGCGGATATTAGATAATATTTGTCATTGACCGCTGACCTTAATCCACACCCTGCTTTCTCTGGTGTGTAGACATTATCACTGATAACACTGTCCTGTATTTTTCCATCCACTCAGCGGGCTGTGTTGGTCATTTGTTTGAGGACAATGTGAGACAGCAAAACAAGGACTGCTGAAGTGAGCACTGTCCCCTGGCAGGGAAACCACCAACCGTGATGACATCAGCAGTCAGAGGACCTTGGTGACAGCTCAAAGGAATAGTTCGACATCTTAGGAAATATGCTTATTTGCTTTCTGGCAGAGTTAGATGTGAAGATTGATACCATTAAATATAGCGCTACAGCCAGCAGCCAGTTAACTTAGCTTAGCACAAAGACTGGAAACAGGGGCAAACAGCTAGCCTGGCTCTGTCCAACTGTTACAAAGTCCGCCTAACAGCACCTCTAAAGCTCACTAATTAACATGTGATACATTGTTTGTTTAGTCCATACAAGAAAATGAAGTGTAAAAACGACAACTTGCTGTTTTAAAGGGGTTTATGTGACGGACTATGTCTTGGACAGGCACAGTATCTTCCAAGAGTCTCCCCTGGTTGCCTGGCAACTGCTCAGGGCCAAAAAATAGTCCAGCACATAACCTCCTGTAACACGTTGAATTGTCGTTTCTACGCTTCAGTTTTTTTTATGAATTCAACAGACAGGATATAACATGTTACTAACCTGTGGATTTTGTTACTGACAGAGCCAGAGTAGCTGCCCCCCCTCCACGTTTGTAGCCTTTGTGCTAAGCTAAGCTAACCATCTCCTGGCTATAGCTTCAAATTGAATGGACAGATATGAGAGTGGTATCGATCTTCTCATCTAACTCTTCACCAGAGAGCAAATAAGCATGTTCCCCAAAATGTCCAACAAGTCAACAAGTCATGTGACACTGTTGATTACACACATCACACATTGACTAAATTACCTCACATTAATATGAATTCCAATTTGAATCCATCCAACAGGCCTCCACCAAGTTATCTTGCTGTTGCCCCGGTACATGCTTGTCCCCGCACCACCTGAGGCAACAGGCTTATTGTGAAGAAAAGGAATTCACGGCTTGAATATTATATACCTTTTTCAAAAAGGCCCCTGGCTGTATTCTCATTTAGTTTCACCCCTACACACACCTCTCTCTCTGCAAGGCTAGCACTGCTGTGGCCTGTGATAAAGTACTTTTCAGCTGGCCTGTGATGCCCAGGGGAATGCAGGGAAATGGAGACAAATGGTGCCTGTATAGACACGGGTTTAAAAAGGCAAGAATGAAAGGAGGTCAAGTGGTTGAGAAATTATGTTGAATGACGGAGTCTGTTAAATTATGGTGTTTTAACTTAGATACACTTTTAAAAACTGCACTATTTACAATTTCCTGGTTAAAATGACTGTATATTTAAGATTGATTATACTTTTTTTATTATTGAAGAATACAGAATAAATGCTTTTGAACAAATGTGTTTTTGTTATTTGATCATTCATTATTAATTTCTGAACTTATATTAGGGGAAAGTATGTGGGGTAAGAGAGGAAGCATTCTTCTGACCACACCCAGGTGTTATAATGCACATAGTGGCTTTAAGTCGCGTATGCTGGCAACTGATTGGCATCCGCTAGTCACCAGTCACATTCATCAATCATATTCATTATGATGCTAATGAGGTGGTCTTAATTAATCTGCCAAGCTCTCACTTACTCAAAATGTCACCACTGTTGGTTGTGATTTGATCCCTCCAGCTACTCACTGCTGTACTGAGTAGATTGATTTCTCCCTCCACCACCCCAGTCTCCTGCTGTTCTAGTTTCTTATCCGACATCTCGTCTTTTATGTTTGTGTAGCCTGCATCTCACTGAAATATGTCTGTTGGACTACATTCTATAAAGTCAAAGTATAAAGGTGTATATCTATTTATCCTCTGACATAAATAAAATTATGATGCTGCTGTTAAAAATGTTGTCCTTAAAAACAACAAAATCTCTGCAGCACATTATTTGGAGCAAAGAAGTAAAAGGGCTGTATGAATGTCAGACCGCATTGTCCATGTTTCTCTTTGCTCTTGTCAACCACTGCCAGAACAAACAGCCAATGGCACTCCATTGCCAGTGCTGTCCTGCTAAGGCTTGTCTCGGCCAATCAGTGAAGTGAACTGTTCGCAGGGTTCTGTATCGGCTGGGTGACGTGTCTTGAGGGTAAACTGAAGCTTGCCCTCCAAGATGCGACAACCCCCCCGCCCCTCTCGTATGTCTGACCTTCTCTTGCTCCCACCATCCGTCTGCGTCCTCCGTCCTGCCTGCTGTTCTTTCTGCCATGCTATGCTTGGCAACAGAGGAAATACAGGCCAAGGGCTTCAAGTGCGTGTATGCGCATAAAAGTATCAAAAGGAATCGGTTTATTAGGCCAATTGCAAACGCTTACCTTTTTAAAACATAACACTACGTGCAAAATGAACATACCCCCAAAACAATGATCTGAGTTGGACTGAAGCATTTTTCAAGATACTAACATATAAAAACAAAAAAACAGACAATAGGTTCCCACACAGTCAAGGTTGCGGATCCTGTTGACTTCGCTTGCTCTTAAATAAGGACTCTGTTCCAAAAACCAATTTCACACAACAGCAGGTGCTAGGATTTTAGGGCAGTGGAAAAGACCGCAAATGGCTGAACTAGATACACACAAGAAAGTAAAGGCTCTCCTTGTGGTGGCTGACAGGACAATGATCACTGTAATCATTGGGTACCATCAGCCCCATTTACCTCCAAACCCCTCATTGCTGCTCATCACCCTGAGCCAAATGAGCATGAGGCAAAGAAGGTGGGTGGAGTCCTGAGGGAAAGATGAAAAAAAAAAAAGAAGACAGAAAGATCGAGATCTCCGCCTCTTGCCTCGGGGAAGGTCAGCCTACACAGCACTCCTGCTGTTACAAAGGAAAAGAACCTTTCATCGTAAACTTGACGTGTATTCTTTACACAAGCTCTCACTTAAACTGTTACTTACCTCAGAACATGCAGATAGCTAGATGCCTATTAAGTTTGCCAGGGTGATGCTTAAGCTAAAGCTAACCAGATTATTAACTCTATTTGAACTCACAGACAGAGGCTGCTTCCCAAAACAGTTTAATTCCTCTGGATTAAAGTGGTAAATCTCAGGCACGTGTAACAGCCAAGACAAGGCGGTGGCGGCACAAAAATGAGCAATGAGAAATCTAAGCCAATCATTAACTCGCTACTGTGGATTCACTACATTAGCCGCATTAAATGTTAGCTACTAAATATATATATATATTAACAAATTCAAGTTGCTTTCAACCTCTAGAACATTCAAGAGCAATCACACAGATTGTAGGCAATGAAGAAGAAACATGATAAACAAGCATGTCTCTTTGGGGTTTTCATAAACAGGATTTCATTCATTCATAAGGGACATTTTAACAGGAGATACTGAAGGCAAAAGCACCTCAGAACAAGAGAAGCATAAATTCAAATTGGCAGTTTTCCTACATTTGTAAACCAATTTAGGGAAACTCCAAGGCAGTGCTGTGAACTCTGCCTCACACCAGCCAGTGGCTGGTTGTACTATAACACATTACACAGCCGTCTGGCTCTCTCTGTCCCACTCCTCCAAGTCATTTTCACACACAGCTAGAGAGACATTACAGTACATAACCTCAGGCTGTCTGAATGTACATGAGCGCTGAGCTCTTTATACTCAAACGGAGCTGTGCAAGAAGGAACGAAGAGAGTGGGAGTATAAGCCTAAACATGCACACACAACTTTCTGCCCAAATGAGCCTCAGTAGATTACACTACTCATTTAGAAAGTGAGACTTGCAGAATTGCTGAGGTGCTAAGAGATCCACAAGAGGTGCATAAAATGTTTGTCTTTGTTGCCAATTAACATAAAACTCAGTCTCCAATTAAAAACCAACAATATTATTGCACTTAAAGTGGCTACTAGGCAACAAATGCTCAAAATAATCCCCAAAGATCCACATTAAAATCTCTTAATAAATGTAACTAGCATTTCATGGTTGGACTATACAAATACAAACAATTAAATAAATAAAATAAAACTGTCCACTAACATAAACATCAACACTCTTAAAGCAGGAGTCACCTCAAGACAACTAAAAGAATAGACACTGTTTGATGTGCAAATGAAACTCCACCATCAGTATCAGAAACAGTTGTCAGAATCACTTACATACAACTCCTGATCTGCCCTGTGCAAAAATATGTATCACATCAATCTGCCAAAATATGCTGGGGCAATATGGGCTTGCTTGAATGATTAAACTCAAGTAGACAAACAATAGTGTGTGGGCTGGGGTTTGAATGCTGGCTAACCATAGCATGATGTCAACTCTCCTGTTGGGAGAGTGAAAGGCCTGCTGCAAAGAATGAATGAGGGTCAGGCTTGGACAAAGACAACAAAACAAGTAGTTGAGATCACACAGCACACAATGGATGCCCTCCCCGTCTGTGGCCTCCACACGTTCTGCACAGCCGACAGTCCCCGTGTCCCCCCTGACACCCCCGCTCTCTGTCGTCTGCCGGGTTTTTGTTTTCCTGTTTGTCAATGTGGGGTATCATGCCAGCACTTGTGAAACGTGGAACAGGCACTTCTGCTTTATTAACACAATGTTTGTATCGCCCACCAAGATTGAGGGAAAGCATTAATGGTGGGTGTGTGCATGGTTGTGTGTGGAAGCCATCTGCTAGGACAAGAAAGAGGGGTTCTGGATTTGCAGGGTTTTTATATCCAAAGGCGACCATGTTATGCAAAGGTTTCATCTCTGACTGTCAAGCTTTTAATTTGTCAAGTTTATTTATACAAACAAAAATCACAAGGCTGGCATGATACTGTTCTTCCTTAGACGCTGAATAAAGACTAACTACACAAAAAAGGGAAATAAATGTAATTATTTATATGGGAAAATTAAATTTTTATATTGATTACATATGGCATTATGTTGGCAAGCAGCTATGGTGTAAGTGGGATAATACTACTACACTTAAGTATTATCCATTACTTGGATTGTCATCAAATACTGCAAGGAATTCAGAACATAAAAGCTTGATTCATCAATGAGCCCAGCACAAACAATAGCATATCACTGAAGCTAGTCGAGAATATTCCTGGTTGGATTGTGTCACTGCACTGGTGTCAGATGGTGCTGTATGCTAATGACAGTACAGAACAATAGGTGGGCACGCAAATGACATGGTTGCTGACCTAAATGGCGGTGTTTAATCCAGACTTGGCCCTGAAAACAGCTCCTGTCTGACAATCAGATGGAGCCCTCGTGTGGCCTTGACCCTAGTT
This sequence comes from Macquaria ambigua, assembly GCA_008360985.2. Taxonomy (NCBI): domain Eukaryota; kingdom Metazoa; phylum Chordata; class Actinopteri; order Centrarchiformes; family Percichthyidae; genus Macquaria; species Macquaria ambigua. The sequence goes on along the minus strand of VMKM01000167.1, from coordinate 367,530 downwards.
AGTCAAAGAGGGAGACAGTTTTATTAATCTGTCTGTAACTGCCAGCATGTTTCCCCTTCCTGCCAGGAGGGTATGCAAATGACAAGATAACATCCCCATCAATATGATAACAAGGGTGAGCAGAATTTAGACACCCTAATGAATGTAACCCTTTTAGCTGCTGGCACATGATAGCAGAGCAGCACGCCCCTGCTAATACATGTACTGTAAGACCTGGGCTGGTTTTGAGTATTGGAGCGTGTCATGTGAATCGATGCCCCAGTGCACTAACCAACATCCACATCCCTCTCATACGCATGTGTATGCCCCCAAAACCCAGCAACCCATGCACTATGAACTAGCTAGCTATTATCTTTATGACATGTTGGTGATCAACGATTTGCTCTTACTCTGGGGCTGTGTTCACTACAGTAAGTATTTTTTCTCACCACTATTATGAGTACTTCTACTGTACATGGTACTAAATGTTCCAAGCTAAGAGTTATTCTTCACAAAGAGCAATTCACAAAGCTGCTTAGGGCAACGTTCCCTAAGGAATGTAGAGAACTTTTAACCCAAGAGAAGTGGCAGGATTGTGCTTGTCACTATGGAGTACATTATATTAAATGAACAAGCTTTCCTATCATGTCTATAGGTTGGTTAATAGACATTAGGTCCCTGTCTGCACAACTTTAATGTAACGTGTTTCTGTGACAAATATATCTGTGATTTAAAAAGGGAAAGAACTAACCAACAAAAAAATAAGGAAATTTATGAGCATACTGAACCAAACTGAGCAGATCTTACTGAGCAAAATTTCACTGCTGCCTTCAGGATGTTAGTAGAATCTGTTTGTAAAAGCTATTGTTAATTCTATCTCCTTTATCCCCTCTTCTATCCATCTACTCTGTTCTTAATAGCCTTTAGTTGTATGCTCTTTTATGGCTTCATTGAATTTATTTCATAATTTTTCTGTTTTGTTTACATATGTGTAGTCCTGTGTAGCGAGCTTCTGCCTATGCTGGTAATTGCCAAGCCCCCAGGATGTGCACCAGGCTTTGAAGCCAATTTGACATAGTGGCCAAACCGTGTAATTACAACTTCCAAGTTTGTCACGTGATGCACACTGGCCCGAAAAGACTTTTTCCCATAGACTTACATTGTGAAAGAGACATCAGCTTCCCAGTATGAACACTTAAATAGCCCTTATTTAAATCATTATGTCCTAAAAGTTGTAACATTCAGTAATAGCCGAATCCAGAGTTATTTTCCTAGGCATTGTCACTGTCGTTCATGTGAGCGAGCCCGAGACTGAGCGGTTGGGAGGTGGGGGTTAAAGGAAATGCTAGTGTGCTTGCTCTATGGGCCGCACAATGCGGAAGCTATGAGGAAGATCCGGGTAATTTTATACCTGGAAGTCGAACTTTTTTGGCTTCATGCACCACTGAGCAACTTTCATAGGAATGAACAGGGCCCCGCTTCCAACGCTGTATCCAGTTCTCTTTATATATCCGTGGTAATTGCCCATAAAGGTATAAATGAAGTTGAACTGAACTGAATACTTAATTATGAAAATAAAGCTGTCAATAAATTGTCTTCTAGGCACAAAAATACAAGCGAAGTGAAAAGTTTTGAAAAAATGTCTCAGCTATTACAATGCATGCTCACAGGCAAAGGAATGTCATTACAAATGTCACATAGGAATAATGGATGTTGGTCTGCAATTTTTAATTTACTATCCATTCACTACACTGTTATCTGTAGAAAGCAACATAATGTAAGAAAGACAAATCGTGCATTGTGCATTTTTAAGTGGAGTTTGTTGGAAGTAGTCCCAGTCTGTCTGCCTACTGCCTCTACCCACAGCATGGCGTCAAATTCTTTGTGCCCTGATAAACTGCTGCAGTGTTGAGACCTGCGAGTGATCTTCAACTTTTGTTATACACTCTGTATGCAGAAGCACTAATGCACTTGCCTCTAAGAATTTCAGACAAAAACACTGACAAGACTGAGAGATAAAGAAAGAAAAGGAGATGAAAAAGAAAAGTAAAAATAAACCCATCAGTTTATGTAATTGAAACAGCATGAATTTCTTTCATAAACCAACATTGCTTATGTAGGTTTTACAAGATATACAGTAACTTCTTCAATTTATTATGGAGGATATATATCCACTTAACTACAGCAAAGACGTAAACAAAGAATTACATCTGAGCAGACTGTCCAATTATCAGTGCTGAGTTCCATTTCCTCTCTCATTCCTCAGCTCGCTGTGTGTACTGAAAAGACCTTTAAAGATTTCAGAGAGAGGAGCATTTCAGCCCTCACAGCTCAGCAGTCTAAATGGTCCAGGTCTGTTTCCAGCCCCTGGTTAATGGGCTGACAGACTGTCATCCTGATAACATCACTGAGTGAAAAGGATTGTGAAAGGCAAATGTATTTCAGGATTTTTTTCTGGCAGATGTTTTTGGAGAGAGAAAAACAATGTTCAACTCATCTAAACTTTAAGCCAGTACAGAGCAGAGACCTAAGATACATCTCTATATGCTGTTTCTGAAAAAAATTATTTGAACCAATGCACATGCAGTACGCTCTTGCTATCTCTGTAACAAATAGATGAAACTGATGAGTACATTCAGTACGACAAGCTCTTATTAACAACATGTTGAGTGCTGGCCAAAGAAAAAACATCGATTTTGTCTTCAAAACTCCTTGTAAAAGACAGACATTTTTAATGGCACTGATTTTCAGGATCAAGTGAGACAGACAGGACAGCAGGGATATTGTTTGCTAAAGCTTGAACAAGCAACACACAATCTTTTATTGTATGTTTATGCAGACTGTTAGAGCTTTCTGCTGTAACATGTAAACTGAATCTACTAAATCTTTGTTCAGGAGGCTATATGTAGGATAGTTTCCTACAACATTTGGTTTTCAGACCGGAGGAACTTTTTCATAGTTCTAAGAACAGTTGGAGGACCCCTCCCCTTTTTATTGTGTTCGCACTGCAAGAACTGGGAACGATCGTAGTTGTTAGAACGCCGTTTTGAAGGACTTTTTTTAGCTCCTACTTCAGAGTAGGTACTCTCCCAGCACAAGAGGAACCTTGAGTGATGTAAGTGTACGTTGATTGGTCCAACACATGACCCAACGCGGCACCAGCAACCGCCATTTTTAAAAACTGGTGTAACAGTGAGCAGTTCCTCTCAGGGAGTCCCCAGAACTGTTTGGTCCAAAAACGCCTTGTGAAGGGTACACTACTAAGAATGGGTCAGAAGACCTTTGAGAACTGATTTTTTAAAATTGTAGTCATTAACATGCTTTAATTTACAATAAATATAATGGACACAAATTAAAGTGAAAGAAACTAATGTTGGGCTTCTGAGATTGGGGAACTTTTAATAATAATAATTTAGTGAGGATTAATGTGTTCTTGAATCAATAGTTTTCTTTTTCCACTTAAATACATTTAATGTGTAATGTTTTGCCTTCAACCTTTGTGAATGTCAAATCAAATGTAATAATCGATTATTCACTCACACCACCCACTGAGTATTTATCCATGGAAAAATGAGATTTCCACTTATCGCTATGTACCACATCGATCACTAATGTTTTAATAGCAGTACCACACACTGACTGTCTTTCCTCACTTTTTATGCGTCAGGGTCACAGGGGGCTGAAGGCTACATTGGGTAAAGGTCAGAGAGAAACCCTGGACCAAATCCAGTTTTCCCAAATTACACTGGTGTAACAAGAAAGGTTAGTAAATGATCAATGACTTGTCCTCCATTATCTGTTCAGACTTTCTCTTGATGGAACAGACATTGGATGTGGATATGACTAAGACAGCTAGAGGCATGTGTGAACCTAATGCTGCCTCTCAGAAACAGACAGTTGCATCCTTTCTGTCCCTGACTCTATCAATCAAATTCTTAGTGTGTCCAAAAACACAAGGATTGCATGGATCATGTAACTGAAGGGTGAATGTAAAATAGATTTTGTATGTAATTATGGCAAACAGAAGCGGTCGTCAGCTGCTGGGATAAATAGTCGGGGTGGTGTGAAGGGGGGGTCACATTCTCTCTCTGTGGTGACCACTGTCTTCTTCTGCCCTTCCCACCTTCTGTCTTTTGTCAACACATTTCAGCTCATAGCAGTCTTGATGTGACGAGGTGTTGCCAGGTTGGTTTCAGCCTGCTAGTAGTGTTCAGTACTCACACAGGATAATCTACTATAGTGGAGGAATATATCGTCAGAACAGCAGTGTGCTGTGTCCGACCATTTCTGTAACTTTCCGAATCCGACAATCTGACATTCACACCCCCCTCAAGCTGTGATTGGCCAGCTGTGCAAATGTGAGAAAAGAGCCTCTCTCTCTGCGCTTTCTCTCTACAATTCAATGCTTGCTCATTCTGTTTTATCACATGGACCTCCTCCTCTTTGTCACTATTTCTAGTTCCCTAGTTCCCTTGAATCTTTTCTAAATGATTTCTACATAAAAAAAAGACGACTTAGCAAGTACTGGACCGCTAACTGTTCCCCAAATTAATGAATGCCTCGATTAAACAATAAAAAATAGGGAAATCTTGTTTTCCGCCTGCCCAGTCAGCTTTGAGATGTAAAACAGGGTTTTCTCTCCAAAGCAGCAGCTGATTCTGCTGGCCCTGATAACCAAGATCTACAATTAACATTCAGTTGGAGACCAGCTTTGAATTGAGGAGGGAGAGTGGACAGAGATGTATTTTGTAAGCACACACACACACACACACACACACACACACCTGACAGCTGCACTTTAACCCTCCCTTCCAGCTTGTAAGTCTAATTATCCGGTGGTGGCCAGGGCCCCAGTGGGGGGCGTCTGAGTGCACGTGTGTGACACTGTGTGTCTGTGTGTGTGTGTGTGTGTGTGTGTGTGTGTGCATCAGCGGGAGGGGGCCGCAGCGCCTGCAGACCGGGTGGCTGGGACCTGTGATTTCATTTTGGAGGAGCAGATGGCAGGATGCTGCTGGAAGGCATTTGGAGTGTGTGTGTGTGTGTGTGTGTGTGTGTGTGTCTGTGTGTTTGTGTTTTTATGGGTGTATGAGTGACTGAGTGGAGAGCCTTATGTTTTAGGAGTGAAAAGTAAAGCTTTTTATATACTCTATAGAGATTTATTTTTTAAATGTGATGCTCATTTAAGGAACTGCTAATATATTGGATAATAGACACGTAAAACAAAGCACTGGTACCTAAAACAAAGATGAACACTACTTTTGATAATAGAACACATTACAGTGCATTTCAAGCAGACAATTTATAAACAGTTATGAATACATGACATTAAGTTACTCTGTATTTCCTATTCCTTTACTTTTTGTTGGGTTGAACATATGTGTATTTCTTAATTTGGGGAATATAGAGATCTATTAACCTGACTTTTAATATAATGCATTATTGAAATGTGTTATTTCCTGAACCTAGTTCTGGAATATCCACTCAGTCACCAGTTTATCTAATCTATAAATGTATCTAACAATTTATCTATAAATGGGGTGGACAAAACATCAGAAACACCTTTCGGTATGATGTAATACAGTGCAACAGCACCACAAACTACAGCCTTCAAAATTAACCAAACAATTAAATCAACATCTCTCTAAAACAGGTTAAACAATCACTGAACAATATTAGTTTTAGCTAGGTGTACCTAATAAACTGGCAACTAAATGTTCAAAAATTTCAAATCATGACAGTTGTGGAGGGATCAGACATCAAAGCCAGCCGAAAATAGACATGTGACACCTCTCAAAATTGTGCCAATAAAAGATTGATGATTACAATTTACACCCCATGCTGTCCTTGTTCCACACTGATGTAAGTTCATTGTCAGATACGACGACAACAAGGAGCATGCACAGCATTTTTTCTTTTTTTTCACTTTTGATAGAGACTGTCCCTCGCCTCCGGTCTAGTGTACGGCATGCTAATTATACTCTGGACATGCTGAAATTGATATCGATCTTGGTGGTTTGAAGGCAAACAAGCTTCCCAAAACGTCAGTGTTCTTTAAATAGGAACTGACATCAGGAAATGCCCTCCTTCCGTACAGCCAAGTACTTCTTAATTTCTTCACAAAAACACTGCTCCATACATTGTATAAGGACGCACATTTATGGGTTAAAGTGCAATGAAACCTATGTGTCTTCGATAATTCTCATAATTGTCAAGGTAAATAAACCATTTAAATACCCATTGGATTAGCAGAAAAATGCAATGTAACAAAGCTGAAAACAGGACAGATTTTCTTAGCTCATGAAAAGTGGATGTTCTGGAGATACATGAATTTTACAGGATAGCGACGATGTGGGAAGCAGCCTTTAGTTTGTCTTGTCTAGCCACCAGTACGGCACCATTCAGGATGTGAAAAGAGATTTATCAGGGCAGAGAGTAGTCAGTCTTTAGGAATAAAGATTATGATGTCAGATATAACAATTTATTTTGCACTGGGAATTAAAAAAATTAGCTTCAGCCCATGTTAAAGAAAGCACCAACTGACTCCGACACTCAAACTGAACTGACTTCTACCATCACAGACAGGATATTGTCAGGTGTCCAGCTCTGGTCTCAGGATCAGGTTGCAGGCTTAATGGGTTAAACCTCTGAATTAGACTCTTAATTCAATTCTGAAACAGTCCTGCTGAAGCCAAGAGAGTAAGACAAGTCCAAAGCAAACAGTCCTTTTCTTAAGTAGTGAATCAGACATTATGGCAAGAACACACTTGCTGTCTTTCCAATGTCTGGCTGCTGCTGGCACTGCTGGTAGGGTTGTTGCACTGGCAGATGGGACTGAAACACCCCATTTTATTAGGTGATTACTAACAGCTGCTGAAAAAATATTCTCACCTATGATGAAGTAATTTGCTCCAAACAGACATGACATTTTGTAAGAATGAGTGTAACTTTCAAGTGAATGCTATATGAGACAGAAGTCAATAAAATCATTGTAGATTTTGGATATTTACGACATTGTATGACTTTAAAGAAGGCCTGTTCTGGATTTTACTCAGCAAACCTGATTCAGGTTAAATGGCAGAGCTGAAAACCTAGAACATAATTTGATTTCTCAAACGCAGTCTAACCAAATTACACTGGCATTGTCTATAAAGACACCATTTAACTACAGGATATTGCTGGAAGAAATGTCAATACATGTGTAACTTAATGCTTCAAATTTGATCCATCTAAAACAACGCTTCCCTTGTCTGACTATGACTCCCTAAATATACAGAAACAACTGGAGCGCTTGTTAACAACCCAAAAAGGCTTGTTCTGACACGACGTCTATGCTTACAATGAGGCACCATATGAGCATGCGTCTCTTGTGCTCTCTATATTGATTTAATGGAAATGGGCCACACCTTATCATCTTCGCTGACAATGTTTTCTTAGCTGATAACTGCTTCATACAAACAAAAATTAACCTCTGAGACTGATTATTAAAATGGGAACTGTTGTTATCGGAAAGACATCTCTGTAAAGGGCTGGAGCATTTGGTGACACCATGTAGGACACACTGTAACACAGCCCAGTTAAATAAGACACTCTAGTCTCCTTTAGCATTCACTTAATGGTGGATAACGTTATAAGGATGGATGGTTGAATGGATGGATTTCTGCTCCATCAAGGAGAAGGAAACATCAATCAAAGTAAGCGAAAAAAAAAAAAAAAGACTGCTGTAACTAATGGCTGATGTGTTTATCATTAAAAACGCTGTGGTGAATATCTAAGGAAGCTAAATGACACACTTGTCTGCATGACAGATGTAATGTGTCATCTGTAATGTATAATCCCAAAAGATTGTGTAGTACATGTCCTATATCATGACTAAAAATGACTGATTTATGATTTAATAATAATAATAGCTACAAAACGAGTTCACGACTTTTCTACATCCCCTCTTACTGAATTCATTGTACCATAAATGTTGGTGTTATGTTGGTGGTTGACTTGGCTGGCATCCATCCTCAAACCAATAACAGAATGTTAGGTTTGCCTAAAAGCTCAACAGGCCTGAGTTGATGTGTGGTTTGGGATTTTTCTTAAATGAGTTGCACTTGCTGATGCATTTACAATCACACTGTAGGCAAAGCTACAAGAGTGAGTGAGTTATGAATAATATTGGGATTGGATGATTTCTACAGTTATCCTGACCACACGACACATCATCATCATGGGCGAGACAAAAATGTAGGCATGAATGCACAGCATGAGTTTTATTTTGAAAAGTATAGCTTGAATATCTTTCTGTAAAACAGCATTAACAACTACATTGTATGCATGTTGTGCAGACTGATACACAACCTGTGTAAACACAAAAAAAACAAAACAAAATGTAAAAGCACAAAAAGTTTTTTCTTGAGACATTCATGCAAGCCATTCATTATTCAGGTATCACACCAATTATAACATTATAACATGTTTGCAGGTACACCCTCAAGCAGAATAAGGGTGTGGATGGAAAGGTTCAAAGTAAAACTCCACTAAGACACTCCATCATAACAGATCTGGAGCTCTCAGAAAAAGTTTAATTCGCAGAGACTTTACAACCTTTAACAAACGGCCAATGTGGCAGACTGTAGGTTAAAGGAAGGGTACTCCCTCTCAGTTTGTCTAATAATATGCCAGCCTCTTCCTGTTCAAATGATTAGTCAAATTGTCAACTCTCAACGTAAGTAAACAACTGGATAGCTAGGAAGACATGGTGGGCATCACAAATGTATCACAAGCACCAAAGTCACTGTATTGAAATGCACCTCATGAAGTCTAATGCAACATTCCTCATGGCAATACAGAGAGTGAAATGCCTGGAAAGAGCAGCTGGTCTGCATGGCTGATCTACTTGGAATCTACTAAGAGATGGAAAGAGACACATCAAGGCTTTATGTCACAGATCCGGGACTGAATTAATCACAGAAGAGAATCTATCAGGACAGAAGCATTAATGTGGGCAGCTGTGGATGATGCATTTATCAGGTAATATTTTATTTCAGTGCCATGTTTTTGAACATATCAGTTTATTGACATTACATTATTTACCATCTAAAGTGTGTAAAGCCATGTCTCCCCACCCAACCCTGTTGAAACAAAGACGAAACATTGGTAGAAATACATAGGATAGAGGAAAACAGATACGTTTACTTTAAACGTCATCAGCACTCAATCACACAGACCAATAAACTGACGCTGCACTGCTTCCCATGGGTTCAAACAATAAAGCATGTTACTCATTTGTCCACACCCCAATCAGTGGTGTCACAGCAGGTGAAAACTGGTGGAAAACACCTGCTGTGACACCGCTGATTGACATACGGCCAGAGGGGCAACACGCTTTACAAGTTTAAACCCAATGCAGCCGTTTTCTGCCCTTATAATAATAGTGATTAGCAGGACAGCTAACTGTTGATGGCTATTGGTTAAAGGCTTGTGGAACTCATGGAAATCATCTGATCTCCACTTCACAATCACAGATCAGTCATGAAGTTCTACACCATCCGCCACAGGAAACTTTAAGCTAAGCTAATGTAAATAAATAAGATGATATACTGCATACTATTATATAATTCCAACATGTCATTAGAAACTGTGCTCCTGTACAGTGCAGGCTTGACAGAAAGGATGCTGGGCTGGCCCTGTCAGAGGTGATCACTATTCTCATGAGTCATTTGTCTGGACTGTCCGGCCTAGAAAGATTCCCATCGGCTCACAGGAAGCAAACATCAGCTGGTTTGGCTGTCAGATTTGGGGGTTCTCAGTTTAAACATTTGAAAACAGGAGAGTAAAGTATCCACTCTCTAAAAAGTTCTACTTTTTCTTAATTTTATGAATAAACACATTATTTGTGCAATTACAGCTATGTTTGGAGCAAGGCAGAGCAAACAGACTGCCCTCAAAAAAAACATTCAAGTAACCAAAACACACATGAGTTTGATTTTAGTGCAGTCTTTTGACACTTCAGAGAATGACTGCAGTTTTATTGGGCCACTTCACTGGCATACCTCTCACAAATTCATCTTCCTTATCTATATACTGTATATACTGTATACACAGAGTTCCACAAAATGTGACATTTGTTTATATCATAACCATGTGTTTTCACTGCTACACTGACAGTAAACAGACAAATCAGCCCTGAAATCCACTGACTAAAACAGCATGAACAGTTTCAAGAAATGTTTCAGTGATGTGAAGTGTGTCACAGTTAGCTGCATCTAAAGTAAAACAAATCAGAAGTCATTTAAAGCCATTGAGGCCAGCTGCCTGAAATAATGGAAGTAATCTTTTATTTTCACTTATGCTTAGAATAGTAGTCTTTTTTTTTCCTTTCATTTGACCAAAAGCCCAAAATGTAATCAATTTTGTTATTTACTAATCTAGACAAAGTCATTCACATTTGTATTTCATGTTCTTGCCAGACATTTACACAAACTTAAACCTTTAGTCTGTCATCAGCCTGGAGCCTCTGTATTGTCTTTGGTTAAACTTTTGAAACTGGTGAAAACCACATCAATTTATTTATCTCTGCATGTATCTGTTTAGACTTACCTTTTAAGTGTTTAAAATGTGATTCTATCTGACCCAACGATATGATGCAGACATAAGATGTAAGGTGACCAAGCTTTTGCATTAAAGCTCCTGTGAAGCTTTAATGCAAAAGCTTGGTCACCTTACATCTTATGTCTACAAAAAAATAGGTTCCATGAAGTGATTTTAAAGCTCCTGTGAAGCTTTAAAATCACTTCATGGAACCTATTTTTTTGTAGACTTGTGTTTTTTTTTTTTGTGATGCTTTTTAATCCCAGTCTTCTTACTCCCATTTATAGTTTATTTTGATCCTGCATTTTGTTTTATGTTTGTTGTTACTACTTTAAACCACTTAACCCATTTGAAGTTAAAAAACTCTGAGATGAGAGTTAAAACAACATAATTAATTATAATTATCTAAGACTTCTCCCACATGAGACAACGCCATATAAATCTTTTTGATTAGGGGCCCCATGTGTTCAAGCTCACCTCATCCCATAACACCAGGGACCCTCAATGAGACATTCAGATGGAAACATTAGTATATATGTGTCCCAGATGGATAGGAATCTAACAAAAACAGTCTCTCATGGCTTAATAGGGCTGGCTGAGGTAGGGAGGAAACTCTACCGATGGATATGGCAAAAGGCCTGAACTCTTAAGTGTATTCATTAGTGCCTTGTTGAAATAATTGTGGCGTGTAATTATGTATGGATGATTAAACGGGGAGTAATTACCTAGACTGCTGACACAGCTGAAGCCTATAAATCACAGCGGTTTTTGGAGATAAAACCTTTGGCTAAAAAGCTCAGCCAAGCAGTTCCATCTGTTTTTCATATGCACATCATCCAATCTCATCTCACTGAAAACAATGCAGTTAACTCCCTCCAACTGTCATGCTGTGTCATTTTAGTCAATGAGTTCATGGATATTGGCAAGAACAAGAGTACCTTGTTTAACTGAATGGTTTTGCATTAGTTTGCTTGGTGATTATCAGAGCTGCAATTACCATCCAGTCCTTTAAACTAAAACAAGCATGCATCATAACAGACTCACCTGCTTGCCCTCCAAAGTGTACAGTCTCCTCACAGCTCCAGAGTCCAACTTGATTGCATCTGTGATGTCAGTGAGCACCTGCTCGAAGGAGTGTGCCGTCTTCTTATTGAGCAGTATCCGCACTGCCTTGCGGGGTTTGACGCCGCTGCGGATGACGGTGACCAGCTTGGGTTTGATGAAGTCCTTGGACTCGCGCTGCAGCTCACTCTTCAGCGGGATGAGAGAGGATAGGGAGCGTGAGGTGCCGGTCTTGCTGCCCAGTGACCAGTTGGGGTTGACATTCTTGGTGTACTCCACACGTCGAAAGGGTTCATTTGAGGCACACACGTAACTCTCACCTGGAGAAAGAAATAAGTTGGTAGAATTGACAGTCGAAACATGGATCTCTTGCAAACCATATCCACATTTAAGAAATTCTAAAAAAAATATTTAAAATGAAACATGCAATACATCAGAATCCACCTCACACGTATAGTACGCATGGCATTGGTGTACTCCACACGTCGAAAGGGTTCATTTGAGGCACACACGTAACTCTCTCTCTCACCAAGCACTGCTACAAACGGAAGGTTGAGGCGCACTTCTCCAACTCCAACCCCCGACGTATGTGGCAAGGCATTCAGGTCATCAGTGACTACAAGCCCAACCACCCCTCCCTCCCATCCTCTGATATCTCCTTTCTCAACGAGCTCAACAATTTTACGCTCGTTTTGACAAGGACAACCAGGAGCCTGCATCCAAGACAGAGCTGACTGCAGATCACCAACCCCTAACACTCTCCCCCACTGATGTCAGAGCAGTGCTGAGCAGGATCAACGCACGCAAAGCTGCTGGCCCCGATGGCATCCCTGGACGTGTGCTCAGAGCATGTGCTGGGGAGCTGGCGGGGGTCCTGACGGACTTATTCAACATGTCCTTGGCCCATGCAGTTGTGCCGACCTGTTTCAAGACCACCTCCATCATACCAGTACCAAAACACTCCACTCCAACATGTCTCAACGACTACCGCCCAGTAGCACTCACCCCCATCATCACAAAGTGTTTGGAGCAGCTGGTTCTGGCACATCTCAAATCTTGTCTTCCCCCCACCCTGGACCCCCACCAATTTGCCTACCGCGTGAATAGGAGCACAGAAGATGCAGTCTCCATAGCGCTGCACTCTGTCCTCTCACACCTGGACAATGTCAACGCATATGCCAGAATGCTTTTCATAGACTTCAGTTCAGCATTTAACACTGTCATCCCCTCTAAGCTAATCACAAAACTGACAGATCTGGGCATCAGCGCTCCTATTTGCAACTGGTTGTTGGACTTTCTGACCAACAGGCCTCAACGTGTTCGGTCAGACCACCACTACTCCTCCACCCTCACCCTAAACACTGGTGTACCACAAGGCTGTGTGATGAATCCGTTCCTCTACTCCCTCTTCACTCACGACTGCAGACCTGTACATGGCTCTAACACCATCATCAAGTTTGCGGATGACACCACAGTGATTGGCCTCATCAAGGACAACAATGAATCAGCCTACAGAGAGGAGGTGGACTGCCTGGCTGTGTGGTGCGTTGAGAACAACCTGTTGCTCAACACCAATAAGACCAAGGAACTCATCGTGGACTTCAGAAGGAATGCTGACACACACCCACCCATCCATATCAACGGTGCGGCGGTGGAGCGTGTGACCAGCTTCAAATTCTTGGGGATCCACATCTCGCAGGACCTCACCTGGTTGACTAACTGCTCCTACCTGGTTAAGAAGGCTCACCAGCGCCTCTTTTTTCTGAGGACTCTTAAGAAAAACCACCTCTCTTCAGACATCCTGGTGAACTTCTACCGTTGCACCATCGAGAGCATCCTAAACCACTGCATTACAGTTTGGTATGGGAATTGCTCTGTCTCGGACCGGAAGGCGCTGCAGAGGGTGGTGAAAACTGCCCAGCGCATCTCTGGAGCCTCACTTCCTGCTATTGAGGACATCTACAGGAAGCGTTGTCTTAGGAGAGCAAAGAACATCAGAAAAGACTCCTGCCACCCAGCACACAAACTGTTTGCCCTCCTGCCCTCTGGGAGGCGCTATAGGAGTCTCCGGACCAAAACCACCAGGTTCAGGAATAGCTTTTTCCCATCAGCTGTCTCCCTGCTGAACTCTGCCCCCTGACGTCTCCCCCCCACACACACACACACACACACACACACACACACACACACACACACTTACCAACCCCCTTGGACCAAACTTGAATGACATCACTGCACTATTAAGTACTCTTTTTTTAATCTGCTTGCACTAAATAATACCATTGCACAACTGTACATTCAAACCGCACATTCTGCACTTTATGTATACTTTCTGTATATACTGTAAATATTCATGTACCCTGTATATTTATATTTATTATGTTATTCTACTGCTTATGCACTTCTGGTTAGATACTATCTGCATTTCGTTGCCTTGTACCTGTGACATGTGCAATGACAATAAAGTTGAATCTAATCTAAATCTAATCTAATTATGCAAAAAAGTTGAACAACGAAGAGTTAACATTCCTCAGCTGAAACAAAAAAGGCACATTGAGAGGCCAGACCAGTGTAACGCTGTCCTCTCTCCCTTTCAGCTGCTGAGCTGCTGCATTGGCCTTCCTCCAAAGCAAAAGCATTTTGTTTTATCTGCCAGCATTCCATTCGAACGGTTAACACGCAAATGTTTCCCCTCAAGAAGAAAGTCATGTGACAAGTACAGGGGCTTGGCTGGTAAATGAAAACCACACCAAGAATGTCTGGTGATTGTTTCGAAGGCTGAGTGTCGGATGAGAAACTCAGTGCTTAGTAAGAGAGAGAAAGTGATTTAGTGTAAAAAAAAAAAAAATTTTTTAAGTATTTATGTGTCCACAAACACATGATAATCAACTAATGCCTAACAGACACACAGGAAACATATACTTTACATGCTGTAAATTCTGCTCTAGCAAATATCCACAGTCTTTCAGTGAAGATATTTACAGGGCTAGAGGAAAAATATATTTCAGTATCCTTTGGTAAATAGTTAATTTTACTGACTGAGAATTAAATCCAGTCTATTACATCTTAGTTATCTGATGTGTGTCACAACAAACGAATCGAGCTGCAGTGTAAGAAGGCCATATGAGACAGCGTGTCCCACGATACCTGGTTTTATTAAGCTTGCAATTAACCAAGGGCTAATTAAAAGGCTAGGCCACAGCTGAGGGGGACTGAGCTATGGCTGAAAACTAAAAACAAGATATAACTGGGGCTGTCATTCATCTGGGGGACAATGGCAGAATACCGAAATGCCCTCAGATGGTGACTGGTGACAAGTCTATTCCCTGAGGTGCAACAGTGATGCGAGGGGAGCCCCAGCCACCCGCCACTGGCTGCTGTCCGCATGTGGACGACAGATGAGGTCAACCTTAACAGAGCTGCCTAACCAGTCCAGCAGCTTTTACTGCAGTGGGCACGCAGCTGTCACCAATCCAAAACCCAAGCAATGGCAGTAAATAGGAATCATAAAACAGTGTTAATATCAAGGCAGTATAAGACTTATCATCAAAACTATGAAGTGACCCAATGATATTCTCAGCATGTGTGGTCTTCCGCTTTGCTGACATTATATTCACTACTGTTGTAAAAGGAATTGGACCAGTATGGTCGACACACTATTGGTTTCCCTGGGCAGACAAACCATTAGGCCACAGCGTATTTGAAAAGTTTGATGGGCAATCTGTTGCTAAGCTGAATTTCGTCCAAAAATGTCAAATGTGTTGATGTCCTGTTTGTCCTTCCATCCAAGAACACCTTTTAATTGCATTTAGTGATCACAGAATGACTACAACATGTATAGGCCTAGTACTACCAAGGCAAAGAGGACCACAACCTCATCTATCCATCAAGCATACATTCATGATGCGACAGTGAGCGTTAGCCTGGAGCCATACCCCATTAGCCGCAACAAATTAGACATTTAAAAATATCCATGACTGGGTGGCTCCTAAAGCTGTGAATTCATTAATCAAAGATAATTTAAATCAAAATGCTTTGAAACTGAAATTCTCCAGGTAATGATAACAAATCTTGGTAATTCACTAGAGTGGAACAATGAAATAAAAACACTGATTTTATAAAGACAATTTATATTAGATGAGTATTTTCATTCTAAAAGTTAGTATTTAATTCAGCCTCACGAGTTCAATTGTCAGCTAGCCCTGGAGGCTATATTACACACTGATATGGGAGCAAAGACTAAATAAGTATAGCTTCTGGCCATTAGTGGCAGCACTGAGAACAATGCTAGAGTAGACCAGCACTCCAGTCAGTGAGTGAGAAAGACATCATGGATTTCACATGGGTTGTATCATTTTTAGGCAGAGAAGAGGCGCTCTACCAATTTTACACATAAATATCAATTTACTAGTCATGTGCAGTACTACTCAGCCTGTGAAAACAGTTGTATAACGTCTTCTGTGGCTCTAGAGGGAGCTTTGATGTCATCAGGGTCATCTTGGCACAGGCTTGGAAACTAAACATTTTTAACAGAAAGGCTGCGTAACAAACCGGGGGCATGGAGTTTGAAAGATGTGGGCATTTATGGGAAATGTAAGATCCAGTGTTTTTGGAGCTTTGCCCATACCAGGGATCAGTATCCGGATATCTTGGCCTTTATTGCTTCAAATTTGACCATTCTTTTCTGCAATCTGTCTCCTGTGAGTTCCCAAACTTAATGAAAGTGCAGTACTACTGTAAATCATTGGAGTACCTCTCTAATGGGTGCACTACATTGGAGAAAGTTGTTTGTTTCTTTTCATTTCTTTCTTTCCTCCACAGTTACTAAGAAGTTTACACTTTTTAGAATGAATCCATATTTTTAACATTCTCCCCTGAAGAAACATAATGATCAATGAATTACAGACTGTGATAGGTAGGTTGACATTCCTGAATCAGGGCACATTGTCAGCCAACCAGTAGTCATTCCACATTGTTGCTGAGTACACCATGAATTCAACAAAGCATAAACAACATTTCTGATGTTGTTATGCTTTCAAATATTTGTCCACGTTCAACCTTGAAAGGCTTAATTTCACCAGTTGGTGCTAATAAACCCCTTGGCTTGCACTCTCGCTATTGTCCCGACTAGAATTCCTATGTCAGCATGTTATGTGCCCCCACATATCCACATAGTAAACTACAAAGCTCTTTCTAAACCCAGTTCAGTATCTGCAACCTCTCTGTGTAGTTTTCCACAAGCACAGCAGTTCAATAGGGTTTTTCCATTGGCCCGGGTCAGTTAGATTTTTAAAGGCTCTCTGTACTTTTGTAGCTTCTACCTGAATCTGTGGTTTGGAGTTTAGTTTCACTCCCGTGTTCCTGTTTGTTCTTTTAGAAATCAGCAGTATCTCACCGTTTACTGATGCTTTCAGTCGTATTGGAGCTGTGTTAAGTTACTGCTGATGCAAAATGAACCTTACATTAAAAGCTTTCCACTGGCAAACTGGCCCGATGCTTTTATTGTGAAGAAGTTATAAGAAATGCGATGTGTTTGTCATCAAGTTAGCAGAGCTTCATTAGTGGTGCCAGTCTTCAATAAAACAGGTCTAATCAACCAGATGTGGACATATTCTGCACTATTTGGTCAGCAGATCAGTTTTAAATATTGCAGGGAAGAATAGTACAAACAGACACTGCCACAATGAGCTGAAAAGGGCTGCAGGCAGCAGGATCTTACTGTGGTTTGTGACTAGCACACCTCCAACACGTTATCGAGGTAAACAGCTTTACGTTGCTGTGCTGTGCAGTGCAACAACACTGGGCTCGACTGTTCGCTGCCTTTCACGGCGTGGCTCGGCACGACTACCTCCCCTACTGTGGAAAAACCCTACACATTGACTGGTTGGCTCAGTAATCCCCATCCAGCCATAAGGGGCACACATGTGAATGGTGCTTATTGGGTTTCCACACAAAAGAGCCCCAGCAGGCCTCAATCAATGGAGGCAGACTGCTGAGCTGTGCAGTAATGTTCCCTCTCTCTTTCCATTAAATGGGTGAGTAAACAAGGACAAGACACTGGTGCTCGGCCACCCTGCAGCACATCTCACGTCTGAGTTTACCCGAATCACAAAATCAAAAATGGCAACTAGGTCATTGTCTCTGGAAAAAGATACTGTTGCTGATTGTTTTAAAAGATCATTTCTCAATGCTTTAAGCACCATACCGGGAATTCCTTTCCCCCTTCTGCAAACTTCTTCAGGAGAACCAGCAAGCCTCATGCTGTGTTCATGTCATATGGGACGGATGGAAGAGATGGGAAAGATTCCCAGGTTTATGACTTGCATGAGTTCATGTCATCGGACAACTTAAGGCCTTCAGAGTTGGTAGTGTGAGGGTTAAAAATATTGGGCATTGATAATATAAGACTATACCCATTAAATTTGGTTTTAATCACCTTGAATGATGGCCTGGCTGATGTGAGACATCCATGTTTGCTTGGTTTTCAGGCACTTTCATATTTTCATGTGCCAAGTTAGACATATTGAAGCATTCAGAAAAGTCAGAGTTTCTCACTTTCCCATGACTTGGATGTTGATGTGAACACTACTTACAAGTCTAAAACTGGTAATTATAATAACTTTGATAAAACATCAACATGGCATCAGCTGCAGACGTTTCAAAACCTAGACAAAACAAGAAATCTGCATTGCCAGACAAAACTAGGGGTAAAAAGGATTCTTTTTGTGATCTGGGTGAATTGACCCTTTAAAAACAAAACAAAATCAGTTATTGAAGCATTAGTAGTGCTCTGGACACAACTAATGATTTTTTAATGTATGCCCAGGATCCTCATTTAGCAACAATTTCCTGTACATCTAAGTGCAGAAGAGCAGGGGCAGAGTCCTCTGTACCAGATCCAATGCATCAAAACAACTTTTGCCCAAATTGCCAAACTAGCGATGCTACAGAATTCAGATCAGGCGCTGGCCTAAATCTTCCCCGGTCACTCAGGGGATGGGGCATAGGAAATGAGTGTAGCACGGAGTCTGAAGTTTTAGGAGGATGTGAGATGAAAATAGACCAGTATAAGAGAATAATGACTGCAGTAAGAGGTCAGTGGATCCTGAGTGTGTGTGGCAGAGCAGTAACCTCTCATGTTAAAAGAGGATTGCAGGAAGGTCACGGTGCAGACAGACACACATCAGGGCTGAACATGAAGATTAACTTATTACTGAGGTCACTGTCCCTGCAGGGTGAACTACACAGCAGGAAAGTGAAAGGGTAGGAGAGGACTGTGCCTCATTTGTGTCCACAGTGGGCGACTGCCTTTGACACAGTGTTTTAAAACTTAAAAATAATAAAAATAGTAAACTCATATGCTAATGCACTCAGTTACATTTGTTTAGAGACTCCTTTCAGTGCTCTAGCTCCTTACTAAACTGATCATATAGCTGTGACTCCAGGAGACATTCACTAGTGCCTATTAAATTCAACTCTTTGTTTATAAATGATGACTTTATTGTATTAGTTTCCAAATTTGAATTACATTTCCAGTACCAAAACCCATTATTTCACCTCTATACTGCAAGCAATGAACAGATACTGGATGGGGGAGGGAAACATCCATCTTTCAAGCCCCAAGGGTGAGATCATTTAAAAAAGACTTTAACAGCCAATGGACCCTACAACAACATACATTCATCACACGTCCACTCCCATGCAGTACACAAGGCACTTTCAAGCCCACACAAACTCAGCTCACAAATACATTACATACTAAAAGAGGGGAGAGAGTCCAGCTGAGATCAATGGACACTGAAGCACATTAGCTGTACGGATAAAGCTGCACTGAGGAGGGGTCTGCTTGTCTGCATGCACGGCACTGGGTCAGACATGTCAGAACAGTTATGTCAATGATGCAAATAATGTGAATGATGCAAGGGAAGCTCCGCATTGCATCCATTATACTGTAAAGTTCTCCAGGGATAAGTAAAGTAGAACTCTGCACAAAGGAGCACTGATCTCAAAGTAACCCAAGTTAGTCTGCCAGAGAGAACTTTCCTGATTGACAACATGAATATTAAATACACAAAGTAGACAGCATTAAGAGCCAGCCCTTAAAATGTGAATATGTTCTGAGTGACCTTTTAAAGTTCTGGCATAACTTGCCTGAGGCTATAGTGTATATTTGCATGGGCCATTTAGCCTAATGCTCAAGGCAAAACGTAGCTTTTATAAAATCCATTGCATGTCTGAATCAATGCACATTATCTATCATCAATATAATCAAGTATTGAGCCTCTTTCATGATTTGTAGTGACACGAGGTGTTGTTACATCCATCATCACCCTTACCCTCAACTAACTCATCCAGACTGGTGATCTTCCTGCCTCCATCCAACGTGTATAACGTCCGGACCCCTTGAGGAAGGTTGACATTGTCCGACAGGGACCGTGTGAGCTCCATGAGCAGAGCATCCAGAGACCTGAACCGGTCGTTAGACACGGCATACACCAAACCTTTAAAATATTTGTCCCCATTGCGGTAAAACCGCACTTTTCTGGCTTTTTTCTCGGACGTAAGGGACTGGAGAGTGCGTGTGCGGTAGAAACTACAGTGCGCACTGTGCGCCGGGCTGGGGACCAGACCGTTGCCTCTGGAGCCTGACTGGGACCCGGAGCCAGAGTTGGTCCTCGGTGTCCTTTGCGGCTTCTCTCGTTCCTCAAAGTGTTCAAATTCAATACTTCTGCTTAGCGACATGTTGTCTGCCTCTTTCCCAATCAGATTCCCAAACAGAAAAAACAACTTTTATCCAGAGAGTGCTGAAGGATCGATGCGTCCGCAGCCGGAGGAAGGAGGATAGATAACACGTGTGCGTCTCCAGCCTCCACTTCCAGTCCACAGTGTGACTACTTGCTGCACCGGCTGCTCGTTATAAGTCTGAACGTTGACACACAGCTCCCAAAATACGAAACAAGTCGAGAAATAATCTTTAAAGTCCACAGAAACTGAGTCCCGTCCCGACTGATCCGATGAATTGATTTGTCTACCTACAAAAACCCAGCAGGAGGAGCAATAATCCAAACGCCAACTCGGGATTATCCGGTTGAAAATGTGTCGAATAAAGACCAGCTGTGTTTGACAGACATTGCAGTGGACCTGCTTTTATCTTTTAAGCAACGAAGAACATTTACAAAACTTAAGCGCACCGCAGCAAAAACCGCAAGCCGCCTCCTTCTCCACTCCTCATCCTTTCTCTGACTGGTCGGTCGGTCGCTCAAGCTGTCAAATCAATGGATAATGAGAGAGGGGGAAGCCCTCCCCGCCTCATGGTCCTAATGCTCTCTATTGTTCGGCTAATATATTCAGGACCTGGATACAATGAAGTCTACACTCATCCTGGATGACCTAAGATGTGTTCAAACTGTAAAAATACCAGAGAAAGTTTAACTTGGATATGATACATTCTGGGTGGGAAAAAACAGAGGTTAGAAATAAATACACAGGTAAACTAAGTTACTATAAGAACATATTAGCATAGTGATGTTACATTTAGCCTACATTTATTTGGCAGAGGTTTTTGTCCAAAGCAAAGTACGAATGTGTCAATCATTTATATTATTTATTATTTCTTATTTATATTATAGCCTATATGATATATTATATCAATATTATTAGAAAATATTTGTTCATCTGCCCTCACATAATAGGTGCATGGCAGCTAGCTAAGCACACTTCCAGTCCAGTAAGGTTGAAATCAAAAAGTCGGCCTGTGAAGCTGTGAAAACAGTAGGCTATTAGACAACAAATTCAGTGATTACAAATCAGATAAATATGAGATAACTTACCATAAATGGAACTTAGACCAAAGGTGTTGAAAAAATGAATTAGTACATCAACAAGGAAACTAGATTCACAAAAGCACCAACTAGCAGTTGGCTAGTTAGTTTCACTGTCCCTCATGCCAGGAAGAAATAAAGTTATCATCAGTGAAAGATCAACATAGGAAGTACACAATAATTAATCTAGTAAACATACAAGCATAAGTAAAAAGATTGAAATAAATAAGTCAGCCCAACACCAGTTTAGCTCAACTGTTACATGTATTAGCAACACATTAGCCTCAGACAGCTTGCTAGCTGCAATGGCTAGCTTGGTTAGTTAGTTAATTTAGAAAAACTAAATTAATTAACAAATCACAAAACTGTATACCCTATTCTAAAAATTGTTTTTACAGTGATTGAGCTGTCAGCTGATAAGACAGATACATTGCACTCAAAGATTGATAAGTTGCTAGATTGAGTGATTTATTGATCTATACAAAGGCTTCAGGCAAAAATAGACACACACAGTATATTAATATAGCGTACACATACAAAGTAACATACATACAGTTATGTTTGTCTCTTATGACATTAGTACAGTATGGCTGTGTTGCAGAGTGCAGCAAATACTAAGCTGGACTCTCTATGTCTGCCAAATAGTGAGCCTGGATTATACAGTACAGGGTAATGCCAGTTTTACTCACAGCCTGGTGGGTTCCTGGTGGAAACTCACCACCATTCCCTGCCAGGCTCTTACCTACCTGCGTCACCACCTGGCGCAGCACAGCATGGACCTGAGTCACACTGTCACTGCAGCTTGTCATAAAGCAGGGCAAACAGTAGTATGGGGCAGACTGGGGATGAGTTAACCCACTTTTCAACTACAGTAGCCTAATTCCTGAAGTCAGTGCAAGTCTATCTTTGTCACATTTTATAAGAACCAATTAGGGAAAAGCCAATTTTCAAAGGCGAATCAGTAATTTCTTTCCCCATAAAATTTACAGGTCAAATCACATTTATATTAGAAGAGTTCACTCATAGATGAACTGATCATAATTTCAAATACAAACCACTTTTACCCTGTTTTTACAAAAAAATACAAATGTAAACAAACCTTTAATTCCACAAACTGTTTGCTAGTCTTTCTGGGGTCCACACAAACTGACAATAATAAAATATAAATAACAATGCAAAATCACACAGTATCAAGAAAAGTCACAATAAGTCTAGCATAAAGATCAGTAAATAAGAGAAATTAGTTTCTGAATATTAAAAGATATGTCAGTCATTGTAGGAAAGGAACCAGGTTGCATTCCTGTGTTTTGGTGGTGGGGTGACCTTTGTTTATACATTATCACAGCTTGTGTATTTGAGGAAGGAAATTAGGTTTTGAGTGAATAGAAACTAAATAATGTAAGTGACCTCATCTGTGGGTTTTATTTATCTATTCTTTCTCCTTTTTTTGATCGACTCATTTAATTCAAATCTATATAAATACCACCAATGAGATTCCAGCAACATCTTAGGATTCAAATAGAAAGCCACCTGTGTTGGATGTATTGTTTGAGCAGCCTTTGAGGGAGGAAGTTGCTTTGCAGAAAGCAAATAGGAGTACTCTTCCCCCGGCAGAGGGAAATCCTGTACAGAATGACAAAGCAGAAAATCCCTCAATGACAAGAATCCCCCTCTCTAAAATAAAATAAAAAACAATCAGGTTGGCGATAAGGCTTAAGCTTTTGGTAAGCTACTAATATAATGCAGTTTATGAGGGATTTGGGGAATCATTTTCCTCAGGCATTTGTATGAAAATCACTTAGCTAAACAATCCACGCTTAAGGAAACAATGCAAAGCATGTGAGCAGTTGCAAAGCTCTGCTGGTTTCAGGCCTGAATCATACGCCTTATGAATATACTATAGGATACTCATTTTGAGAATTAAAAGTACATTGTTTTGGCTCTGTTACTGTACATCTTAGTAAATCAGATATTAATTGTTCCTAATGTCTTAAAATGTGAACATATTGCTGTAATCTCTGCATTTTACACTATAAAACAAGTCTACATTAGGCTTCACTAATCCTGAATTTAGTAAGGAGGCATTTCTGAAGTGCCACAGGGATCCTCATAACTCAGAGGCAAAGACCATCCTATGACAGAAAGTAGATAAAGGGCATCTAGAGATATGAAAAAAAAATGTTGTGACTCTAAACGCTCAACAGGCAGCATGTGTGGGTGTGTGTTATTACATACAACCCTCACCCAATTACAGATTGTGTCAATAAAGATTAGGATATGGCTTTGGGGTCAAAGGTCAAGAGAGAGGAAAGGCAGCAGTTGAAGAGAGGTCAGTGTTGCCTAGCTCTCTGAAGTATTTCAGTACTAACACATCCCACAGGCATCACAGCCATAGCTGCAGTTGAGTATTTTAAACCCCAGTTACTGTGTAGATGTTTAAAGATAAAATCTGACAAAAGAGACCTATGGTCAATACAAAACCCCAGCATAAAATTATTGCAGTCATTTCACTAATTAATATGTATAAGTACTCAAATGATCATCTCCATAAATGGTTGTTTTGTTTCCATGAGGTCAAAGTCAAAGTAATTTCTGTCTGATCTAGTGAAGCTGAAAGAGAGAGAAAAAAAAAATACTCCAACGCCCTCTAGTGTTGATGTAGACGCTGTGTGAAAATCTGCAACTAAAAGGTGAAGATTCAAAGGTGAATGATCACATGAACAACACTTTTACCTGTTGGTATTAATCAGACAGTGTTTCAGAAAGACCAGATGTGATTTGTGAGGAGAAAGTGCAGAGATAAAGAGGAGATGAAAGGCCTCATCCTGGTTACTTAAGTTGCATTTTGGTGACAGAGCAATATTGATATGGTGACTAAAACTGGACAATATATAATACATAAATTAATAAAAATAATATAATCAAAAGCCATGAGGTAGAAGCTTAACAACAGGCAACAGTCCAAGTCCAATACAATACCCACATCACTGCCGATGGTGCAGCAATTCGCATGTTGATCTCACATTCCATCTTACGCTCACTCGTGAACAAGATCGTAAAATAATTGAACTCCATCACTTGGGACAGGAACTCGTGCCCAACCCAAAGCCCATGGCAGAGTATCATGGCCTCACACTTGAAGGGTTCTCAGCCTCTTCACACTTGGCTGTAAAGCATCTGTGTATGAAGTCAACAGAGCTACCTCATTGGCACAAAGCAGACATGCAATCCTGAGGTCACTCAACCAGAGACTCTTCACTCTTTGGCTGCCCCTTGAGACTCTGCCCATGAAAATCACTAACAGAATCGGTGACAAGGCACAACCTTGGTCCCCATTGAGCCCAATGCCAATGACGCTGCTATTATATCAACAAGCCAAGGACCCCTAATTCTGGGGGTACCAGCACAAAACACCTTGGAGGATGCAGTCAAAAGCCTTGTCCAAATCCGCAAAGCACATATATTTTTACATGATCAACTAGGATTCCATGTCCTCAACCATTACTGGGATGCAGGGAAAATGGGGGTTGAAAACATCATAGACAGTGGCCTCAGCCAGATGTTCTCGGTTCATCCTCACTGCACATATGGATTTACTGCGTTTGTCCAGCAACTTTTTCCCACTATGTGATCCAACCCAACACCAGGTGGTGATCAGTTGACAGCTATTCTCCACTCTTTGAGAAAGTGTCAAAGACATACGCCTGTAGATCTGATAATATAACTACAAGGCTGATCATTGTTTTTTGGTGTTCTGGTTTTGGGTACAATTATGAAGAACCTTATTTTCAAATAACAGTTCATGACTAGCACAGAAGTCCTATAATATAAAACACTATAATAAAACGGGTTGCCCACAAGAGTGCTGAAGTCCCTAAGCACAACTATGGAGTCCCCAAGCGGTACCCTCCCACCTTCGCCTGCCTGTGTCTGGGTCTGGGAGGGGACCCCACTATGCCTAGTCCTGGCAAGGTTGCTTTTTTCCCAAGACACTGTTCTCGTAGTCTTGCAGCCTTGGGAGAAGAAGCTGTTGCCTCTGACAACAGAGCTCCCAGGATCCCAGGGGCAGGGAAACCCCTTCACTATAATAAGGTCTCAAAGGGGTGCAGAGAAACCCACAGGACAAAAGCCAATTAGCAGCATTTACAAGTACCAAGAATACAATTTAGGACATTTTGACTGTTGTTTTGTATCTGTGTGGAAGAGAAGAGAATAACAAAGATCTAGCAAAATCTCCCTTTAGGTTTGACTTAAAAGTTGGCATTTAAAGGTCAAATTCTATCTACATTTTTGGCTCATGTTGAATGTTTGGACACTTTGTACACAGATGACACCACCTCTATTAGGACCATAATGTCCTGGAATATCCATGTTTCATCAGAGGTTAAGGTAGGAAAATAATGTAAACATATGTACAATATCTACATGTTAATGACCAGTGTCACAAAAACACAACTGTTGTTTATTAGAAATATGAAATTGTCACTGGTGAATGTGGGTGTGGAATATAAAACAATGGGTTTACAAAGTCATTCTCAATAAAACATGAAGCACAATTCCATGCATTTCTCTTAAGAAAAGTGCACAAAATGTGCCACAACCATAAAGTGGATAAAAAAGAATCATCCTCAGCAATGAGGATTGTTTTTTTTCCCATGGAGAACCTTTATGAGGATAACACAAATGAGAGTCACACACTGCCACTATAATCATATATTGAAAACCTCCTGCCATAGGAAAGTAAAGTGTTCTCCAGAAAAGCAATGACCAGCCTGAAGACATTTTCTACCTCTATGATTTACCAGGTAGTCTGCCCACAGCAAAAAAAAATATATGCACACAGCAGGGATTCATAAGCCTGGCCATGATCAAAGACAAGGGTGTTAGAGGTGCCAGACGATGTGGGCCAGCTACGGCTTTGTTAGAAACCTTCTGAAATGAACCTGGAACTCCAATACCAAGACAAATTAAATTATAGCAGGTTACTTCGGGTTTTACACCAGCAGTGACTCTGAAGGGCCATGTTTTCCCACAATGACCCAATTCTCTCACATTCTGTTAAAGGTAGAGTAGCAGGCATTGCTGCCAGATCAGCTAGCACAATGCTGTAAGTGAGCAGAGGCCGCATTACCTTGTCTGGCCTGAGAAGTTAAGAAGAAGAAGGAAGTTGATTAGGAAGTATCAATTCCCCATTCCATTCTGCATATTTTCCAGCTTAAATATCTTGTACAGTAGGTGTGTTGTGTGACTTTTTAACACACATTAGTGTCTGTAAGTGAAAAAACATTTGGAAAAAGTTTTCACTTTGTGTCTGTAGATTCTTGACAATAAAGGAATGAATGAAAAATTAAACTAAATTGAAAGCAGTGTAGAAAAAGAGGTATAAACATCATGCATCAAGAGACAATGTACAATTAAATAAAAAATAAATGTTATACATTTAAAATATTTAAAAATATATATTTCTCAAAATTAAAAGTAATAAAGACAAGGTATAGTATTATTTTACAGTATTATAGTAGTGAATTATAGTGGAAACACCACTTTGCATGTCTGACCACTAGATGGGGCTCTTACACCTACTTTTTTACTGCCGTTGCACTGCTTGCATCAAATTGGGTGATTTAAATATCCATACCATTTAAATATTTAGTTTTTATATTTCAGGTCAAGACACATGTACTCATCTTGTGCTTCTTTAGCCGATTTATTAATATTGATTTTAAATGCATGCATCAGTATAATGAGCACCAAATCCTACATCACCTTCATTACCTTTAAGATTCAGAGCCATAATTCCCTTATGGGATCTCAGAACAATATACATTGGGGAGAGAAGCAATGGGAATAGAAATAAAAATAACAGCAAAGGAGAAGGGGAAGGGATTTTTTTAAAGAACAAATTAGAGTCTACAGGAGGAAGACGGTAGAGTGTGGAGAAAGGGGATATGATTCAGTGAGGCGAGGATGACATGAGGTATTTCTTGAGGAGATGAGTTTTCAGACTCCAAAAGAAAGTGGGGAATAACTGGAGAGGAAAAAAATCTCTCTACCATCAGGGAAAAGACCAGGATGGAGTGGAGTGGAGCGATGAGCAGACTGCAGAGAAGAGAGAGCTGAATGACTGGTCAAAAAAGGAGAAGAATTAAAGATTAATTAATTTAAGGCAGTGAGTTTGCAGTAACTGTAATATAACATCAAGGCATGTACTGCACATGTTTCTGTCTATATTCACCCGCACAAAATTCTATCAAACCACCCACCTTTCAAACCACCTCACTGCTCTTAGGTGTCACCACATCTTTTGACCTTGACCTGACATGAAACACACCTCATTCATTTGAGTGGTTCCGGCGGCAGAAAGACACATCTCTGATCAATAACATACTCTGCGAGTCCTCTGCAGAGGCGAAAAAGCCTCTAGACATTAATAGCACTGTTAATCTGTCAGAGCCGGTACTGGTAGATTACAGCTGGAGAGGTCATCGCATTGAACAGTCAAAACTAATCAAGGTTGACACATGTCAGAGCGAGGCATTGCTTGGGCCTGAATCTTTCCAAGACATCCTGCATGTACAAACCCATGAAAGGCACAAGTACTGTACACGTTGGCATTGATCTGGTGCTATCATAAAAACACATAATGCTATCAGATAGCTCCATGATGGTGGAGATGGTAGTGGCAATGGAAGGGGTGAAAATATTTGATGCTAAACACGTGATATTTTGTCCTTTAATGCAAAACATGGAAGAGAATAGATAAGAAAAAAATCAAATCATCACAAAAAAAACACTTTCTAATAAGGGACCCTTTATACAGGATTTATAAGCAGCAAGTAATGAGTTTATTATTATTATTATCAGTTATAAGCCATTAATAAGAACAAGGTTTGGGTTGCCAGGTTGTGAAAAATCCCTTTACTTAAGTGTCTATCCTTTCTATTTAGTAATAATGCAGTTACAAATGTTGGTAATCTGTTAATAAACACTCACAAACTTCTCATTTTATAACAAGCCATCAACACTGCAGTTATATAAGGTAATAAGTCATTAATAAAGGATTTTTTTACCAACCACCTTAGTGATAAATTAAAGAGCTAAAAAGACAAAACAAGTGTGATGGTGGAGGTTAAACACCAGCAAAAAGGATTTTTCACAACATGGCAACCCCAAAATTGTTCATATTAATAGCTTACAAGTATTGGTAAATGCTTCATCAACCAACAGTAAAGCCATTAGTTACAACTTATAAACCCTTAATAAAGAATACCTTATTAGAAAGTGGTGGCAAATGTTTATGTCATCACTATCCAGTGAAAACCATTTGGTAATTTGGGTTTTTTTCCCAGATAAATTGAAGGATTAAGTGCTCCTTAATGGGTTGACACAATGTGCCTACTTCCTAAGCTAAATAAACCTTTTAAAAACCTGTAAAAACCCTTAGAAATCTGAAAAATGCATTGTGATAAAGCTAAAAGCAGGGCTGTCTCATAGCTCATAAATAGCTGACGTCTTTAAGATACAAGGTTTTCACAGGATGGCGACGATATGTTTCAGATGTTAAGGGAGTCACAAATCTGCAATATAATCTATATACAGTATATTCAAATATCTGTGTGGAGAGGATCGTGTCTTTACATGGTGATGACTCTATTGCAAGTATACTGCGCTATTACCACCTTGTATACAACAATTAGCCGAAGTGAACTATGATGCACAGTTACACCGGTCACTGCATGTCACCACAGATCTGGCATAAAATTCACAGAGATGTGTCAGAAATTAGCATTGTGAGCAGTTGGGCATTGACGGTTGTCTTTCACTGTGAATATCAACCATGGTGCTGGTGAATAAGTCCTTTCTCATCTAATCTTGTCACAAACTCCTACAGACCACTGTGATGTCAGAGCCAGCCTGTAAGTTCATGCTTCAATATGAGCGTGTCTGCTGTTGAACATACAGCTGCTGGACTGAAAGGCTGCCTGTAAACCTTATGACACAGTGGATAATAGTAGTTGTTTATGAAATAATCGTCACAGTAATAATTTACGAGGTCCAGCCACTGTGCGGTGTGAGTGAGCTTTGATGACACATTTTCTGTGGCTCTCGGTTTTTAAAGGGAGTAGCTGACCTGCTACAATAATCATCTGTCCATCATTTAACAGTTCTTTGATTCCAAAATGAACATGCAAACTTGAGCAAATATTAATATTATTACAATGTTATTGAATTGGTGATTGTATCTTACAGATCTGAGGTCTTGTGTTTATAAGGTCATAACAGATTAGAGACCTAAAACCCAGATCTGATTTGGGGTTAGTTGTAGTCAGTCATAGTCCAGGTTTTTTGGAAATGTTTAAAAAGCCAGTCCTGTTGTAGACTTGGATACCTCTATCTGGACTGTTTGGTTGGAAATAAAAAAGAATACAAGTTTATTGTCCACCAGGGTAGAAAATGCCTTTAGCTCTTTATGTAACTTATATCTGAACAAATAGTAACAGAGCACCAACAAAAATAGATAAATAAATAAATAAAATGGGTTACTGTAAAAGCAGTATAAAAACATTTAATAAATGATTCATAATACACTACAATGTAGTTGTAAGTTTGTAATAATACAAAAATACGTCTTTATAGGAGACGTTATAATTGCTGACAAACACTCATTAATAAACACTTAAAATGTCCTTATAGCTGCATACAACTACATTATAGTGTGTTATAAACCATTTTTTTTATATTTATTAAATGTTTATACAGTGTTTATAAATGCTAAATATGGGGGGGTTAAAGTAAAGTGTTACCGTAAAATAAAATGAAGTATATATTACTATAAAATAAAACAATACCTGCAAAACAGTCTGCAAACCAGATCCACACTATCACCCTGATCCCTAAGAAGATTTTGATATTGTTTAAATGCTGTCACATACGGAATACATACAGTAGACCCACATTGCCTGCATAAAAGAGAATACAACTTAAATGTCCACCAGGTTGGAAAATTGTACTTAGTTTAGATATCAAATAGACACAAAACACAAAAATGTAACATACAACAGAAACAAATGGTAAAAGCCCACACTTTTAAAATAATTCTAATATAAAATAAACAATGAACAATACTAAAAATAGAGCATTAAAAAAGTACTCTGCACTCACCCTGACATACAAGAATATTTTAATATAGTTTAAATGCTGTCGCAGATGGTTATAGAATACGTATAGACCCACATTGCCTGCATATACCCTGAGCTATTCATCAACAGTCCCCAGTGTTCAACAAACCTGCATTACAATATTTGCGGTAAATTGCTTAATGTTGAGTGAACCTTGTGTCTGAGAGGAATAACACGCATGGAGATATACATGAGGACTGGGGAAAGAAATGCCCCTGTTAAACCTTTGCTGAATATGTTTGTTAAACCCCACAACCACACATCGCTGCAGCATTATATCAGGCAGGAAGTAGAATCAATAGATGGCACTGTTTCCCAGGCCTTGGCCCTCAACCTCAGTTAGCGCCACTTCAAATCTCTCTCTCGGTCTCTCTCTCTCTCTCTGTGTCTCTCTCTCTCTCTCTCTCCTTCCTCTCTCTCCTGGGAGCCTATAGTTGTTCTGTCTAGAACCCACTTCACTGAAATGTTGAACAGACTCTTGGCCAAAGTATACCTGGAGCCATTTCAAGCAGAAGCCTCCAGGGAATCAAACATCTTTGCACTTATTGTATCAAAGAATAACTGAGAATGGGATAACTGTTTGGGATGAGACAGATGGTGGTGGTCACAATATAAGAAATGCATACAAGGTTAGAGGCAGATTTATATGCAGTAAACTGTGCTATTTTGCATTATGGGGATAAGAAAAATGCAAGATGTCACAGTGAAGACAGGTTTCTAAACATGCGTATTCTATCCTCTGCATAGTCTATATATACTTATATATACTTTATATACAGTCTATGATCTGCAGCAATTTCAACATATCATGTATGGCCAGGTACAGTATATGTCGCCACAATCCTGACTTAAATTGGTTTTTCACTTGCGGAGAGAACTGTCACTTTCAGCATTCACTCCGCCACATTCAAGGCAGTCAACCCAAAACATTACAGGTCTGCTGTCACTGCCAGTATTATATATATTTTCTTTCTTTCTTTCAATTACATTCAAAAGTATGTTTTAAAAAGTTAGAACCAGGGCACGGGATGGAACAATATCAAAGGCACTGAAAACCTGATTTCTTAATCAGCTTCTTACTATGAGCAATGTGGTCCTATAATTTATAACAGATTAGAGACCTAAAACCCAGATCTGATTTGGGGTTAGTTGTAGTCAGTCATAGTCCAGGTTTTTTGGAAATGTTTAAAAAGCCAGTCCTGTTGTAGACTTGGATACCTCTATCTGGACTGTTTGGTTGGAAATAAAAAAGAATACAAGTTTATTGTCCACCAGGGTAGAAAATGCCTTTAGCTCTTTATGTAACTTATATCTGAACAAATAGTAACAGAGCACCAACAAAAATAGATAAATAAATAAATAAAATGGGTTACTGTAAAAGCAGTATAAAAACATTTAATAAATGATTCATAATACACTACAATGTAGTTGTAAGTTTGTAATAATACAAAAATACGTCTTTATAGGAGACGTTATAATTGCTGACAAACACTCATTAATAAACACTTAAAATGTCCTTATAGCTGCATACAACTACATTATAGTGTGTTATAAACCATTTTTTTAATATTTATTAAATGTTTATACAGTGTTTATAAATGCTAAATATGGGGGGGTTAAAGTAAAGTGTTACCGTAAAATAAAATGAAGTATATATTACTATAAAATAAAACAATACCTGCAAAACAGTCTGCAAACCAGATCCACACTATCACCCTGATCCCTAAGAAGATTTTGATATTGATATTATTTAAATCAATATCAAAGGCACTGAAAACCTGATTTCTTAATCAGCTTCTTACTATGAGCAATGTGGTCCTGCATGGATACCCAATTTTCTGCCCAACTTCAAACAGTTTTGGTTATTTCATACGAAAGATTTAGGTGTTGTTATCAGGTATTGCTATGTTTGAATCCAAATCTGATAACAGTTGTGGGGTTGTTTGCTTACATTGCTGTCAATCAAATCTAATCAAGCCCACGCAGTACCGACAAAACAGACCAGCTGAGTTTTTGGGATGCTCTTTCCAAACTTTAACTTTGATTGTTGCACATTTAGTCATGGATTTTTAAGGTTACAGAGAAATACCAAGTTTTCAGGGGCTTCAGCTATTTTAGAGGACTGCGTTTGCAAAATGTGGCACTTACTACAGATCCCTCAGGTTTAGTGGCCGACCATTCAGAAACTAACTAGATATATTTACCAAAAAAAACATAATTCTCAAATACAATTTTGAATGTAACAAGAGTACAGAGGGAGAGAAGGAAAGCATATAAAATTGATTATTTTGGGTCAATTTTTCCTGTCCAAATGAGCAATTTTCATTTTCTTGATTACTTGTTTGTAAGTTAGTACATGTGTTTTGATTCTGTTTAAGACAAAGCTCTGTATTGAGATAAAATATTGATCATTCCATGCTGGTTAGGATTGCTGCCCCTGCCTTTCTACAAAGTCGAGCTACCTGCGGATGATTGACTGCTGCCAACATGTCTGGCTTGAAACTTACAGTAAGAAATAAGATTAATTAGAGTGCTGTGTGGTGTTGTTTGATTAATTATAACATTGATCACAGAATGTGAAAGTGTGGAGAGAGAGAGACAGAGTGAAGCTTGATTGATGAGTCAATGTGATACCAGGGAAAACCACTTGAGCTCAAGATATTCTCTCTTAAAGCCTGAAGCTCACCAGCTGCTTCTTCTTTTTTTTTTTTTTTAAGTGCACAGACACAGTGTGTGCTCAGCGTCCTTTTGTTCCTCACTGTTTTCTTGAAATACAAGAATAACAGGGTTTCAAATAGCGTAGCACCCACTTGGTTCACATGGGGCTACCTTCTTCGCGGAAGTTACACCTGGAGCATGAGACAATCACAGTGGTTGCTAGGTAACGGGTCTCCTCATGGTCTCTGCTGTGAGCTTCCAGAGAACTAAGCTTTGCTCAGTGAATCATTCCCTACACTTGAAACAGGAGTATGACAATGAGTGGACCATATACAGTAGAAATACAGTGTGTGAGTGTGTGTGTGTGTGTGTATGTGTGGGTGTGTGTTCTTGTGGCTTTACTATGCGTAAAGTTACATTTCAGTACTCACAGGATTTAGGCCTTTTTCACAGAAGAAGAAGGTTATATAATAAAATAAATGGCTGAATTCCATTTAGCTGCTTTCATTTCAGGGTTCTGGTTTTGTGCATGCTGGCTCATTGTCACACTGTCATGGCTCACTGAGACACTTGAATCGAACAGTCAGCGTCAGTGCTATTGGTAACACCTGTGTTTTTCCCTGCTTTGACAAGTCAAATTATCTGCTGTGAAAAAGACCTGCTGCAGAAAATCCACCAGTGTGAGGACCAGTTAAAGGGGCCAGTGACCAGTTCTCACTTCTACAATGGGCTACCTTATGAAGCTGATGTGGGAAACGTGTTAGCAAACAGCTGCCTATTTACACATCGAGCAGGCGTGGAGCAACATTAGCATTCATTTGAAGTCCTACTTCTGACGACCTGGTGAATTTAAGTCCAGAAGCCACATCTTTTATCCCTGTTTTGATCTCCACCAACTCCACCAAGAGAAATATCTGGCCCTTTAGCAGCTAAATGCTCCACAATGTTCACCAGCTAACTGTGTCTGTCTGCTGTTTGGTGGTGGACAAGTAGCATACAGCTGGTTTATTAGAGATTTTTCACTTAAACAGCTGCTGGAAACAATGCTGATGAGAGCGGTGAGACTAAACCAGAACAATACATTTGCAGGCCGTGAGACCAAAACAACTGAAAGAGGCTAAAATGCTCCATAGAGCTGAAGAAAACTGCAGGGTTGGATCATAGACTGTATATAAAGATGGACGATGTGACAGCTCCCCAAAAGTGAAGCCAAAACATCTCGATCGCCCCCTGGTGGCTGGCTGCAGTATAGGTCATAAGCCCCGCCCCCTCCATGTTAATGGATGGGACATGGGCCAAACTGAAAAGTCAAAGTACACGTCAAATATATTTTTCCCAAAGATGGTTTCTGTCATTTTAGGTAGTTCTTATCACGCTGATGTGTGTTCAAGTGTTTGTTTTTAATTAGTTATTTGATGCTATAAAAACGGGGTGTCACATCATGATTGACAACTGTGAGTGTGCTCGCGATTGGTTCAGGCGGCTGTATAGGCGGGAACTCGATCCCGCGGCTTCACCGCGGATCACTACTGCGCAGACTTTGGCTCCAAATGACGTCACCAGCGCAAGATGGCATCTCCCGTATCCGGGGTATTTTGGCTTCATTTTTTACAATGGGAGGAAGTGGACACACATCGTCCATCTTTATATACAGTCTATGGGTTGGATGATAATTCTCTTTGGGTTCATCACTAGAAGTGACACCTTTCACATTACACGTAGTCACCTGACCCACTGTTCATATCAAAATATTGATTGGTGCAGCTTTAAAATTTGGTTTCAATGAAAGATACAATAAAAAACTGTTATGTACTGGTAAAGACACATCTTTTAGGAAATGAATGCAGTCAATAGAGGACCTTAATGTCTGTGAAGTGTACATGTGGGTATGTGTTTGTAAACGGATATGCAATCTGCGGTAAATCTCTCTGTGATGAGCAGATATTGGCTCTTGTTTTTGAGGAGTGCTATCCTCTGACTAGTGAAATGAATGGTTTATTATGATGGCCTCTCCGGCTCTACTCGATAGTGTCGTTTTCCTCTCCTCATCAATTCTAGCCATCTGTTGCTCATTTCATATCTGTCCATCTGAGTTTGGCCCGGGAACCCTGCATGTTTGGAAGCTTCAGATTAGTGTTAGAAATATTCATTTATCCATTTTAAATGTGGTTTGCTATAATCACAGAATTTTAAAGCAATGCCACCATTTTAGAAAGTAATGCCACAGAATTTAACAGTGCACAAATGGCACAAGCATTTGTAACACTACAATTTAGAGGGTCAGTTCACCCGAACTACAAAAAGACATATTTTCTCACTCCCTCCGGTGGTATGTAGCCATGATATTTTTGGTTTTACTTACCCAGGTTTTGAGATATCTTTCTATTTGTCTCCACCACTACACCGTGGAGGAGAATATAGAGTTGCATTTGTGGTGCTCACAGCATTAAAAAATTACATGCAGCAATGAATTCAACGGCAACATCTCTTTCCAGAAGTGTCACCATGGATAATCTCCAGAACACGCCGTGACCAGTTTTCATAGGGGCTATTTCTTTGAAAGTTCAATGAAAATTGTTCACAGAGAGATCTGTGGATTATCAGCAACAACAACAACATCATTTCTGGAAAGACATGTCGCTCTTGAAGTTTTTAAGTTCAAATGTTCAAAGCAAGATGCCGCTAGGACCTCTCTCTCTCTCTCTCTCTCGGTGCTTCATTCCAGACGTTTGGAATCTGGATCTTTGTTCTCCAGGAGATTCAGTCTCGCCCGTTGTCTCTCTCTCACTTTGCGTGTATGGTTTTCTTGTCTCTTCTCCTGTCTGTGTGAATGGTGTGCTTGAGTTTTGCCTCTTGTGTGTTTGTGTAGTCTTTCCAGGTCTTCATGGTGGAGAGGAGGCTAAGTGGCTCAGGTCTATCTGTTTGGCAGCACCTGGATATTGATCGACATCCTCCTGGATCCATATCCTTCATATATGTTTGCAATCTATCTATAATTTTGTCATCCTGATTTTCCATATTGTAATTTTACTATTATTATTTCAGTCTTTTCTCTACACACAGCATGTATTGCATGCCTGTCTGTCCTGGAAGATTGATCCCTCTTCATTTGCTCTATTTTGTCCCCATTAAAGGGAGTTTTTCCTTATCCCAATGGGGGGTTTAAGGATAAAAGGTGTAGTATGTTGTACAGATTGTAAAGGCCTTTGAAGCAAATTGGTGATTTGGGCTATATAAATAAAATTGACTTGAGTAAGTGAGGAAATATGTTATTTTTTAATTTGGGTGAAGTGACCCTTTAAGTATGTGCCCATGAGGCCCTAAGCTGTAACTCCTTCTTTACATGTGATGTCTAATAAATATTTCCTGCCAGTTGCACAGTAGTTGGAGTTTAAATGAGGCACATAAGGTGATCTGGAGGACTACTGCTGATTTATCTTGGACTGGGACACTGTTGTGGTGCTACAGTTTGGCACAGCTGCTCTCATAAAATGTTTTGATACCCCCAATAAGAGTTCAGTGTTTTACTGTGATTAAATCCCCCAGGCCTGTTTGCAGTAAAAAAAAAATCTCTCTCCCTCTCTGTCTCTGAGTGTCTTTCTCTCTCTCTCCCCCTCCCACACCTTCACTGTTTGCCTCTCTGCTTCCATCGTCATTCTCATTCTCTCCCACTCTCTACCTCTAGTGACCTACACACAGGGAAACATGGGTCACTGAGTTCGAGTCCATGTAGTCAGTGCAACAGTCTGGTTAAAACCCTCATAACTGTCTTGAAGTGAAGTCACACCAAATAATTGTAAACAGTTTTTTATGTCAAATGGCACGTCTGCATTATTGGATTTATTCATCACTTCTGCCAGGGAGTGGAGGCCATGTGATCATCCATCTGTGGTTCATTTGACTGTGACAAAGATATTTCTACGACTTCTGACTTGATTGGTCCAAAATTTGCCATTTACGTTCAAGCCCCCGACAAAAGAAACATTGATTTTGGTGACCTTCCCACCAGGCCAAACATTTCAATTTTCAAATAAATATATTT
The DNA here is from genome assembly GCA_008360985.2 of Macquaria ambigua. NCBI lineage: Eukaryota > Metazoa > Chordata > Actinopteri > Centrarchiformes > Percichthyidae > Macquaria > Macquaria ambigua. Next base: position 330,211 of record VMKM01000167.1, on the reverse strand, counting down.
CCTGACCCTTCAGTTGTAAACACACCCTTGTTGCTGAGCACCTTTGTGTTCCCAACAGGAAGAAACCTGATGATTTCGGTGACCTCGTGACCTTTCCTCTGACACCACCATCAGGCCACATTTTGGCTACTTTGGTATAGCTCTCTCATTTATATGGTACAATGTTGACTTGGAAAGTATCGGCTAAGTTGGAAGATTGGCGTTGGTGGAGACGTGCCCTGAGTGCTCTTATGTTAGAAAGTGTTTATTTCAAACAACTTGAAAATGTGGTTTAAAAATGGCAATATAGTAGCCCTACAGACAGATGTACAAATCTGAGCAGAAATCAGCCATCCCTCATTACCTAATTAATTGTGTCAATTTGCCAGTGGTTGGAATGATTGCTTAAGATTTACTTCAGACGGGACACTGCTTATATTGTTTTCAATATCTCAGCCATTAGGTTTGTTCTCTGCAGAAACACCAGTGTCACATTGTCAGATTGTTTAAAAAAAAAAACCCGTTTGACCTCTTTTTTCCTGGACTCATATTATCTGAACCCATTTCCTTCCACTCTCTGCACTGCCATATGACTGACTCCGTTTAGCCCACATTTGTCCTTCGCCGATGACTGATTGTTAACCAAATGCCCTAATTGTTTAATTAGGTTGGGGCCAGAGAGCTGTGACAGCTGCGGCGTGATTCATGTATGCTGCATTTTCAGCAGCAGTAATGGGTGGTTGGCAGGTGGGGGGTGGGGTGCAAGGAGTGATGTGGCCTTTGGCAGGAGAGCTGGCATCTGTCACCCATGTCAGCATAATGGGAGTGAGAAAGGCAGTCCAAAAAAGCTGCCAGGTAACCCATAGCCTCCATTTTTCACAGAGGTTGAGTTACAACAGCTTAAAACTGAATTCTTGTGATTTTTAAGCAAGTCAGCCAATACTGTATTTGTAGCTCTCCCACAGTCAAAATTCAAAGAATCAAGGTCCTAATCCATTCTGTCTTTGTCCTGCAAAATGTCTATGCTTAATGTAATAACATACTATTCATCTAATGCACATTAAGTTGGAATATCCCTTTAATCTTTCAAGTTCTACCTCTCACTCTCCATTGTCATTCACACAATAGAACATAACACGGTGCAACTACATAAAGACTATAGTGAAAGCTGTTTGGTATCTACTGTATGTCATTATGCGATGTGAATTATAATTATACTGTACCTTTTGTTTTTGTGGCCATCTTGAATCTAAATCAGCCAACAACAGTAAAAGCCACATGCATCCCCAGAGCACCATGAGCAGACTGTGTGTAGCGCTTGTTGGAGTAAATATTAATAGACAGGCAAGAGCGCTGGCTTGAATATTTCAAATCAGAGTGGCTGTACGGTATGACTGTCCAAGCCTGTGTGCTGCGATCCATTAGTGCTGTGTTCTCCACTACAACCATCCCCAGGGCAGCGGCACCAAGCGGAGTACAGTACTGTCTTGGCAATCTCTGCCGACAGTGTTTCCTCACAGGCAGCTGACTTTCCAACGGTAATATTACCGTGGGCAGAGTTGAACCAAATTTTGAAAGGCTTGGTATGTGTGTCATTCTCTGTCTGATGTTCACCTCCCCTCTCGGCTCTATCGTAGGCAGGCAAACAGACACACATTGTCTTTAAGGAATGTCTGCATTGGGTTAGGTGATTGTTAAACTAATGGAAATACTGTGGCGTGACTTCTCCAGGAAAAGGTTTTTTGGGGGGCTGATATCTAGTTAACTAATGAGGACAGCATTAACTGGTAGAATAGCACAAGTGAAACCGTCATTTAGTGAAAGCAAGAGTACATCCGTGTAAAACAAGGTCACAAATGAGATTCAGGGGACTATCCTTACTGGTAAACTGACAGTGGCTAATTAGCTGCTCAGCTGCAGCACAACAGCATGTAAACGTACCTGCAAATGTTACTTCAGTCCTGTTAGATGCTGGTGTGGTCCTCGTTCTTCAATACCTCTAACAAGACACTGTCTGCCCGTAGGCTACAGCGCAAGTTTGTTTACTTTGTCTCTTATTCACTACGGTGTAACACCGGCACTCTGGCAGCCTGCCAGCTGCTGTCAATCAAACACAGACATGGACACGCCCCTCCAGACAGCTGAGACGAAAAGGAGCATTTCTGATATTTCCCCCCAAGACCTTTTTTCTTCCTTTTAATAATAACAAACTTATTACATTAAAAACATATTTTTGACTACATAAAGGGATGACTTAATGTGATTTCAGTTGGACTTTAAGTTTCTTAAAGCTGCATTAATCAGAAACATTGATTAGAGCAGCTTTAAACTTGAACAAAATAATAACCTGTGTCTTCCTCCTACAACATCAGCATAATGTTCATTAGGGTCTTTTTGGAATTCAATGACAAAAAAAACTATTTTCTTGTTTAAGTATAGGGACCTGTTTGGATTCAGATTCACATTAAGATTCTATTTAGCGACAGTTTTCATCTTAACAAACATTTCTCATAGTCAGTGTTTTTCACCAAACACATCCTCAAGGCCTAACATGCATACCAAATGCATTTCATACACCATAAAACATTTGCACTTTGGGAAACACTTTTGGGAATGTTTAAAACCTGAATTGTTCTCAAGCTGTGTTCTTCTATTTGTCACTCACTTGATTTAAATTACTGCCCAATGCAGTTGGCCAGAATGTGTATGATGGCCATCCCCATACTCGTAGCATATATCTTTATGTGTGTGCAACTACAACATAAGTTACAACCAAGACCACTCAACATTGCTCTACAGCCCATTTGCCGCAGATAAAACTACAACATGTCAATACCTGTTTATGATTCTTTATATTTTAAGTGCTCAAAGAATGGGCTAAATAAATATTTTGATGCAGTGGGGAATGACATTTTGGTTTGTTTTGTAATTCTGTGTTAAATTCTGCAATTCACAAGTTCACATTTTCTTATTGTAGTTGTGCTAGTGAGTTATTGTCTTGGTGTCTGATGTCAGCATTGTTTTTGAGATGCAAAGCAAATTGAGTTGGAGAGTTTTTATTAGGAGATGTGGTGTTGCTGAATAAAGCTTTATGTTTGACAGACTTATGGTCAGCTTTGTAAAGGTGCTGCCAGAGTTTTATGGCTCTTACTTTGGAGTGTAAGGAAAAGATTTCCACGTCTTGCTTGGAGCATTGCTATTTACACCAAGGTCTAATTTGCAGCAGCCTTGCAAAGCCACCCTACATCTCATCACGAAAGCTGATTTAGGGTTTGCTTCAGTGAGGCTAGTTTTGTAGACCTTCACCTCAAAGATTCCTGCTAAATGTTTGTCCCATTTATCAATGTTTGCATGATAGATAATCACCCATACTTCACTGTCATACAGCTGTATGGACAGCGGGATGAATCCAGTTAGCTAGTTTAACCCAAATATAGCATTAAAAGCACTAACAACACTGTTGAAGTCTATACATGCTAAAAATATATATACCACCACATGTAATTGACGTTATTAGTTGTTTTACTCAGATATAAAAGTAGCTCAGGGTAAGAGTCAAATGCAGTCCACCAATCTTTGGAAAGTGAGCTAACACTCACAAACACAAACTAAAACGCTCCAAAACACTGGATTACACCTACACTTCCCACAATGCCACGCAATAGTGACTTTCGTTAGACAATCCTTGACTCATATACTCCTATATCTTTTAAACTCCATGGCTCCAAAGACATCACCTGGGCACTTGAGTCATTTCCTACCTCGACAAAGCTCCTCCAGATCCACAGTAGACTCTTTTCACAGGCTCGGTTAGGCTTAGTACTTCCAATTTTAAAGTGACTTTTTTCTTCAATATTTTCTCTAAAATTTCCCCTCATTAGATAGTGACAGTGTTGATTCAGACAGGAAACATGGGGAGAGAGAGAGGGGTACGACATGTGACAAAGGTCTCTGGCCGAACTCAAACCAGGGATGTTGCGATTATGATATGCGTCTTCACCACTGGGCCATCAGCATGCCCCTGTAAATCAACTTTATATTACATTACATTCATTTGGTAACGCGACTTAGAATAAGAGCATTCAAAATTGTAAATGTATCCCTTTTAAACAAATAGCTAAAAGCATGATCAGTGCTACAGTAGAAGCGCTTTTCTTTTTTTTTACTTTGACATATAAAATTGGTGGTGTGTGCCTTAAATCAATCACTTACGGTTACTTTTGCTACAATGTACTACTATAGTGTTCTGAGAAATATTCAGAATTGTTTCGATCTGTAATTTTAATACTGGATTAAATATTTCAACAGCACACCAACATCAACCAGAACTTTCACTGTCACTTTGTTTGAATGTCTTGGCGTGCAGTGGGCTGCAGCGTGGAGGTGATAGTTTGAGTAAACACTGAGCTGTGGATTGATTGTATAGTCAGAGTGCTGTATGATTTACAGGGCCAACTGCATATTACCATTGTACAGTAACTCCCTCAGGGCAGTATAGAGCCATGTTATTCTCTGCTCTGACATACAGATTGGATATTAGACTAGAAGTTGTACTGTTTGTGTGTATCACGCTTGAGTTATTTCCTCTAATTGGAAGAACAAATGAATATAGCAGTTATCAGTAAGTTGTTTTACTGTAGATGCACTTGACATTTCATTCGTATGGGATGCATTTTTGACACTGTATGTGCCACTTTTCTCCTCTGACACTTTCGTGCTGCATGATAATCAAGACTTTGAATTTGGAAGGTGTCTCAGCCTGAACAATAATTGTGATTTCTTGCAAAGAATTTTTTAGTACAAGACTCATTTAAAAAATGTCAAGAAAAAATGGCTGTGACACTGGGTCCTACAAAAAAAACAAAAAAAACAAATCAAGAAACGAGAACAATTATTTGCTGGGAAAGTACAGGTAAGCATTTTCTCTCTGCCTCTTGATCATTCTCTGAAATTATATGGTTCATTATCTATGATGTGGTCTCTATATCAGAGTAGACAGATGCAGACAGTAGCACGTTCAAGACACACAGAACAGAGATTCCTAATGGTGATAGCAGCATTGGTAGAAAACTTTAATTAGTGTTTCCAAGAAGCACAGTATGTTTAATGGTATTTTTAACATTATATGACAAGAATATACACGGCAAATTATTGTTATTGCTTGCGTGTTGTACTGAAGCACATTTGTCTTTCTTTTTTTCTTACTTACTTGTCTTGTACAAAGACAGTATATGAGAATATCCTGTATTCAAATGCATATGGCACCTTGGAATACAACATAATGCATGTTGAATGCACAGTGACATCAGGATAGAGACGGACGACTACTTCTGCTTAAACGGTGCTGTGCTTATAATAGACCATCTATTCCCCTCTGAGCCAATGCTACCAAACACAGGAGATGAGGCAGTAGTCAGCCACGACAACATCACTCCAGAAATGAAAAGTTTTGCTCTAACAGAAGTGTTGGTGAATGTGGGAGATAGTAAAGGCTCCTTTGGTATCCAAAGTATGACTTGGGTTCACGGGAAGCTCATTAACACTGCAAATCCCCTTGATCTTTTCCAATTAACTGTCCCAGCCAGGACGATGTGAGACATGCAATTAACAAAGGCCAGTGGCTGACTCACCCCTCATCCCCCTGTTTCATTACCGGCAAGCCTTGGATCTGAGTCAAATTCAACAGCTGACATATGTGCTTTAACAATCTGAGGGCTCTGAGTTTGATGCATAGCAGGTCTTCTTTCTCTGTACTGTAATTATGGAGATGGCCTCCTGTTATTGGGAGAGTCGGCTCAAGGTCTCACTCAGACGGCGAGGGGTAACATGCAAGAGTCAATACTGAAACAGGGGTAATGATCAGAGATGTGTTGTGACACTTAACAACACAGACTTTGGATCTATATACTGCTCTGTTGTAGCTTGTTAGTGTTTGATCTAACTGAGTAATTGCTTCCCCAGATTGATCATTATTTCTTTCATAAGATTTATGAGTATTAGATGATATGTCCGTCCATTAAATAGACAGTGGGGTTTCTCAGTGATTTTAAGGTTTTTCTACTTATGATTTTTTATGTCTCTGTGTGCAGTTTGAACATATGTTATACTAAATATAATAATTTGATTACTGCGTAGTTAATTTTTACCTCTGACTGCTGGCAGAAGACAGGATGTGAACCACAGTATTCATGTCGACGTCACACGCTTTACAGATCTTATTCGTACAACCACAAGAAGAAAATGTGAACATACATCATTTTACAACAAACAACCAGTGAAGTTTAACGACTGAGGACAGTCCCAATAATGTGACTGTTAGGGTTTTGTATGTACTACCTAAAAGGTGTGTACTTGTAAGCCTAGTGTCAATAGTTTTAAACCTGTAGAGTTGACTGCTTGCTAAGCCCCGCCTCCCTTAGTTACTGTTACTACACTTGTCAAGCTTTACGTTCTTGCATACCTAGGCAGTTTACAGTGATAACGGTAATTTCCTCCACATAGGAGCTGTTACTGATTCCACTGATATCCATGAATTCAGCTAAGCTAGGCTAAACTCACTGCTTAACACACCTACAGCAGAGGAAAAAAACACAAGACAATCATACTTACATTTGCCTTAGTTGAGGTACCTTTTTGCAAGGAAGGAAGGAAGAAATAAAGGAAGGGATGAAGGAACATAGGAAGCTGGGAAGGAAAGAAGGAAGGAATCATTTTCATTAGGAAAAATCAAATTTTGCCAAAGTCCATGGCCGAATGTGGGGGTATTAAGGCAACTACACTCCTCTTTTTGTACATACAGATTCAGACTGTGTTTTATATTATCCATTCAGTTAAATTGATGTGTGAAGCCAACATGCAGTACAGTAAAGTGCAATTAAATATATTACCATGTTTGGCATATAATTATAAATCCACATAGTCTACTATTTTGTTGAAAAGTTCCCGGTGTTTCACAAACCTCTTTCCAATCTTTTAGGAGTCAGAGTGAACATGTGACCTCACCATTTTGGCACTGATGACATAATTAGTGGAGAAAAACACGACTTAATGGAGATTCAGAGGATCTTAACGTCTCTTTGAAGATAAAATTTGCATGTCCTGTCGAGTGATCATGTCAGTGGGCACACAGACTCTCTGGCTTCAAATGCCGAATTTGCCGCCCACCAGCATGGACGCATACAGTACACACACCAGCCAGCACATAAAGCACAGTACGCACATGCACAGCCACACACACATGCACACACGAAACCTGTACTAGTATACTTGTGAGGACGTGATATTGACTGACAATCCATCCGCTGGAGGATGATCTTATTTGACCTGGTCATAAACTCTTTAAACAAAGTCTTAACCCTAACAAATGTTTGAATCTATGGGTATGGGATTTTTGCCCACACATTAGAAAAAAACATCTTGAAAGGAAAATATAACACTGATTTTAATCTAAATGAGACATGCACCATGTCCGCTTTCTTTCACAAAATGCCCATATCTGTCTTTCTGTGTGTCCCTCTATCTAGGTAGCTTCTTGTTCTCTGTACCAGTGTGTGTGCTTGTGTGTCTACTACTGTATTTCTCTGCATGTGTGGGCTGCTGGAACTCAGTGCATGCAAAGGAGTTTGAATTCACTCTCTATCACTAAAACTGTCTGGGTAGCTGGGCTCAGATTTCTGGCACTGCTAACATCTTTGCATTTTCATTTGGTTTAAAAAGACAGAATATTCATCATCACATTACATTTGCATTAATGTTAATTCTCTTAAGGGCATAGCAGCATCACAATGTGTGTCTCTTGAAAAGAAATTCTGATATTTTTGGAGACCCTGTTAGCAGTACAATAACTATGCATAATTTTTACAGACTATGCATCCCTTCGTCACTCCTTCTCCCATTACAGTGACATACTAATGAGGAATCTGTGAAGCCGATTCTAGACTTATACTGAATTTATATTTGTTTTATTGTATTACTATTTGGTTAACCTTTACTGAAATAAGCTGCATTTGCCACTGTAAAAATTTCATGTGTAAAATACACTAAAAGCAATACAATTGCTAGCTGCTTTGTGAATTGAGAGCATTTCTTAGTAAAGGGAGAAAAACTAAAACTGCATTAGAGCAGTCAGTAATCAAGTACATTAATGTATTGTAATCATGAGGCCTTTTATATGAAAGTTCACAATATTCTTACTTTTTTTACATAACAAAACTGCCTTCAAATATTCATCTGCTGATTACACAGAAGTTCTCAACTTTATTTGCTCACAGGTTGTCGATTGCCGGGAGCTAATTAGTGACATATTCATTTTAATAGCTTTTGTAAGGTGTAATTTTTCACACTGGTTGCAGAAAAAGCGTAGAACATATGCAGCTGTAAGCAGTGCCCCAGGAATCAGCAAAGTGCAGAATATCAAACCTGTCTCCCTCTTGAGTCAATCTAAATAACACCATGACACGATTAGACTACCAGTCCTCTTTAAGTGAATGTGAAAAAGGTGTTTGGCATCAATTACATCTTATTTATTTACAGTGCATCTTTCATAGCTTGTCATGAAACATTCATGATAGATCATATTAGACGCAGTGACTGGACAAAATATTGAAAGCAGCAAATGTAAAAGGACTCTGAAGTAATTAAATCCCAATCACCAAGTCAGTTACACCAGTGTGTCATTTTAAGATGAAAGTCAATTAGCATTATGGGTCAGCTTTAAAAGAGGTTTGACAATTGTCACTTTTATGTGACTTTTCAAAGCAAACCAAAGCAACTAATGGAGTTCTAAAGTGGTCACAGAGTTGGTGCCTAAATTACAGGCACATCACTTACAAGAACTGCAAAAGTATTTAAAGCAGCAAGAGTCTCACTTATCAAATGACAAACTACAATGGCAAAGAATAATGGTGATTACATGTAAAGGTTCACAGCCAGGGAGAGATGGGCACCACAACATGGCATTATTATAGAGTTCAATCAATTCATTTCAGTTGTGCAGAGCCAAATCTGAAGTTGGGTTATTTTTCCAACTACTTGTATATACTGCATGTTTGAACATATTTTCTAGACCTTTGTTCAAGTAGCAGGCAAAGTTGGTCTTTCAGCTAAATGCTAAGGTCAGCATGCTAACATGCTCACAATGACAATGCTAACATACTGGTGTTTAGCAGGTATAATGTTTGCAATGTTCCTCATCTTAGTTTTATCATGTTAGCATGCTAACATGCTAATTAATTACTAAACACAAAGCTGACAGTTGATGCTGATGGGAATGTCATTAATTGTACATTTAGTCTAAGACAAGTTAAAGTTGAAAAGGGATTGCAGTTCATCCTGCTGGGAACAGGAATAGCTGTACCAAATGTCATGACAATCCACCCAATAGCTGTATTAATTCACTCAAAACCACAAATGTCAACCTCATGATGGAGGAAAAGTCAGGGGATCGCCAAAGTCAGTAGGATTCATCCTCTGGGGACCATGAATGTCTGTACAAATTTTAAAGGCAATCCATCCAATTGTTCTTGAGATGTTTCAGTCTGGACCAAAGGGGTAGATCGACCGACAGACCAACACTGTCACACCTAGAGTCACGTCACCAAACGATCTCATATTGACATTTTGCTCGATATATCATAAATGTCTATAAATCACCATTTTATGACTCAACAAAACAAACTTTCTCTAATTACAAAAGTCAGTTAGATGAATGAAATGAATGATAACAGCTAGTCTCAGTGTCCTTTAAGTTTTACACTACTGTGGGCTGCGCAGCCTGAAAAGTCTTATTAACCTAGGTGCCATTCATTAACATCACATTATTCATATGCATTTCTATATTGGACTCCCTGCATTTCCAATCCTGCAACAATTACACAGTTATCAAGGATTAAGGGATCCTATATTTAGGAGCGGTTACAGAGATAAGCAATTATTTTGAGGATTGAACAAATTCAAATTAGAGTCACTCATGCAAGCTTCTCTCCTAATGACCATCAGACTGGCAGCAAAATACTTGCATTAGTGTACTTTCAGATAGATAAAAGTGACCTTGAACCACAGCTTGATCATGTTGACTGCAGCTAATAGATAAAATGACATGATATTATCAAATACCAGTTTGCTATCTTTCATATATTAGCTATAGGTAATGTCATTACTGCCTTGAGCTTAGTTCAAGGCCATAGTACAAATACAATACCATAACCTGGCATTAAACACAAAATATCTAATTTCTCTTACAAAATGTTGACTGTGCAGGGCTTTGGACAGTGGGTCACCTCCCTATGTTATGTTTAAGATGAACTGGGCTGTTGCCATAACAGTGCCGAGAGGCATGGCCAGCGAGTTCCCTCTTCCTGAAATAGCCTGCAAAATTGTTTAAACAGATAACTGGGAATCTGGCTGCTGGCCAGGAGCGTGCCCCAATGCCTCATGGGATATTAATGGCAGCCCAAGCTGAGGCAGGTCTGCAGTGAGGGAATAGAGCTTAGAACCAGCACGGCACATCTCCCTTAATCAGTGCTTTAAAATCAGCTGTGCCTCTGCTAATTGGCTTCATTTCAATCTCAGAATGTCTCCATTTGCTATTGAATTAGAGCAGTGACCGGCTGCTGTGAGGCATGTTGTAGGAATACATGTTTCTGAGCTGAAATCACACTTAGGATCTCCTTTCCACATTGCATTTGCCCATAACCACAAATTTATACAGTTCATGCTTGAGTTGTTCAATAATAGCTTTTAATACAGAAGTGACCACTCTTCGGTGCCTCTCCATCTTTGCTTCCCTCTTCCTGTGTCCTGGCTAGCGCGGCTGCTGGTAGATAAATATCAGCTCCTTTGGCAGCGGTCTCCATGTACATTTCCCCAGTGAGCCCATGGGCCCCTTGATGAAAGCCATCCGTCACTGCTGTGGGATGACCTGTCTGCACTGACCACCACACACCTCCACCCTGACCACTAGACTGTGAAGGGGATGTCTCCATGAGCACCCTCACACGCCACCAAATCATGATTTAATGCCTTTAATTTACACTGTCTCGAGGGCTTATCAAAAGGTTAGCTCAGGAGCATTGAGACAAGTTTATAAAGGCCTTGCTGGGGTATACTGCAACACTCTGAATTTTGGAACACAGATACCATTTGTAAGTGATACAAAATTTTGATTGCTGCTATAAGTTTCCATTTAGCATTTAGCGCCACAGCCACAGCGCATTTTGGCAAGCAGAGCATGTTTTTCTGTCGTCGTATCCCAAAGGACAAGACAAGAGAGAATGATGTGAAGCTGAGTGAGATTAATGCGTGGTAAATGGAACATGTGCTGGGATGGCAGTGTAGATGAGGAATGATGCCTCTACAGGAGATGGAGAGTGACAGGCCGAACACAACATTATTCCACCAAAATATTTAGAAAACATTCAACATGGAACTGCTAACAGTGGAAGCGGGATAAATCAGCGTTGAAGTCATTTGACGCAATTTGCTGTAATATTTTATCACAGAAGTCACATAGCAACGGTTTAATTGAAAGTGATGAAATGGTGTATTGAGCAAGCCTTGCTTTGCAAAACAAATCCCATGCAGGTTTTATCTGTTGTGGGCCATCAGGACAAATTTATGACTGTCATCATCATCACTTCAAGTAATGTCATTGGAGGGCATATGGAACAGTAAATCCTGTTCCCAGGTTCCTCGTTACTGTAAATGTTCCTCCTACACAGGCAATCAAAGAGATAATTCATGTAACAGTATGCTCCTGTAGGTCAGAATGGGACTGAGGATGCACACAACATGGAAGAAGAGGAGGTTTTAATGAAGAACATGAAGAAGGTATAAGATGTAAAAATGTAAATCTTTTGCTTTCAACTCCATTGTATTGGGATACAAGCAGAAACCTTAAAGACAGATATCTCAAAACCTGGACAAATAAATCCAAAACTATCTGCATGGCTGGATACAGCTAGAGGAAGTGTGCAAAATACATGGGATCTTAGGGGGTAGCAAACCTCAAAAATCCACTGAAGTCCTCAAAAATGCATTTTTTGTACTAGCTAACTAATAAAATCTAATTTGTTAATATGTATAAATACTTAAAAGTATACTGTACTTGGATGTTTAAATGTTGAAAGATGATGAGAAGCACACAAATATGACTGACAGTATGGCATGGAGCTGCAGCTACATGGATATAATACTATCACTGCCAGCTGTGCAAACTATTAATATAGGTTAATTAATACATTTGCTCCTCATGGTTCTGCTCTTCTGCTGCGTATTTGAAAACCTAATTTACTGTACGTCCAATAAACAATGCATATGCCAAATAAAAGTCCTTATTTGTTCTTTAACAGCAAAATTCTTTATTACTTTACAAAAATAAATAAGCACATAAACAATAAGATGCAACTGTGCTTAGGCTACACTCTTACTTTTAGTTGGGATATAATTGTATAATTCAAAATGTCAAAATTGTCAGTAACCTTTTTTATTTTTTGTTGCCATCCAGATGTTCTTTGTTGTAATTTTGGGTAAACTGACCCTTTAACAAACCAATTACAATACAAGGCATGCTCTTGAATTAGACAAAGACCAGTATTTCTGGTAGAGCGGTGACTTTAACCCCCCCCCCACACACACACACACCAAACTCACTCTACAAATCACAACAAGTGTTCCCTGCTGGGAGGACTTTGGGCACAGCCCTGTGAATTATGTTTGTTAATAGACACCAATGGTGCAGTTTCCTTTTTACTCTCAGAGTTTCCTCCGTCTTTAATCCACAATGCCTGCTGTCGTGATAACTGAGCTAAACTGAGAGCACACTCTTGAAGTAGATGGACAGCTTCTATCAAAGGAGTAATTCTAGTCTACTTTTTAAAACTTTTTCACATAAGTATTCTGTAATGTATGAAAGACTTGCTCAGTGCAGATGTTCAATATTAGCATCGACACCCATACCAAGTCCTCTGTGAATTTTCACCTACCAAACAATCAACATAAAAGTAAAACTTTCATCCTCTCCCGTCTGCCAACTCTGCCAGTGCAGAGTTAGTAAAGCTGAGAGAATAAAAGGGTAAATGTTTTTCAAAGGGACTTTCTTGCTTTGTTCTTTATGGCACACATTTGAACCACTGTCTGATCAAACAAACCCAGCAGACTGTTCTGGGGCTTTAAAAAATACTTAATATCAAAAGTAGAGATGCCAGAGTTTGCCAGTTTTCTAATCCTCAGATAACATGATATTAGCAAAGCATGTTGCTCTGTCAATATGTACAGTAACCACTTGGATGAAAGGAAGTCTATTTTTAAAAAGAGGAGGAGGATTTGTGAGTCATCATAAAGTGTCATATGGCAAAGAAAAATCAATTCATTGAAGAAAATGGAAAGATTTCTTGTTTACTGTTGTCTGTGGCGGTAAAGTAACTTCACAACAACACAACAGACAATAGTTCAGAATATGGGGAAAATGCTTATCTGGCTTATTTGCTTTTTCTTGCTGAGAGATGGATGAGAAGATCAATACCATGTCTGCACAGTAAATATGAAGCTACAGCCATTAACCGGTTAGCTTAGCTTAGCATAAACACTGAAAACAGGGGGAAACAGCTAGCCTGGCTCTGTCCAAAAGTAAAAAAATCTGCTGGTTGTCAGGCAACCTCACGGTGACCAGAAGACTTTCAGAAATCACTGCTCCCCACTGTTTGTCAGTTTTTACACCTTGGTTTTTGTACAGATTAAACAAACAACATAATACATGTTAATTTGTGAATTTAGAGGTAGTTGGATGTTGTTACGCTTTCAACCATATCACACAGTCTTCACCAGCAGACCAATTGATCAGTAACTGTTATAATTTAAGGAAGTGACGAATAAAAGTTCATTCTGGAGCATTTCAACATATCCAACAACTGAACCAGCTCCACTGATGAAGACCTTGTGACACGGATGAAAGCACTGGAAAAAGCTAGTAAGTGGACCTTGAGTTGGGATTTTTTGGTCAACCTTCAATAATATTTATAGTATTTAGTGACTTTCACTGTGCAGGAAACACAAGATACAGTGCGAACAGAGACACTCTTGCGATGTGGTCAGCTAATGAACAGTTTTATAGCCTAAACACTACTTATTTTACATGAAACACCAAAACAACCAGCTACAGCTTTGCTAAGCATAGTATTGTTCTGTGTTGGGGTGGGGTGGGTTACTCATTACAGATAACCCAATTCAATCGTGTTTGATATTCATACTGTCAGAACACACATATGTTCCTAATTTATCCTCCACATTGCAGTTTTATTTCATTTGCTTCAAAAACAAACAGACACATACAGTAGGAGCTTGCTTTTGTTACATTGTACTGGAGAATTTTCCTTTTACTTTGTCTTAATTTTAATCTTAAAAATAAACTAAAATTCCTCCGAGATGCTGGAAGCACATCTGCAGCCCTCCACACACACACACACACAGAGAGAGAGAGAGAGAGATAATGAGGTTGCTAAAGAATAGAAAAATAAAAAAGAAAGAAAAGTTAGTTTGTGAGAGGAGATTCCTCTCAGGCAGTTGAGGCTGGTGTGTATATATAGCAGAGCAGACCTCGATTGTGTAAGGGGGTGTGCATGCTGATGGCCATCGATTGAAACAGAAGGTGTTGTCTGGCACTTCAGGCCATTCACACAGACTCCTGGCTTTGAGATCAGAGTTATATTAACAACTTTGCCAGTTTGTAATTAATGTGAATCTGCTGTTGAGCTTAATGTGCCCTGTTTTTTTGGTTATGGAGCCATTCTGACATGTTGTAGAAATACTTTCTGCGGAAGACAAAAAGGACCTCATGAAGGACAGGAATTTCATGTACTGTACAATTAAGATTTCTACCTTTTAAAATGCCTTAAATATAGTATTTTCTTAGATGTTTCACCATAATCCTATAGGAGTCAGTTTCCATACACTGTAACTGTGCTCATTACCTGTTGTGTGTGTCTTTTGTAGGTTTACTTTATGCCAATTTCTGCTTTAGGAATAAAGAAATGTCTCTCCGTGGTGATATCTGTGGAGGATGATAACAAAGCTAAAAACAATTATTTGATTGGTCAAGCGATGAAAAATTAATTGGCAACTATTTTAATAATTGATTAATCGCTTTCAAGCAAAAACGCCAAATATTTACTGGTTCCATCCTCACAACTGTGAGGAATTGCAGCTTTTCTCTGCTTTATATCAGTGTAAACTGAATATATTTGGGTTTGGGACTGTTGGTCAGACAAAACAAACAATTTGAAGACATTTCTGGGCTCTGGGAAACTGCATTTTTCACGTTTTACATTTTACAGAGAGAAAATGATTAGAAGATTAATCAAGAAAATAATCAACAGTATTTTTGATAATGGGAATAATTGCAGCCCTAGTTAATAACACACCAAACTAGCTATTTCTTGCCTGAGTCCTCTCATGTTCAACAAAAACTATACTAGTCTGAGTCACTGCTGTCAAACCTCCAGGAGCGATGTTCAGGAAATTGAAACTCACTCATGGCTGCTGTTAGTGAAATCATTTTATCTGATATCAGGAAATGTGTGATGGTCAAACAGTCCAAATTATTACATTTGTTCATGCAGTCTGCAGTTTGTAGAGCCAGTATGCTATTACTTCTCCTTTTCTCCATGTTCACTCTTTTACATTCAGTTGCTGAAGACTAGTGTTCACAACCTGAAAAGTTTCTAAGTCTTGTAACAACTTTAACCCTTCCCCATTGGCAAAAGCGAGGCTGTGAAGAAAATGATCATCAAAGCCAGACAAATTTACACCTTAGCAAAGTATCATGAGTCTTGCAATTTCACACAGACCCAGTTTTCCTCCACAGCAACACCAGGAAAACAGCCAAGTTTGCCACTTTCCAGATGGAGGCTTTTGAATAATGACTAGCTCTAAAAGTTGCATTTGAATGTCTATAGTGTTTACAAAAGTGCTGATCTCCACACCAGTACTGGAGACACTGTACATTGATGCATACTGTACATACAGTAAACCGTCTCACACATCAATCTCAAGCACATTTACATTTCACTGAGTATGGATTTCAGTCTATATATCGGGATTCTGTCAACTATTTTCATGTCATTTGGTGAACCAGATTACCAGAACTACCACTCTCAGTTAATTGAATATTTTGGACTTCTCAAAGCATCACAGTGTCACATCTACAATGATGTCTGTAGATACTGTAGGCTGTAGGTGGACAGGAGAAAAATGCAGGTTGGAATTTATTTTTTCCACAAGCTTGTTTGCACAGCTCATGCCGCACATGAGTCCTCCTTCCCTTCATTTTTATCAAGGCATTCCTCCTCTTCCAGTCACTGCTCACACACACACACACACACAAACAAACAAACACACACACGCTGCACATCTCTCTATGTAGCGGCTTCTTCCTCAAATAGAAAATGTGCACTAAAACATGACAGCACTGGCGGCTAGTCTCCGAGAGCAGCCCCACTCTCTCTGGCCTAGATTCTTTTAAATCCGCTCTGGAAGTGCCTTCGTCCTCAGCTGCACTGCCAGCCCGCCAGAGAGTGAGTGAGCAAGCCATCTGGCTGCACAGCACATCAAATCCCAATCTGTGTTAATTTGAGTGTTAAGGACCATTGTTTATTTTTGAAAAAAAAAAAAAAGAAAAAAAGAGGAAGAAAAAAAAAAACCGGCCTCACTCACAGGATTAATAAACCCTTTTGTTCTGAGCAAAGTTTGTACCAAAGTTTTTGCAGGCGTGCAAGCATGCCAGGAACACTGCAGGTCACTGCTGAAAATTACATGTGTCTGACATGGCAAAATAAAAATTTAATATAGCTGTACAGACAATAATACATCGTGGATTCTGTAAAAATGAAGTAGATGCATAAATGGAACATTTTTATAAATAAAATAGAATACTATGTAGGCCAGTAATCGTGCTGTGCAGATAAAAGTAATTGTGCTGCGTTTGTTTCTACCAACTGGTAGAAACATTTGGACCGCCATAGGCTTCCATTGATGTTTATGTTTTTTTTATTCATATCCCCATTAATTGTTACCATCACAGCTACTCTTCCACAGATTTTTAGAAGTCACTCTGAAGACACTCTGCTTAGAAATGAAGCTCTAATTGATATAAGAAATATAAATATCCAGCCAGATAGCTACTTACCTACATAGATAAACAAACACAGAGACACTACATTTTCTATATATGCTCCACACTGATTATATTGTAATATAACAACAGAGTTCAGCACTTTGTAAGTACAAGACAGCTATATTACTTCAAAACTTCCTCTTGGTTTACTGGCGCTACGGAAGTAGTTGAAGCCATATCTCTTTTTCTTTGTCCCTTTACCCCCCTCCCTTCCTCTCCCCTTCTCTCTTTTTCTCTCACTCACACACACACACACACACACGCACGCACGCATGCACACACGCCACCCACCCTGACACATGGTGTGTTATGCAATGGGTGATGCCTAATTACCACTGACATCGCGGAGACTGTTCACTGTGAAATTAATCATGACACAGGCGTCAGCTTTTGATATTTTTCGCCAAGTGCTCTGAGTTCGTACCAGCCGATGTAATTAATAAACCAAATGCACACAAATACTGATTAGACGCTGACACTGATGTCTTAATAATAACCAGGCACCTTAAAACCAACGCCAGGTGCCACACAGTAGAGATAAGAGGAGGGAAGTAAGTGCAGTAGGAAAACAGAGAAATTGGAATTATTTTCGAACTATTAGAATGAGGTTGTTTATGGTTTTGACTGTGGGCTAGCATAGATGGAAAATAATGAAATGCATAACAAGGGTGTATGAGTGTATCTATATACAAATTCTTAACAGCTGTGGGTCCCCAGTAGCTCGCAGAGGGCTACAGTGCTATTTTTATAAATCATAGCATTGTACTGGAAAGGGCTTACAGTATATCCAGTCATGCATAACATAAACAGTTGCTTTTCAGTTAGCAGAAAACCTCGCCGTTACTTTATTATTACAAATACATGAACTGAGACTCCAGAAACACAGCCCACCCGTATCTGGCATAATTAATGTGACATGCAGCTCATCAGTGCACCAAACCTCTACAAGAGCTGGTTGCTCATTTCTAGAGGTTTTTACTGCCTCAGTGGCAAATGATCACGAGCCAAGCAGCTTGGGACAACATGCAGGCAAATTGATTTGACATCTCACTTTTTGTTAAAATCAGGTTCAGACATTGTTTACCTCTCATAAAGCCATATTTTTGTTTCTCCACCACACAGCCGTGGTTAGCTTTGATCTTCCACAGGCTTCAAAGTGTAATGTATCAGAATTGTTCATTTGGAAAACACAAAGAAAACGCGTTTCCCATTTGAGACGTGCTATTCAGACAGAACAGGACTATGAATAGTGTGCAGGGTTCGTGTATTTTTTAATTGGTACAGAAGTGTCTTATGCTTTCCCTGCAAAGTGCACTATTAAGCTGTTTTAGGAACGTATGATCTCTCTGTACAGTATGTATATCCTTTCAGGCCATTTCAACCTTGGCTTCAGCTATTCTCCAAATCCAATCCTCCCGACTACTCTCAGGCTGAGGTGGGTCACGGAGTGCACCAGAACACACAAAGAAGACTGAGAAAAACCTGAGAATAATGAATAGAGGTTGTTTTCTTTTTCTATTTAAACATGGCCTCCTTTACTTACTCAATATATTTTTTCAGGCATTTTGTCTTTATTTTGATAGCAGAAAGTAGCAAGCGTGATGACAGGAAATGAGGGTAGAGAGGAGGGATGACATGCAACAATGAAGGTCCCCCAGCCAGACTCCAACCAGGGGAAGTTGCGATTACATGGTCAGCTTCTTAAACCACGAGTCCACCAGGACGCACGCTCTTTTTTTTTCTTTCACTTTTTTATATCATATCATTATACTGTTTCCACTGACCTGGTAAAAGTGGAAGTGGAAATCATAATAAGATAAGATAAGCCTTTATTGTTCCACAGCGGGGAAATTTTCAGTGTTACAGCAGCCAGCAAGAGTGTCCTATATAGAAATACAATAAAATAAATAGAAAAATAGTCCTGTACACAGTACAGACAGAAATAAATAATAAAGTGACTGAGTGCGGTTGTAAGTATGAACAAATAGATAAGATAAAATATTGCACATATATAATGTACATGTACATGAAAGATTTTTCACAGCAACAGATGAAGTAGATAACATCATGAATAAAATATATGCATGAAGATAATGCACAGCAGCAGATGAAGTATAGTAGCAAACAGTCTGCGTACTGACAGTCGACAGTCATGTGTAGATTACCGGGAGTTGTACTGATTGTAGAGTCTGACAGCAGCAGGCAGGAAGGACCTACGGTACCTCTCCTTCAGACACACACAATGATAATATTGATTGAGATTATTGTTATTTTGTTGATTGTGATTATTATTCTTTGTATTGGTTATGGCTTATGTACTGTAGCTGGAAATGAAAAAAACAAATAAAAGTAAAGAAAGCGGAGACACATGAAGGAACCTTTGAAAAGTCCAGATAATCATGTAAACACTTTTATCAGTCTGTCTGACCAAAGGTCACAAAGTAGCGGAAGAAAGGAGTTTGAAAATAGGCCAGTATATGTTTTGTTTTTTGTTTTTTTACAAATTATCAGCACAGACCCATATGTGCAAACACTGTACACACATGCACACACACACACACACACACACACACAACACTGAAAGTCACCAGAGACCCAATGTTATACACCACAGTTGTTTCCATATGCAGAGCTCAGACGCTTAAAACTAGATCAAAGCTTCAGATGGGATTCACATTGCTTCACTGTCTGTATTTGTTAAAAAATTCATTTAATCTCCTTGTGAAATCGTATGCATGTACACACGGATGTGTGCACCGTATGTGACAGACAGAGAAGCAGAAGGTAACCTTTATAAATGACACACAAACAGCTAGACAGTGCATCAGAGTAAAGGTGGCTTTTCTAATCCTCCCCCCTTCTGTTGTCTGGTCTCCCTTTTCTACTGTATCGCTTCATTACATCCCAGGCAGAGTGACACATTGAGCTTGGCTGTTTCTCTGACTAGTGCTCTGACATACTGTTTGTCTCTGGGCTTCACCTGTCTCCCTCCTTCAGCTCAAGTCGGAAGAATTGAAGGATAAGAACCACTACTGTTATGTCTGTCTATCAGTAGTGGGAGCTGTGTTTTGTCCCTTCTCTTAAAACTGCTCTAATCAATATTTTTATAGAAACAATGGATCAAATGACTGTGCGTGGTGTCAAAGTGGTCACTTGTAGTGACAAACCCACAGAGAATTATCATTCAGCTCTGCAGTTCCCCTCAGCTCCTTCCTTTCTTTCAGCTCAATTTTTGGGTTTTACAACCTGCAACTTCACTGTTTTACTGCATGGACATTGAACACATTGATCACGAACAATATTTCCTGAGCAGCTACTACCTGCCCAGCACCAAACTGCAAACAAAGTTTGCAAATAGCTGGTGAACACAGTGGAGCATTTAGCTGCTAAAGATCCAGATATTACGGTCGCCTTCCAGTTGGTGGAGACCAAAGCAGAGCTAAAAGGAGAGTGAATATTGGACTTAACACTCGTAAATTGGCCGTTAACACGACTCCAACAAATGTTCCTCTGTGTCAGCTGGATGTGTAAATAGGCAACTGTTTGCTAACTCGTGATGCATGTTGGTGTTGAGTTTAGAGACTGTTGCACTGCCAAGTGGCCAAAAAATCAATAATGCAGGTTTAAGTTACCATATGTGAAAATACTTAATTACCTGCATTAGAATTTTACTTAAGTACAAGTAGAGTGCTGGAAAGTACATTCTCACCTAAGTACTGTAATTAAGTGTAATCTAAAACACTTTACTTGAGTATTTCCATTTTATGGTACTTTATACTTCTACTTCACTACTTTGACCAGCTACAACATATACTGCTACACAGTAATGTGTCAGTAATAATAATCCAATCATATAATGTGACACTGACAGGGAGGATTCTGCTTCCTAATTAGTACTTTTACTTTTGATACTTTAAGTACATTTTGCTGCTAATACTTGTACTTCCTCTTAAGTAAGATTTTGAATGTAGGAGTTTTACGTGTAGTGGAGTATTTTAAAAGATCTAAATATTTCTTCCACCACTAAGTATTGAAGTAAAAGTATTTTAAAGTTGTAACTGGTCAAGATGAAGCTAATTTGAACTACTTTATATATTGTTGAGTAGTTTTATCTATAAGGATGCATCAGATTTAAGCTAAGCTGATCAATTGTTTGAAATAAGAACTGTTACCTGAACTGTAACTAGGAACTACAGCTGTTAAATAAATGCAGTGGAGTAAAAAGCACAATATTTCCCTATAGGTGCCAACTCACAAAAATATGGACGCCGCTCAAACAACTTGTGTGCATTCAAATTAATTTCTTAGTTGGACGAACATCTGTTATCAAACAATGATTGCAATGATTTTACAGTTTTATCTACCTAAGCTTAGCCACCCAAACTCAAACCCAGTGAAGCTTAACCTCTGTAGCTACTTTCCATACTGTCTTTGATTTAAAACACACACAGGCCGCCAATGATGACGCCGTCTGAGCAGTGTGGATTGACAGAAGTTGTTTTATACAACACATTCATCATAGTGTTCTATCGAGCTGTTCGAAAATTTGTGTGCAACAAATGCAGTCACATTTCAACACCAGAACACACTCAAATGTACAAAATGCAATTTGACTGGTTTATGCTCCCACTACCTTGGCATCTAGATGCTGCAGGATGGGGAGAATGTTAGCAAGCAGGTACCAGGAATATCAATTCATAATATACTTGACACAGTTTTGTTGAACAGCACATTATTTAGTGATAATTCTCTGCATGTTAATAATCTGATCTGAAGCCAGGCTGTAGCCTATACGCAGTGTTCCCACTGAATATGTATTTCTGACTACACAGAAGGTAAACATGTTATTTAATCATCAACATGTTTTCAGTCGTCATTGCTTAAGTAGGATGAACAAACCCCAGGTGGTGTACACATAGTACGAGAGACTTTCTGCAGGGAGGCTGGCTGAATGCATATCATTCAGCATTTAAACGATACGTGCCGTCCGTGTAGTGGGGCAACTTAAGGTGAACAGCAATCTGTGTCAAAAGTAGGACTGGAAGGTGGCCTTATTTATGTTGTCGGAGTCTGACGAGAGACACATGAAGACTTTGCATTACATGCTGTTTATTTTCTATCCAACTTGGAAGTTTAAATTACAGAAATTTAAACAATGCATGAATATCTAAAACATATCTATCTATCTATCTATCTATCTATCTATCTATCTATCTATCTATCTATCTATCTATCTATCTATCTATCTATCTATCTATCTATCTATCTATCTATCTACCGATGATGATACAGTTCTTCAATATATTACTTTCCTGATCTGGAATCAGTTAAATATGCCTTTATTTGAATTGTTGCAAAGTGTAAATTTTCACACTGATACAGTCACACTTGAATGATTCTGCCTGTATTTATACCTCTGAGTGAATTCATTACAATCTTGCAAGTTGGTTGTGTAACTCTTAAACTTTGCATTTTGACTGCTTTCGTACCAGTAACACTATATCTATTATATTAGATATTGAACTAACACAGGCTAGAATATTGATGATATTTGAAAATTATATCATGATAGCAAAAGAGGTTTTGATTCCTTTTGAATTTCCTGCATATGATCTCTGTCAGTGAATAATAAATGTGAGGGAGTTCATTCAAACAATCATTTATACATATTTTTTATTAACACTTACTATAGCCCAAGGCTCTTTTTTATAATCTGCCTACACCTGACCATGGTTACAGAGTTCAGGTGTCAAAACATGCTAGTTCCCATAGAAACCCTAGTTAAAATTCAATAGGATATATTCCTATATCTGACCTTCATAGATAAAGAGTCATGCGTCAGCATATACTGTACTGACTATACTAAAGTCTACCTCAGACAAACATAATGAGAGCACTAATCATATAATACTTGTTAACTAGAAATGTGTTTACTATGGCAAATGGACACATTTAATGAAAACAGGCCAGCGATGCTAGCACAGATGGGCTCAAAGTTGCCACATATGAAATGTGCCACATGCAGCATGAGTGTTCAACAACAAAAAGTATTGCCCAGAGTGGTGGGGGGTTGGTGATGATGTGTGTGTCCTGATCTCACTCCAGCAATCTACTATGTTACTGGACAGTTGGCCGACACAGTTTAGGGACAAAAGCACTTACAGTAAAACAGGGATAATTATGAAACAAGCAGTGATTTTGAATTTCTGTTAAAGCTGCTATAATCAATATTTTTAGAGTAACAATTGATCAAATGAATATGTGTTTGTAAAGAGTTCGCTTGTGGGGATGAACCCACAGACAATTATCACTAAAGGCTTTTACACACCGGGGACATGACAAATAAATGACACGAAAATGCCTTTATTAGCCGTGCAAAAGCTAGCAAATTACGTTGCTTGTTCGTCGCGTAATATTCACGTTCTGTGTGAAAGTACTCACGACAAAAACGACACTTTGTAAAAAATATATTGAGGTGCAAATTAATTGCACAAAAAAACACCTCTGGTGTATAAAGGCCTTTACTCTACAGTTCCCCTCACCTCTACAGAGTGTTTTAGTGTCTTTCAGCTCATTGTTTTGCTTTTACAGCGCACAAATTTAATGCTTTGGTTCACTCTCATTGCTCTCATCAGTGTTGGTTTAAGACACAGCAGGCAGATGTTTTCAGTGGAAAAGCTCTGTTAAACCCACTGTACGTACCTGAACAGCACAGACAGAAAAAGTTAGCAACTAGCTGGTGAACATGGCTAGCAGCTAAACAGAAAAATGTTTCCCCCAGGAGTCGGTGGAGAGTAAAACAAAGCTAAAAGAAGAGTAAATATTGGACTTGCATTCATCAAGTGGTTGGAATCATGACTCCCCATGAATGCTAAAGGTGTACTGTATCAGCTGATGATGTGTAAATTTTGCTAACAAGTTCACAAAATCAACTTCAAAGGTGACAAATGTTGTTTACGGTTTGTTTTCACTGCCCGGTCAGGTTTAATGTTTTAGCAGCTAATTTCCACCAGAGAGGAATTCAAGACTGAGAAAAAAAAAGGGCTACGATCAAAAATATGTTGTGAGAAATACTGGATGCAAAGTCAACGCTAAAACATTTTAACCAGCCAAATCAAAGTTGTGAGAAAGAAGAGGGGATGGCAATCAAGTGGCTACGTTCTCACTTTAGATGTGAATGGTCCTCAAGAATAACTGGAACAATGAGCAGCTGAGGGAGGATGGTGGTGACGGACTTCTTCCCTGATTAAAACTACCTCTGTAATTACCACACACGATGGGGACAGGGTCTTCTGCTGAGTTGACGAGTGTTTTGTTTCAGAGTTAACATGCTCCAATTCACCTGTCCCCATGAGGCGGCGCAGCATGCACCTCTCTGTTATGCCTTTGGCCCTCTAAGCTACTGGAGTTGTCTGCTATGTGTCTAAACTGGAGTGGAAGCCCACTCCTAATCATAGCAATCACTCATCCGAAAGGAACCCCCCCCCCCTTCTCAAAAGATGGTTATTTTTATCTCCCATGTATATACAATGTTGTAGGGTGATTATCATTGATTTGACTAAAATGAAGGTGCTTGAAAGCTCAGTGGGATTCAATGGAGCTGCCTTGAATTTTTACCAACGAGGGAGGCAATTATTACTGATTTCACATGAGCCGTGTTCTGCTGTCAGTCTGCAAATTCTTATGACTCTGTCACTGTGGAAAAATCTCTGATGCAAAGCTAAATTAGATTTGCTCATGATGTGTTTGACTGGCACCCATTATGTGCAATGGACAAATGGGAGCTGCATGAATGGGGGTGGGAAACGTTGGTTATATCTCAATTCTCCTGCTTTTTCTGAAGCAGGTCCCCATTCATGGGTGATTAACAGGCAGATCAGGGAGGTGGGCAGTGTTGCTTGGATGGCTTTGACTAATCTAACTGCTGCTGCCTCGCTTGGGTAATGGCTACAGGCTGGCTTGGAGAGCCCAGACAAGCAATGAAGAGAAACATTCAAACTACTGTATAGAGCTCCACTCTCAGAGCCTAAATCCTATATGCACACTTTTATGCAGCCACGTGAAACACTACAGAATGTGACTCGACTGACTGACAACTCCAGAGATTAAACTGATTATTGGATGTTGCTGGAATAAAACCAAAGTCTACACTCACATCAATGCCACGACACATTGCCAGTAAAATGTAAATAACAGCTTAATCCAAGTCACAACACAATTTTTGTTGTTGCTGGTGTCACAGATAAACAAAGGCACATTGTACTGTCTCATGAGTGCACCAAAGGACATTATCAGTGAGCTATGCTGATCTCATCTAATCTAAATTACAGTATTTCAACTTGACTGTGTCTGATGGCTTTAGAATTACATCACTTTTATCCATTATTCTGTCAGTGGTTACACTGACTTTTAAACACTATTTCATTTTGTCTTTTTGCTACAGTTTCAAAAACAGAATCCAAAAATGTCTACCTACACATACTATCAAGCATATGTTTATGGGTTTAGTTACACATTTCTCTACATGTCAGTTTGATGGTGGTTGATTGTTCATGAGCAGAGACAGCTACAGCTTTACTACAGTTTGGCTGACCAAAGGGAAAAAAATCCAGTTGAACTAAATTTAAAATCCATTTTAAGTACATGGAGTCTGGGTTTTGTTTCATTAGAGGCGTGAAATAAAGAATTTTTATCATAGTCTGACATGGAGTGAATTATGTGACATCTTGACCACTCAATAGACTTGCTTTTGGAACAGCAATAGAAATGTTGCTCCACCTAGTGGAGGCAGCCGTTATAGTGTAACAGGGCAACAGCCTGACTTGATTTCACTCTTACAGTAGAATGACTCTTCGCTCACTATTTGCAGGGTTTTTAAAAGATCCTTGTAAAGAGAGGCTGGGAAGGCTCCTGCTCTTATCTCCTCTTATCGAAATGGTCACGCCCGCGTGCACGGGCGTGCATGCGTGTGCACGAGCTCCATAAGCAAACCTTTTCAGAGGTGGCACGAGAAAAGATGAGAAAATAAAAGCAGCATAAAGCACGGCAAGGGAGGAGGGCGGATGATTTAACAACAATAGAAAAACATGTAATAAACGTGCAGGGGGATATTCTAATAAAAACAAAAAGACTGCTTATCCTGAGAGTTTATTTCAAACAACACTGCGCTGAGTGCGGTGCCCTATTTCCAGGCGGCTCTGTCTACCTGCGCTGAGCCCCTCCCCTCTCCCCTCTCCCCTCTGCCTCCCCTCCTCCTCCTCCTCCTCCTCGGAGTTTGTGTTGCACTCGTTGCAGTAGGAGGGTCCATGTGCACAGAATGACGTCGCTCTGACTTCAAGTCCGACCGACTCCTTCGTTTGTTTTTATTACTCTTTTTATCCAGGGCACAGAATCGGTAATCTGCAAAATTGCGGCCATAATGTGAGATCATCTGCCGCTGCCGTCCGACCCGTCGCTGCCGTTCGTCCTGTCAGGAGCAGCCGCTCGCTGTTGAGGATTACTAGTGATAATACGCAGTAGACTGAACTCCAGTGTGTCTAGCTGTCAAACTGAAAACTATGTATTGGAAAGAGTAGACAGAACACATTTGTTGATATTTATTGACTTTGCTTTGCGTGTCTTTTTTTGTCCTCCGGATTGTCGCTGCCCAGCAACACGGCCACCTGACAACTCTGAATGTCGTAATTAAGGTAAGGAAGGACAGAGCTCAGTGTTTCACTGTACATTTTAATTTCGCGCTGGGTCTGAGATGATAATGAAAGCAAACTCCTCGCTGTTAGTCGGATAACTGAATACTTGCATCCCCGATCCATTAGAAAATCTAATAACTTTCACCCGTGGCCGTTAGCCCTGTGTCTGCTCCATAATAAAAGTCGCCAAGAAGTTTATGTAGCCTACTTTATGTACAAACAAAAATAGCCACAATAATTGTAATCGAACTGTTAGTAGATTTGATATTTCTGTACGCACCTGTCAAGATGTGCTGAGAAATGTCTAGTGCTGTCAAAGTCTTTCTAAAAATATGACTTAAATAATTTATATGTTCTTCTTTCTGCACTTAGTCCCTCTTGCCGTTCAAAAAGCCGTTAATGAGACGACTTTCACACAGACAAAAAATAACTTCAACTTCAACATTATAGGAAAAGAAAATCGTCTTTTAGTATTTATTCTGCGCAAACGCAAAATGGAGCGATATGCAGAGAGTTGCATGCCCTACAGAGGCAGGACAATCACGGCAGGAGCAAAAGGGAGGGATTGTTAATAAACTGACTTCGCTTTTATTTTTCATTTTTATATTTAAGGATTTGCACATAATGTGCATGGGATATTTTGCAGGCAACCAGAACAACTTTAACTCAGATATCTTGGCTGCAAGCCCTTCAAAGAGTGCACCATAGCATGCTTAATAAATATTGAAACATCATTCATCAAGGCAATTCCTTATCATTGCAATCTGTTATGTCAAGCGTCTAATTATTGTAAGTATTTGCTGCTTTGGCACATGAC
The DNA here is from genome assembly GCA_008360985.2 of Macquaria ambigua. NCBI lineage: Eukaryota > Metazoa > Chordata > Actinopteri > Centrarchiformes > Percichthyidae > Macquaria > Macquaria ambigua. Next base: position 302,562 of record VMKM01000167.1, on the reverse strand, counting down.
GGGGCTGCTCTGGCTGCCGAAGCAACATTTCAAGTTATGTCGCAGCTATGTTGTGGCTGCAAGAGCAATAACTATTGAGTGACAGCTTTCGGACCAATCCGTGAATGGCCTGATAAAGCTGGCGGATTTCTGGCTGAGCTGTCCAATAGAAGCGCAGTAGAGGTGGGAATTTAAACAAAAAAGCCCAGACGACGTCACGTAGATGCATTAACCCTTGCAATACAGTTTTCTTCAAGTTGTCAGACTGTACGTCCCCTGTAGTGCAGTGATGAGGGGCTTTATCTGTGTGAGAGAGGAAATACTGTAGTTTTTCAGGTTTGACATATTGTTTACACAACATCATTTCTGTTTTTGTCTTGGTATTCTTTAAAAGTAAGTCAGTATAATATCAGAATAAGTGAAATCTATGATGTGTTATTTGCAACACACAGCCATTTTTCCTTTGCCCTAACTTTTTTGCCTCATTAGTTTTGTGTCCACTGAAGCAGAACTTATTGCTTTGGCATCCATCCAAAAGCAAAAAAACTATATTTATACTCTAGATTTAAGATTCATTAGCATATTCCTAAATACAAAATTTAGTCTCACGTGAGACCTGTAATCTCTGCGTAAAGGTAAATAACCTCAATACACAAATGCCTAGTGTGCAGCTGGACTATACCAAATTTGAAACAACAGAGATGTGAACTTATCTCATTCTTTTCTTTTCCTCATTTACCAGGTGAATCAATGAGCCAGCAATGGAGACCAAAAGATACCAAAGTTTCTTTGATGGAAGTGATACAGAGAACAGATGGTCGCAGGTCCCCAGTACCATGGAGCAGTGCTGTAGTACAGAGGATTCAAGTCTGACCAACAGTGATATCCTGATGGACATAGTCAATGTTAGCTGCCCTGCTGGAAGCCCGGCCACCGACTGTAAAGACAACAATACAAAGAAGCAGGAGCAGCCAATGCTTCGGCTCAGCCAGAACCAGCCATTTGTTCTCCCACACTTCAACAACTCTGTCCATGGTCATAAGCAGGAAATGGACTCCAAGGAGCTTTCCAAGACCGTGGCTGAGTCTATGGGCCTGTATATGAATGCTGCCAGGGAGGCAGACTTTGCCTTTAGCCAGCATGGGGGCAGTAACAGCCCTGGGAAGATGTATCCAGTGTGTGGACGGCCTCTAGAGGAGACCCAGAGTGGCTCCACAAAGAGCCCCAAGTTAAAGCCATTTGGTTTCCAGCAGCCCGGCACCACTCCCAGAGAATGCACCGCTGGGACTCCAGTTAGCTCAGCTTCAATGCTGGCCTCATCTCTGTCCTGCAGTCCCCAGACCTCCAGCTCCATCTCTAGCCCCGGGGGCAGCAACAATATGGTGTCGTCAACCACCAGTCCTCAAACGTGCTTTGGACCAGTGTGCTCGTCCGTCGGAAGTCCTGTCAGCCAGACGTCCTGTGCTGCAACTCTGGTCAACGTCAAGCGCAGGAATTCAGCCACATGTAGCCCTGTAGAGTCCAGCACAGTGGGCTCACCACCACTCACCAGCCCGCTGAATGTCATGAGGTCCCCCATGTCCAGCCCCCAGAGTATGAGTAGTGTGAGATCGCCTCCGTCCTGCAGCACTACCTGTAACATTAGGTCATCTGTCTCGAGCCCCACAGGTGGCAGCTGCACCAGCACTGCCAACAACTGCAACACAGTAAGGGCCTCCATCTCCAGTCCGGCCACAGGGGGCACCATGGCGGTCAGCAGCCCACAGAATCCCTCCTCAGGTGGGTTTCCTGTGTCCAGTCCTGCTGGTGGACTAGGTTTGGTGCAGAATGACACCAATAGCCCAGAAGCAGCAGGTCTGAACAGAGACACAGACTTCAAGAACTTTGAATTCCCTAAAGTAGAGATGGTAGACGGGGAGGTGTTCAACGTCGGCTTAGACCAGATGGGCATGGTTAAGTACATTAAGAACGAGCCTGGAACTGACTTCAGGAGCATGTGTTTAGGCAGCTCCAAATGTAACGCGAGTAGCACACCTTTTATCACACAGATTAAGAGTGAGCCAAACAAAAATGAGGGATGTATGAACCCACAGCCCTATGGTGAACAGTCACCATCTCTTGGTCTCTTTCCTGCATCTGAGACCACCTATTTGTCCCTGAGGAATAACATTGATGAATACAGTCTTTCTGGTATCTTAGGACCCCCTGTCTCCTCTATGAATGGGAACTATGAGCCCGATGTGTTCTCCAACAATGTCCTGTCTAAAGGGGTTAAGCAGGAGTCCACTGATGGCAGCTATTACCAAGAGAATAACAGCATGTCCACATCGGCCATTGTTGGAGTTAATTCCGGTGGACATTCATTCCATTACCAGATTGGAGCGCAAGGAACAATGTCTTTCACACGACATGATGTGAGGGACCAGTCCAACCCTTTGTTGAATCTAATTTCGCCTGTAACAGCACTAATGGAGTCATGGAAATCTCGGCCAGGCATGGTACAGGGGTCTCTGTCAGCCAGAGGGGAAGGATACCTGGGTCAGAACTGCATCACGGACAGCATGACCAGGTAAGGACAATGAAGACGTCTCTATGTAGTCTGAGTGCCTTTCAGTGTATCTCCGTCAGATGTCTGGCGTGGCTTGTCTAAGTTGTGATGCATATTCCAGTTTAGCTTTACTGAGAGAAGCAGAAGCTTAAATGTTTCCTAAATAATGTTTTTTTTTTGTAAGTATACCTGTAAAATAGCGTGTATCTCTAGAGGATCAGATAGATGGAGGTCCAGTTTGTTACAATCAGACTCATATTGTACAAGGGATTTAGGGCGTTTGCTTTGAATAGTGCAAAAATAATAACAGCCGGGCTTGGGAAAGGCAGCGGGATGCTGGCTGGGGGAACAGGAATTAAAGGACGGGGTCCAGGTCATTGTTATAGTAGCATGTGATCACAACATCATCTCTGCTAGCACTGCCCTGTGTTCTACTGTAACACAGAGGCAAAGTTTACCTCTTATCAGGGGCCTGTGTGTATGTACAACAACAAAATTTATTGGTCTGTTATCGGGAGGTCCAGCTAAGACCTTGTGTAATGCAAATATCTGTTTTTATGGGCCCTAGGCCATTGGCAGCATCATAAATTATGAATGATTGATCACATGCTTTTGTTGCCAAACTGATGAAATAAACAGTTGCTTTTGTGAGGGTGGAGGCTGAAACAAAACAAACAGGCCAAAGGGAAAAAATCTATAATAGCCGCCAATCTGGCAAAGTGCAACTTTGACACAGTTGTTTTGCTTCCAGTGTATTCTGTTGTCCTAGTTGCATGTCAGGCTGAAGGAAGTAAATTATCATCAACATGATTAATAACAGTGAATATCAAAGCCATAATCCAGAACATGAAACACATGGTAACATTATTAAAAAAAATAAAGTGTATTCACCTAACAGTGAGAGGTGCTGGTGTTTATTTACAGTAAATCAGAGGAGAGGTTTGTGGTCCTGTATCTGGGGAGTTTGGGTGTGATATGATTTTGTGTATTTTAATAGCATTTACTGTCTTTTGGTGCTATCATCCATTTATGCATGGGATGTTATAAATTCACAGTTTTATGAGCTGTTGCAAAGAAGCACTAAACAAAGTCATAAATGACTTCCTGTTTACATGCACAGCTTTCATAAGAGTCAGACACTTGCTGTAAGAGAAGTAGCTGGGATGCTGCTGTATGGCGCTCTGCTAGGTTTGACTGTGTCTTGACCATGACGATCCCAGGCCGACTTTGGGCAGTGATGCTGCACAGAATCTCAAAATGGAGATTTATTAGATCAAAAGTTTTTCCTGATTGAATTTGTAGGAACCAACTTTGCAGATCCCACTGATTGCTCTGCCATTTTCAGTTGTCTGTTTTAATTTTCTTCTGCTCAGCTGTTGTCATTCAGATTGCAGGGACAAGTCTGTTTATCAGTGTTTCATCACTGCAAGCTGATTTACTGTAGCTTTCAAATGCAATGCAAAACATTGCTGATTATGATGGTTGTTGCTTTCAATTTTTATGTTAAGAGTTTATGGATCTATCATTACTTTATCATTCAACAAGATATAAAAAAATCCCTTTCACTGTTATCTTTTACTGTAAGATGTGTGGTCTGATTTGGTCACATTGAATAACAAGCAAAATTGATTTGCTGATGCCGATGACCAGATGAATTCCTAAATAGTTTTCCTACGTAATTCCTAGCTCATAAAAAATATATTAGATTGATGGTCCTTGTGATATTTTTGTATTTCCTATGGCAAACATGTATAGTAAGCACGTTGTATATGTGTGTCTGTGTGTGTGTATTTATTCACACTGCAACTCACCCATAGAACTGACCTGATTATCTTATCATGAGTATTATTTATGTCTTCTCTGTTTGACGTGTTTATTCAGCTTTATATGTACAGTACACGCTCGTCTAGAGAGCAGATACTCCATCTGTGTGTGTGTGTGTGTGTGTGTGTGTGTTTGTGTGTGCACTATAACAAGGCTTGCAGCTCTGAGGAGACTGATACAGCCCCGTTACCTTGGAGGCGACCCATATGGCAAGAGCCAAAGCGAAGTTGACGGGATCACTGCCACCTTGGTCCTAATGAGATCCAGCTTAGCCCTAATGTCAGACAGGATGACAGTAAGAGGTGGGCCACATGGCAGCCAGCCAGCAGGCAGGGAAGCAGACAAACACACATATACATACATACATACAATTAATACACACACACACACACACACACACACACGCATACACACATACAGAAATGTCTTAGGTAGAATGCAAGAATGTAACATTTTTTTAGAGGTTGCTGCCTACTTTCAGTGTCCTCTTACACCAATAGTATTGTATTGATTGACAGCTATACTTAGACGTAAACATAGGCTTATTGTATCCTGCCTGAAATCTAAAAGTGCACTGCAGGAAATCTGTGGCACTGTCAAGCTTTGGACTGACTACATGGCACCCGGACCCAATATTTCATAGGCAAAAATGTTACGTAACCATTTAAAAGCACAACTAAAACACTTTGATCCGCTGAAGCCTTGGATGACAGAGTGTAAAATCCCTTGGCTCTTTTTTTTTCTCACTTTGGTTTCCTCTGTAAATGGTTTTAATTAAAAATGGCTGCTCATCTGAGGAGTCTGGATTACTTTGTGCAAAAACGTTTTAACTCAGATTCACAAGAGAGGAGGCAGGGAAGAAAAGGAGTCGCCCTAACCAGAATTGTTGTATTTATGTGATGTTTGAGTTAAACTTAACTAACTATGCTTAGACAAACTAGATGGCCAGAATGGTACACTGTACGTGACAGGAGGTTTAGATGCTTTCTTTCTTAATTTTTTCTTATTGCAAAAAGTAAAGAAATCTGCTTTGTATGAAATACATAAATATGGAAATGATCATAAAATGACCTACATTGGTGCACTGGATTATGTTTGCTCGCTGCCTAAATCTCCAAATCTCTTTTCACCCTATTTAGGGCATTTTTGTGCTGGTTTTCACAGTAATGTTTCAGCAAATAGAATTACTCTAAAACTTGTCAGCCCTCTGACCCGATAATTTCATAATCTGACAAATGGTAAAGACTCAAAAGAGAAGCCAACAATGTATTTTTTCATTTAGCTCTCATTAAAATGTTTTAGCCTTTCCTATAGCCATGGGAGAAGTAGCACCTTACTACAGGCTGACATTTTCCTTGCTTTAAGCTTGCTGCTAGTTGCTGTACATCAACAGAGTGCCCATCACGAGGAAGCACCAGATTCAAGCACGGAGAATGCTTTGCACTGGACTCTGGCCAACTCTCAATGTTCTGCAGAGGGATGAAAAGGCATACTCCTGAGAGCACACTAATAAGGCTTTAATTGTATGTTCCTCCACTAAATTAATGGATGGAAATGATTTGATTAATTCAGACACTGCTGGATACTAATATCCAATTAAATCCCAACACCAGGCATGCACAGTGGCTCCCAGTGCATTATGGGTTCCTAACTATAAAGCGGGCAGCTGCTTGTTTGGGTTGTGAAAAGGATGTTACAGGTTAAGGTGTTGGGGAATGGCTGTGGGTCTCAGCTGTCTACACAGCAGACGTAATAATGTGTCAAAGATGTTGTCTTATATTGCATGCAAGTGTATTAATTATGTGCATTCTCATGTGTACTGTTAAAAATTCAATATACAGTAGTAATTAACAATAAAGTAGCAATTAATACGATCATTTAATTGTGCTAGATTTGATCTAAAGCACATATGCTGCCAAAGTTTTTCTATTAGTGTCACTCTTTTTTCATTCTGTAACTCACTTGACTTTAAAATTTAATGAATGTCAGGAAGCTTTAGAAAAACACTTGAGAACCTTCGTTAGCTTACTCTTTTGAGTGTGAAGAAACATGTTGACAATATCTCAAGTGCAGACCTGACAGTCACTGAGTATGAGTCATTTCATGCACTCTTAAGCAAGATATATAAGAGTTAATGTGGTGATGGTTCTGCAAAAGAGTGTTTGACAAACATTCTCTATGTGACCATACATTGATAAACATAATGCAGCGTGGAGGGCAGGAGCTATCCACATTTAATGAATAAATTGAGTTCAACCACTTGAGGGTTAAAGCCATCATGTGCTCAGTATACAGTACATTCCTCCGATTCTCATTGCAGAACTGAACAAAAAAAAAAAAAGCACATATGTATTTGTCAATATGTGTTTCAAATTTGATTTATGATTGACACAGATTGTGTGGTGGTTTGAGAGGACATTGGGTGAAAAGGTCATGTTTTTCAGTGTGATTGAAACCCTGTAAGATAATTGATAGCCCACTGGAGGATGCTGGGAATAGCTGATCTCAGCCAACAGTTATTTACAGTAAAATAATATATACAGTACAGCACTCAAAAAACAATGCAAGTTACCCTGCAGGACAGTTGTGTAACATTAAGAAGATCTAACTGACACCATATTAACACCATGTTAGTTACAGGATTTGCCACGACATATAGTTGTTGTAAAGGTCAATAAAGAAATAGGTGAATACGATACCATACTCCTATATGCATTTGAATAATGAATAATAATAATTGAATAATAATGTAAAAAATGTTTAAAATTGTGTAAAATATTTCATTTTATATGGACTGAAAATATAAATATATATGCTGAAAATGTCTTCTCAACTGTTCATAGCACATGAATAAATCACTGTCTGTGTACGGGGCTCTTTGGCAGTTCTAACTTGCCTTTCAGTGCAGTAGTCCAGTCCAACAGTGTGTGATGAAAATTAGCTTGTTCCCCCAAGCAGAAATTAGCCATGTTTTCACATCGAGCGCAAGAATAAAGACAGAGTGCAGTAGTTGCAAGAAAACTACTTGTATACTGATTGAGCATTAATCATCATTTTTAGCATAATAGGATTTGTCATGCCCAAGGACAGCCTTGAAGCACCTGAACCACCCTACTGCCTTAAACCATTCCTCTTTCTTAAAAATAGACAAATAGTTGAACGAAATTCTTATATATTTTTTCAATATTTCCCCTGTTTTGTAAATTGGCATAAATATCTACGCATGGCAAAAAAGGAAAGAAGATTAACGTCTACTGGAAAAAATCTAAATGAATAAAACACCTGAATGAAAAAAAAAAAATTACCATAGAGCCCACAAGGATCCAGTTCTTTTCTTTCTTCTGGGCAGCCAATCACTCATTGATGTGGGTGGATTGGAGGCTGTGTAGAGCAGAGTGGTGAGGCACTATGAGTAGTAAGAGTTGGTGAAATTTTACTGGATAAGAATTGATCCTTAAAAATGAATGCCCGGTAAAGATAAAAGCTCCTTGTGAGGCATTTTAGACCTTGCCTGTGAGGTGAAAAATTGATACTATTAGAGAGAAGGACTTGAATGGTGTTTTTTTTAGGTAAAGGGTTAAATGGCTGCATGAAGCAGGGGAGATTGTTAGTTGTTTAGATTGTGCAGAGATGATATTTATGGTTGATCTCATTAGAGATATTTTCACACTGCTCCCACGGAGAAGTAGCTTAATGCTGTCATGCCATTAATGCTGTTTCATAGCCTCATATTGGGATCCAGTGTATTTAATTTTCGCTCGGCTAATTGATATTGTGGACTTTCTCAATGTGGTCATTGATGAGACTCATGTCTCCGTGACTGGCAGACTCGTTCAGCAACTCTGTTAACGAAGGCTTGTCAATTTCGGCATGCAATCATGCAAAATAATCAAAGTCTAGAATTATTTTTACAACCTAAGGTGAAATTGATATAGAAGTCATAATACGATTATCATATACAAAACAAAGGTGTCATGTGTCGTCATGGGACTACACAAATGTTACAAAATTAGGTAAACATTTTTCAAAGACATTTTTTGACACTGTGTGATTATGAAGTGTGGATTAGTGTATGCATTTTAAATGATTAAAAGGCTTGCTGAGAATTTCACAAATAATGTGAGAATACAACTATAAATTCACTTCAGGCTACCAAGGACAAATATCAACTAAGCAGTATATCAAGCTCACCAACCTGGGTTGGTAGTATTGGTTGAAATTTTTATTTCAGCCATAGTACCGCCAAAGACAACTTATACCGTGTTGTACCGTGTTGTTGTGTCCTCACAGCTCTGAGCCTGTTACTGTCTTTTAACGCATTGTTTTGGTTTTCTGATCCACAAACTCTCATCATCATTTCCATCCGTAGCAGGCAGCTTGTAAAACCACTGTACAATACCTGCTCACCACCCAAACAGCAGACAGACAAAGAAAGCAATTAGATTGTGAACATAGTGAAGCATTTAGCAACTAAAGAGCCAGGTATTTCCCTCAAGAGTTGGTGGAGACCAAAAACAGAGCAAAAAAAGGTGTAAATAGGTATTTTTATGCTAACAAGATCACCACAATGACTTTATGAGGTGATAATATGTCAAGGTTGTATTTACAGCTTGTTCCACTGGCCAAACAATCTATTTATGCTGTTTTAAAGGGGAAAGTAAAGGTTACTGCAAAAATGTTTAGAGGAAAATTCTCACCACTATCACCACTTTTACTTGGTTTGGCATTGGACTAGCAGCTCTGTTAAATACCACAATACTCTTGCTTTCTCTGTCAAATGCTCACCAAATATAGTCAGTCATATTGAATTCATTTTTTTTTAACTCCGGCTGGAACTACAGTAGCTAAAGGTTTGATCTTGATGTCATGGCTGGCTTTTTTCTCTTTCCTTTTACCAAAAAGAGAGGAAAAAAAGCTTAAATGCAAAACATAAAAGGGGTTACGGATCTGATCTAAATATCCAGCAACGTTATCTTAACAGGCATAGCCATGAGGACACAGTGAAAGCCAGCCTTCTTTTCCAGCTTTATGAATGGAGGTTTCTTACCTTGTGCTACTAGAGCGTGGGAGTAAATGCCGACAGTGGATGTAATCTTTTTAAAAGAACCAAGATGATACTGTGTGGCACAATGATCGGATGCTTTTGTTGCACAGAAAAGAAGCCATGTTAAAAGTCTCCACTCTGCCTCTCCCACGCATAGCACACACACACACGCACACACAACACGCAGCAACAGCACACATTCTAGGCCGGACTTGACACCCCAATAAAAGTGTGGTTACTGCTGGCCAAGGCTCCTGGGATTTGAATGCTTGTCTTGTCCTCATTTGAACTTCTTCCTGAAACACAGTCTGGTGACAGAGGGCCAGATTTCCGCTAAGCCCGTCCTGTAGTTGGAGATCTACTCTCTATTACCTACCGCTGACATGCCCTTCTGTTGTTGAGGTCATTAACAAACTGTATAAAGGAGGCGGAAACTAAATACCAGAGCTGCAACAAAGCATAGTGCATGCTTCTGTTTGGTGATGAATGCCCTGATTTTTATAGCGTGCTGCCGTGTGAAATACTGTAGCTGAATGGCGGTCTTTTGTGTACCAGGTACTTTGTTTACCTAGCACGCAAGTAGTCTTGAAGATCTCCCACAAGTAGTCTTAAACATCACCTGAATCATGAGCTTTGTAGGTAGGTTTTGTGTGGAGGAGAAGCTGAATGAAATGTACTGTCATCTGAGATGATGTAGCAACATGCTGGAATCAGTAATATAGAGTGACTACAGGGAAATATCTACATATTATATAATCACAAATTACAAAGATTAACTGGTCATAAGAGCCTATCACTATTGTCATAAATAAAAAAGAATTGTTTGTTGGGCTAAATGCAGGCAGATGTCTAATTCATTGGTTGGACATTATTCATTCAGAGCTATAAAAAGCAATGAGATCTATATTTCATTTTTGGTGGAGAGGATGCAGAGAGAATCCATCTCGACTCTCTCAGCGTTTTATTGTCTTTCCCTTGTATCCTGATATACTTGACTGAGCAAACAAGGCATGCCTTTATCATTCATGTTTAATTAGTTTGCCCAAGTATTTATGCCAAAGTGCTTACGTTTAAACCCAGTGTATGTCTTGTCAGTTCTTCCATGAAAAGGATGCCATAAAGGAAGACGCTTCAAAAAAAAAAAAAAAAGTTAATTGTTCAGCTTGAAAGGTTCCCAAAGTAGGTCATGCATAGTTGGCTCAAATAAAGTGAAGGATGTGTGCGTGTTTGTGTGTGCGTGAGTTGGTGGTGGAGGTTATTCCAGGTCCTTTTACGTAACACTTTTCACTCTCTCGCAAACACACAAACACAGACACACATCCACAAACACTTTTATGTCAGCGGGACCCATGATTCAGAAAAGTGCTGCCGCTGACTGTGACTTTAATAAAACATTAATAAATTTGTTGATAACTTCATTCATATCACAAATGCCCAAAAAAACAGAGTAAACAGAAACGATCTGTTAAGTGAATGAAAAAGAGTGAAAAGAAAGTATGAAGTCAACCTCTTTTTAGGTTCCCCAAATGGTTTTTACAGTTGTTTTTTTTCTTTTACATCTGGTAACAAGCATTTCTCTTTTTTAAAACTCTCCACACACTCAACACAACAGAAGTCAATGTGGACTAAATTGCCGATCACTTTTCATTGCTTTGATACAAAATGCATTCAATGACCACATCTTTCAAAATTCATATGTTGTTTTCTCACTCTATGTTTTCTCTCTACAGTCCGTTGTTTACATACTATTGTAAAAAGTGTTAAATTTATGTTCAAATGTAACATCACAAAAAATGACTGTAAATTAGACTGAAATGTCCTACATTCTGCTACATTTACATTTAAAAAGAAAAAACAAACAAACAGGTATTATTCCCATTTTAGCAGAGCACCTACCCAGGTGATTATGCTTTTCAATTTCATGCCATGTACAGTATATACTGCAAAAGGGACAAATCTTTGGAAAGGAGTTTTTCTCAGTAAACATGGACACAGCGAGACACAGAGATACTTCATAGGGGGTCCTCAACCCCACAGAGGAATTATTTTGTTCATTTATTAAGTTCATGATCACCGTCCACACGATCAGATGTCCCTCTTGGACACAATGAATCATATCTACAGAAGATTGCCAGGGATTGTTCAGGCACGCAAATAGAGTCTTTCCCAGGTGTGTTGCAAGAGAGGACATGAGGTGTGATGTGGATGAGAATGTGTGGCCCAATGCAGCAGACAGGGTCAACTAGCACTGTTTTATATCTATATCTGTATCTATCCTATACATGTATGTATAGTGAACCTATACACATGTGTTTTATAGCCCATTACTGGAATTACCTTAGTTTAGGAAAATAAAGCCTACTGAAGCTGCGTTTCTGATTAATTTCTGTAACACATACCGTAAGGCAGCACAATCCATGCAGTAAAGAGGTGCCAAATTTAATTTAATAAAGCTACTTCAAAGGCATTAGTGATACATGTTGTAATGCTGTTATTAGTGGGGGTTTTTAGGTCACTGTGTAATGAGTAACAAAGTGTTACTGTTGGGAGACAAATGTTGTCAGTGTTCTGGTACACTGACTGAACATTCATGAACCTGAGACGTGTATCAAGTGTTTTGGTTGCATTAGTGCATTTTGGAAGTTAGATTAACTGTGCTGCATGTCGGTAAAGAGAACTGTGTGAAGAGTTTTGATAAAGGGAACTCAGTATAGAGAAATGTGAAAAATGTGAAAAATTACCAACTTGTAAAAGACTATAATGCAGTGACCTTCATAGATAGGTTTTGTTTTTCAGGTAATTTTTTAGTTAATGCATCTATTTGCTCTGCAGCCTAGATGTTAATTCTGTGATAACATTTTTAATTATTAACTCAAATAAATTAGAAAAAATATATAATAATAAATAATGAAATTAGCTTTATCTAAATTGTGCATGCTTTTGAATTAACTCTTGATTCAATAACATGTGCAGCACTAAAACCCATTTTCTATTGAATATGTCACACAGATACTACAGCTAACACATTGGATGTATCAAAGTGCATACTAACGTGTACTGTTATGTATATCTTACACTCAAAGCCTTTATCAGCTGTCTTCTGTATATCTTCCCATATATGTTGAAATCCCACAAACACCCAGTATGTTCACACACATGTTATAGCCTTGAAAATTATTTTTTTTTTAAATGGCCATCATGGTGCTGACCTAGAAAACACACACATTTACCGGGCGTCTCCTCTTGCTCTGCTGTGGTGAAAAAACTAAATGATTTGTGTCCTTTGTCAAGAATTTATTTGAATCCATGGAATCCCTGTTATTCAGGACCCAGCTTCGCCAGGCGCACAAATCATGTATGTAGCGCCACGGCAGCCTATGACACATTGACCCAGCAGGTTAAAGAGGCCTTCCAAGGATTACGTGACAGCTCAAAGAAAAAGATACTTTATTATACTGAGCCTGTTTGGAGAGATCATTTCCTTCCCTGACACTGCAAAAGGGTAAACGTGTTTGGCAGGAAGTGTAATATGATTTCTGTTTTCAGAAGAAGAGAGAAGAAAAGTCATAATTGAAGAGATTTTGAAGGGTCAGCTTTCTCAAATTACATACACACACAAAAAAAAAACCAACAACATTTTTTTCTTTCTTACCTCAGGTGCTGTCTAGTCATGCAGATAGTTTTGTTTCACTTGTCTAGGTTTTGAGTCTCTCTTAGACTTCTGCCTCCAATACAATGGGGGTCAGTGACATTTTGTTTGTGGTGCTTAAAATTAGACTAGATGTCTCCATTACTCTGGAAAATCATTGAAAATACTTTCTAGCCTCTATGAAATCTGTTGGCAGCATCTTCTGTGGATTATTCAGAGTAATGGTGAAATTCCACTTACCTACACTGTATTGGAGCGCTGGTAGAAATTTCAGAGACAGATAGGGTTAGATTTCGAACCTCAATACATTTTTGGTACCAATTGAAATGTGTGTGTGTAGCGCAGATTATTGGAAACTGTCAGGAAAGCCAGCATTGAATGTTGTAATTGTGTTTACTTATTCTTTGATCAGACAGTTTCTGATTTAAATCAAATTCTTTTACCAGTTTTACACTATTTTATTCAGGCAGAGTTCTTGTATGGCTGCTTGTATTGAAACAACATTTACCATTTCAGAAGTTTGGCTTATTTTGTTAAATGAAAAACATGCTATCCCTCAAAAAGGTATGGTATGGAAGAAAGTATTGTATTGGCACAAGTATCAATACATTTCAAACGATACCCAGCCAGAGAGAGATCTCAAAACTTGGCCAATTTAAACTAAAGTTATCTGCATAGCTAGGTATTACTAATGGTAAGTTTTCATAAAACTAAATTTGAATTGACCGTCCCTTTATGTATAGAAAAATGTCACAGAAACATTTGAGGGTAGTAGCAGATCTAGTGAGATGGTGACTTGGCAGCCATTATTTCATTCTAATGAATGGTAAGCGGTATTTGTTAACGGTCATAGTGAGTACAAATGACTTTGCATGTGGTTGAGTGTTGGGAAACTTGACTGTAAGGCCTGTCCATAAAGAAATAAGCCAGTTTCAACAGGAAGACAGTCTAGGACAGTATGATGGCATCAACTCAGCTCTGGGAAATACTCAGATCTGGCCATTCTCCATGTAGAGTTTACTGCACTGTACCTGGCACAAGCAAACATTCCCCTGTTCAGTGTCTGCTTTTTGTTTCGCCTGCCTTCCTCTGTCTTGGCTACAGCTGCCTGTTTCACTCTGCTCTGAAAGCGAGACAGTCTGGTGCTTTTTTTGGGTTTTGACTGTTAAGCAGGAGCTTTCTCTTCTATTCAGAATCCTGCTCAGCTGCTGGACCTTGAAGAAAATGAAAGAAGCTGACGCACCATTATACTGTAATGTTGGACTTTTCAGCAAAGCAGTAGAAGAGTTTGTGCACATTCACACCTGGATTAATTTGTCTAACCACACACAGACATGCTCACAGACGCATGTCTGCTTTGTTGTGGTTTAGTGTCATTAGAGTGGCATTAAGATAATAAAGGAGGGACAGGGAGAAAATGTAATGTAGGTCATGATTCAGGTTTATCCGGTGCATTCCTCTTGTCTGGTGCCACTGCAGCTCTAAAAACTTCAATTATCTTCATTATAAACCAACATTACAATTAGAGTAGCACAGTATGTTTCAAAACTTAACTCATTCAATACTAGTAGTTTTTATGTTTTATCTTTCGACAAGGTACTTAAAAGATAGATTGGGGTTTTTTAAAGTCTACCTTAATACAACACTCATATCATATGTACACTGAACGAGTTACAAGTTGCTGTAATCATTTCTCCTGTCCATTCTGGCTCTGAAGCAATTCTTTACTAGTGCTACTACCCCGTAAGAAATGAGGGACAAAATCCACTGTCCTTGTTCCCTGTGCAAATCTGTTCTAAAGTTCAGTCTAAGCTAATATGAGGCTTCAGCAGTCTGAGTTAGTTAAATAAAGTGGGTACGTTTGTCCTGGCAGTCCCAGAAACAAACCTATATACAACTATCAGGATGTATCCCTCTGCTGCCGCTCAGCGAGTCAACGCTGTTCGAGGGAACACAAAGAGGGAATTTTGTCTTAAAAGACTTTAAATTTGGAAGATACCCACTTGATTTGGCTAACTCAGACTGCAAAAGCCTCAGAATGCAAAACAAGGATTGTGGATTTTGTCCCCAATCTTTTTGCGTGCTTCACAACCAGTATGGAGAGGAGGAAACATCCACATAACACATGAGCATTATTTTCCTCATTCTTTAAAAAAACATTTTTTTCTCCTCATGTTACAAGTGATCGCTGTTGTAGAATAAATCTGACTAATGCAAATGAGCTTTTAATCTAGACTTGTGGCAACTGGAGCGCACACGGTATATTGGTGATCATTTGCGGTTTTATTGTTGAATGACCTACATTTGGAATCGTCACACATTATTGTTGCAGTCAAGCAGCGCGTTTGCTTTAACATTAAACCTGCTTTCTCAAGGCCAGTACAATTATTCCGACTGTGGGAACGGTTGCTCTCGCTGACCTAGATTCTTGCTTTATTAAATATGTTAACATACATGCGGTTGACCTTGATGGACGCGTGCCAACAATAGTGAAAAGGTACCACTGAAGGTTGCGCTGCCTCATCACGGGTACCTGTGTTGTTATTACAGCATCTCAGCCATCTTACATCGGTCCTGATTCATACTGTACCCCTGACTCTGGAGGGCAAACATCTGCTTGGTGTTGTTGCAGCTCTCAGTTGCTGATGCCAGCAGACACAGAAATCAGTGGTCTTCCACAATCCCATTTTCTCATCAGTGGGTTATTGATTTGGAGCCTTGCACCAGGAACTCTGGACATGAGTGTGATTCTTTAACCATGATTCAAACCATTGACCTGTGGCAATATCCAGAACTGAATTCTTTGTTGGGCCTGTAGATGTTCTGCATGTGGATCCATCCATTAATATTGGCCATTCCCAAACAATACAGTTAACATCTGCTAATATGCCATCTTAGAACATTTCTATGTCTTGGTCTGCTATAGAGAAAAAATGTTGTGTCTTTTTGTTGCCATTGTAAAACGTGATTTTGAAAGTCCTTTCTTAGCAACCTGAGAGGAGAAGCAGCGGGTTTCTTTTCTTTTGGGTTGCTGGTGGAGAAAGATGTTATCCTGCCTGTTGTGAATGTAGCTGACATGCCTTAAGTTCTTCCTTCATTCCAGTATGATTACACCCACTCGCTCCAGTGCCAGTGACACATGCGCCTTCCGGTATATAAGGCTCCCCAGAGGAAGCTTCTTCTGCTGGTGTTTTTAATTTTTTTTTTTTTTTTAAATGTATTTAACCAGGAAAAAGCCTCATTGAGATTAAAAATCTCATTTACAAGAGTGTCCTGGCCAAGACAGGCAGCAGCACATTAAACAAAATTTCAGACATGCAACATGTAACAGTTACAGACAATAAGATTTCAGATCACAGCACACAAAGTAAGACCCATGTCCTGGATCACACAGGGGCAAGTAGCTCAGTCAAAGCATCTGCAGCTTGATGTGCCTTCCTCCAACTCCTTCACTCTATTTTTGAAAACACCTAAAGTGATATATATTATATATATATATTGAAATATAACTTTAAAGCTGCACTAATATTTTTTACATTAACAATGGATCAAATGTCTGGGTTCAAATGTGTAATGTGAAAGGGGTCACTTATAGGGGTGAACTCAGAGAATTATCACCAGACTCTGCAGTTCCTGTCAGCTCTACAGAGCGTTTTTAGCATCTTTCTGCTCATTGTTTTGGTTTCATGCAAGTTTATTGTTCTGGTTCACTGCTTTCATCTAATCTAAACCCACTGCACGGTACTTGCCCAACACCAAACGTCAGACAGACAAAGTAAGCGACGAGCTGGTGAAGATAGTGGAGCATTTCGCAGCTAAAGAGGCAGACATTTTTTTCTCAAGAGCTGGTGGAGATGAAAACAAAACTAAATTGAGTAAATAGTGGGCTTACATTTGTCATGTGGCCAGAAACACAACTCCAAATGAACGCTAGTGTTGAGAATAAAATAGGTGATTCAGTGAGGATTCGGTGGGGCTGTGCGGTTGCTTCCCCATATATGAAACACTACATGTCAGTAGATCACTAGGTGTCTCAATCTGAAAAGATAATGTACAGGTCCCATTTTATTGTTGTTTTATTCTCTTGGCCCTGGCATTAGTTATTAGAGCTCCCATCTGTGCGTTGTATTAGACAAGCTCTACTGAAGGCATGGTATTTTTTTTTTCCCTCTGTGAACAAAGCTGCATGCTCATTTCATGCAATATGAATTAAGGGCCAAACACTCACAAGTGTTTCAAGGGGTGATTTCCCCTTAGTGATTACACTGGAGAGGTGCCAGAAACTGAACGGGAGAAAATTACCATATTTTAGAGAGAGAGACAACCTATTAAAAAGTATGCCGCTCGGTGTGCATCTGTGTGTGTGTGCACATGTACAGTATGTATGTGTGTGTTTGAGAGAGAGAGAGAGAGATGGAAAGTACAGTAGATAGTAGCATATTTTATTCTACTGTATCCACTAAAAAGAGTCGTTGTAGCAATTGAGTAGAAATGTCACAATCTTCAAAACACTTGTGAACAGGAATGGGTGTTGTTAGGATTTTATGGATACTAGTACAGTATCTGCTTAAATGGTATTGGTACTTAGCAGTACTTTTATCAAGACTCCTCCATAATCTTGTAAATAGAAATGGGGCGTGTTGTGAAAGCAATTAACAGTATTCATTTGCTTCTGGCAGGATTCATTTGTCTTTTTTTTTTTACTGTTTACTAGAATTAAACTAGATTTAAATAAGACTATAGAGGAGCAATAACTAAAAGTAATCTAAAAGCAATAGATTAATACATTTTAGAGGGCCCCAGACTGTTGCCTTTTAGTCACATTTATTGACAATGTTTAGAGACGGTGGGACTAACATTTATAAATTTAGCTGAAGAAGGTCATGGGATACGGTCAAAAGTAAGTGGACATTGCGTTTATATTATTTACCATAAATAACATTTATAAGTGGGTATATTAGTGATCCTTGGAAATGTGTCATTTCTTTATTTATCCTTTATGGGATCATGGCCCAGATTGCCCAGGAACTAATCTGTGTTTTACTTCTGACCAATCAGGAACCAGTAACAACTTAAGACTGGTCCTTGCTTGTTTGGTTACAACCAGTGGCTAATGCTAGCTTACGAGTTTTTTTTAAGTGACTAGAGCCACAAATACATTTCAGAGGGCTTTTCACAGCAGGAAAAAACAGTATGTCACTACGGGACACATTTGTTGTTGTCTTTGGGTACTGTTGCACTTGCTGTCACCTGGTGGTTATTCATTAAAAACGGTGGTCTTAAGAAATGTAGGGAATTTCCACTCAGTTCCATTATCCTGTATTTCACTTGTGGCCACAACGGCTGTTGTTCAGCAAAACTTAGGCTCGCTTTAGGCTAATAGTAGTTTACTTATTATAATTATTTTGTGTTACCTCTGCCATCTTGTACCTCTTTGTCCCAAAAAAAAATCTCAGAGAGATAAAACTGGCTGTGTGTGCCCCACTTAATTGGTGGTGTAACTTTTGCTCCATATTTCTCCACCTGCACACCCAGTTAGGAGATGAGACACACCATTTACACAGTCCCTAGATGAATGGCAAGACAAAATGCTGAGTCAAAAGCTCAGTCTACTGCATCACGTTTCACCCCCCCCCCCACGAGATTAATGGCGTTGAAAATGAGGGCACGTCACATGTGTTGACGCGATGGGAGAGGCACTGGCCTCAGCAGAGCTAGCCTGAAGGCTCAGCTACTGTACAGGCTGCTGTGTGTACAATCTCTTCATGACGCACGTTCCTGCAGTTTAACGATTTGGATAATTATTCATTTTCTGGTTGAAAGTCACTATGAAAGAGTTTTTTTATGAGGACGGACAGCCATTAGCAGACTTTATCAACTGTACTTGCATTTGTGCAATTGAACAATTGGTGTTACTTCTTTTCTAAACTTCTCACTTTAGGATTTAGTTCTTCACACAAAAGCTTCTTGAATTGAATAAACACTTTACAAAAAAACACATTTAAATTGATTTATTTCAGCCTATAACCCCTTATCTCTGATTAAGCCGCATCTCAATAAACTTTTCTCCACAACTTTCATGAGTGCTAGCATGCCAAGTATTTCACTGTGGTGTTTGTGTAGGGCTTATAGTCCTCCTGTTGTCTAGTTTACATTTCATAGTGCTACAGGCAGGCTCACATGGATTCAAAGATTTAGATCCACATTTGTCTAATTCATGCTCACCACTGGTCAGACAGAATACCACATCCACACAACAATCCTGACAGTTTTGGGCCCATCGTTTCGGTCTCATTGTGGTATTTAACAAACATCTGTGGGCTGCATGATTTAGTTATTCCCCCTCAGTGGGCTCCCTTTGGTTTTGGTCCCCTTGTGGCTCCCTTTGGGGTGTATACAAACAGACACACATAGATACATACACACTTGTAAACAACCACAGCTGTTTAGTGGACGTGTTGATATTTCGGTGTGGCTTCCCATTTTTGGCTCTGTTTTGTATTATTCTGAGAGAATATGTATGGTTTGTTTTACCGTAACGTGATGGACACATAAATCTTAAAAGTGAATGATTTTTACAGAGACTTTTTGGGAAATAAAATAAACAATTAAGTATTGCAAGTACTATATGTATGTTTACCCTGTTTGATGGATGGGCAAATAGTGAATATGTAATTATGTGTGTATAAATGTAAGTAATCTGTGTTTGTGCCTAAAACAACCACAAATATCTCATTATGTGTGTTTAAGAATGAAGTCTAATGATTATATCAGGACAAAACATGGAAATGGATTTGGGGCAGGACTGTTGGATGGAGGGCTCAAAGCTCCACCAAGCACAGTGAATGCATGACAACGGATTTCTTTTTTTAGATAGCTTCGATCTATTTTGAGAGATGGGTAATGATACAGGACAGACACTGAAGGACATTCAAACCTGTCAACTCCTCTTTCTTCACACCTCATTGGTCAGAGGGAAGATGGCATTGATGAAAGGCTGTGGTGACTCTGATTAAAAGAGAATAAATTCATCTAATCCACGGGCAGCACAGGGTAGTTTCTACACGTTGCCTATAGATGGATCGGGTAATTGATCCGATCTGTCCTCACAGGGTTGAGCTCACTCTGCCTCCAGCAGCTGTTAACCCTGCAGTGTATTAAAATCAGATTAGGCTCTTGTACATAAAGGAGCGTGCCAAGGGGAGGGTTACAGCATGCTCACGTGTATCAGCACACCTCTATAGTCCAGTATCAGAAGGAGTAAAGACAGAGAATCAGGAGAATCCCTGTCTGTCCTTTTGCTTTGGTGCCCAAAAAGTACAGCGTCTAAAAATAAACAATAATGTGCACAATAACATATACATGACCTATATACCCACTGAATGCCAAATCATTTATTAGTGCCAATACTTCTGTTTCATATCACATTGATTGTGTTATGGTTATGTTTTTGCCAGTTTTGGACCACCATAGTTACTTCAGTTTCTAGAAAATAAGCAATTCAGTAGCTAAATTAGTTTGCTAATGTTCCTCTAAGATGTTTTTGCACTCCTGTAAAGCAACATAAGTGACTGTACTACTGACAAAAGGGAGGTGTAAAGCTACCAAAAGTTTTGACTTAACATCACTTTGCACAGTTTACATGCAACAGATCCTGAAATCCTTTCTTAGGATAACAAAAATGCACAAGCAGGGTTTATATTTCCACTTATAAGCAATGACGGACTTCTGTTTGTCTACGATCTTTGTATTTAGATATTTTTCTTTGAGGTATTGGATTGGTGGGGATTTTCCTGTATGCCAAACATGCAGACATGATGGAAGAATTGTTTTTGTAATTGTTGTGGTCCAGTACTCATTTTCTAATATCTGTCATTTACATAAATTCACATTCTGCAGCAAAATGTCTCTGTGAGTTGGTGGTGCCCTGTGAAAGACAACGTTTTGGGGATTTCATTTCAGGATATTCATATAGCTGATACATGTGTGCAGATTGTCAACATTAACATTCGGACGAGAAAAAGGAAAACTTTTAATTAGCTTGATGAACAGATTTAGGCCATGTCTTTCATTAGTAATGGTCTTCTAAGTTAAAAGAGCAATAATGTAGATTAAAGAATCTCATAAAAAAAAAAAAATTAAACTCACTAAAGTGTTAAATAAGCCCTCGTTTGTCATTTATTAACGAAGCCACATAAAACTGAAGCACTGAAATAACTGCAAGGAGAGTGTCTCATTTGGTTTATGTCAGTGTTCCTCTGAGAATCTGAGATTTACAGTAAAAAGAAAACTGAGAGGAATAGAGACAAGAGAGGCAGAAACAGATAAAGAGCTGCATGGGGGGATGGACAGAGAGGGAAAGACGATGATCTGAGATAAGCAGAAAGAGGAACAAAATGGCAAAGGGAAAGGGCATGTCTGAGTCCCCTTTCAAATTATTCTATATTGTTCATTGCAGATGACATATTTCAGAGCAGAAAGTCCCAATGAAGTACCACAAGGAGCATAATTAATCCCCACACATCAACCCACACCTCATTGAACTTATCCTCTTCTTTTTAATTGTGGCAAAATGGGTTTATCCAGCAAATGAATCGTGCTCAATAATAATCAAAGCATTATGTTTTGAAAAGATGGAACATGGACTTTTCTTTGTGGCAGCTGTGAGTACAAATGATTGTGGTTGCTTTAGTGAGATAAAATAAAAAAATTCAAATTGTCTGAATGAATTGTTGGTTTGTTCTTGGGAGTGCATGTGTACTGTAGCACCAATCAGAAAGCATTATGCCACGTACAGTATGCTGTGTATTTTCATCAGCAAGGGGAAATACCCTTCACAGTGGATGCCTGAAGGGAGTGAGATATGCAGTGCAACCAAAGTCTCTTGTCCTTCCTGTCATCTTTTCCTATTGGCTGGTAGCCAGCGACTTGGGACACATTGCCACTAACTGTAAGCATCAGACTTGGGATTTTAAACATGTTTTAGTCTTTCTGCCACTTCAGCTGAAGCATTGCAGGCCACAGATTTAGTTTTACTGTGACATTTTTAAGTTGACGTGTCAAGAGCACTACAAAACAAACAACCAAATACAAGCCCAGGATTGCATAGAGAGAGGTAAGCAATTGTTAAAATGCTAGATATTTTAATACGTTTTTTTAATCACCAAGGCTGAGCTCTCCTAATATCATCAGAGAGAGACAAGAAAGAAAGCGGATATACAGAGAGCGATGGCTACGCCGCACATTGAACACAGCTCAGAGAAGAGACTCTACTGCTTGGAAAGGAAGAGCGAGTAGACAGACCAGACAAACTTGGCAGGAAGACTGAGCTCACACAAGAACGTAAAGGTTTGTTCCAAAATCAATGCAGCCTACTAATATTTGATTCTCCAAAAATCGAGGCTTCCATTGGCAGACACGATGCGCGCACACATACACACACACACACACACACACACACACACACACACACTGCAAACTGCTGTATAGATAGCAGCCCATACTGGTGTATGCATAAACATGTCCTCCATGAATGAATGGTGAAATCACTTGCAGGACAAATTCAAAGTAACCGAAAAACAAATTAATTTGTTTGGGAGAATGAATGAATGAATTTGGTGAAATGCAGCCTTGACGGTTAAGCTACTAGAATAAAAAACAGTCAAACAGTGCAAACCACTTGCTAACTGTAACACCTGTTAAGAGGATGTGTACTACAAGGAAAGACTGTTCTTTAGACATACTGGTCTGACACCAGGTCAAACCAAAGCATAAAATCCTTTTTTTTCCTGGAGATTTGAACCAAAACATCATCTAATGGCATATGATATGTGATGATGTGTGACTGTGTAGTCATCAGAAGGTGTTGAAGGGTAGTTTGCTGCAACAATAATACAATGTGGACAGTGAATAACATCCCTAATTTGTGTATACAGGAAAGACTGAAGCAGTCCTCCCTTATTCACTAGCATTTTGCATTGGCTTGACTTTCAAAAGAAACAATATGACATACTGTATGTTAAAAGGTTTTAGAAATATGTGTTTAGTATTGAATACAATGAGTTTTATTCCTGGGTGAAACTGCTTTTTGCTGTGTTGGCTGCCCCATTCCCCCTCTTATCTGCTGTCATGCAATCTGAGCTCTTATGTTCTGTTAGGAACTGGTTTAAGTCACATAGGGCTCATAGAGTCCCGTCAGTATCAAACATACTTGCAAAGCCTTGTCGATTTCCAAAGAGTGAACATTCTGAAGTGTATAGTACAAGTTTTAATTTCTCATTTGCCCACTCTCATGTGCGCTCTATCTCCGTTTTAATTTCACATCCCAAGTTTAAACGAGGTAGGAAATGGGCAAATGCTTCTTTGTGTGACAGGCAGGAGGACAAACACAGAAGTAAAGATCATACCTGAATCATAACAGACATGATTTTTCAGCAAGCATAATAACCGCAAACATACTGAATCGTGTTCCAATGTCGAGGTGTAAATTCAACAGGTCCTCCAAATTAAACGACAAAATAAGTTGTTTGTCCATGCCCTCTAAAACGACACATATAAGTGTTTTCTGTTCTGATGCTCCTATTGGCAGGACAACATCCTTTGTCTGTGTCTTCCAATAGTGGTTAGAGTAACATTATAGTTTGGATTAGAACTACTATGTTAAGATTAGGGGACCTTTGCTGTCATGGTTACCATAATAAACGTGGTTAAGGTTCAGAAACGATCGTGGTCATGCTTTAAAAGAAACGTTGACTGTTTATTGGAAACGGGTAACAAACAGCAGTCTTACATGTTGTAACAACGTCACGTGACTTCCTCTTTTGCTGCTGTCATAATTACTACGGCCAACATTGTCACTTGAACGTAAACATAAGTGGTTTAGGGGGATTTGCTGAAATGACTGACTGTCGTTGTTCTTGGGAGGACAGTCTGTAAATTACGTTCGGGAAAAGAGACGTGGGCTTCAGATGAGGTGTCTCCTAGTCAGTGCGAGACATTTTCCTGCAGCCGTACAGCTGAACTGAACCTCATCTTTCACCTCTCAGACACTGGTAGAGCAGGAACACGTTTCTTCCTCATGGCCAGTGTTTTGGAAGGAAAAGGAAAGATCTGAAGCTGATAACTAACATACATGCATACCTACAGTGGAGTCATCAGTATAAGTTGCAGAAAAATACAAAAAAAAAACCCAAAACACACACAGAATAATAAAGTTTTTGCTTAAATTTTCATTACAGCCCCCTCATTCAGATCAACTTTCGCTGCAGTATCATGCAACGTTATCTGGCAATGCACTGAATTGGCCAATCAAATCTGTGCAAGTGCACGCTCCTGGTAGATTACACTGTAACGCGAACAGGGTCATTTCACTGTTTACCTTGCTATTGTCAAGACGAAGGATAAAATGATTGTTTCTGTGATAACTTTTAAAATCCTTCCACATAATATTATCACACGCCTTGCAGTGTTTTGGCATCTGATAAGCCAATACCTGAAGCTACTACTTTCTAGTTTCAGATGGCTTAAGCTCTCTCAAGCTTCCTCTTGAATTTTGTTCGAGTCACATACTATAAACCAAAAAAAAAATTTCCAAAATTCTATATGAAGGTAGGATATATTCAGCGGTCTGTCTGTGGAGTGTAATAGTCAATAAGCCACAGAAAATGATTAGAAACTACTGCTTTTGAGATTCCTTGAGACTGCCTTCATTACGGCTAATTGGATTGAATGGTGCCCACTCATTGGCCTACATTTATACATTTACATCGTATTTAAGGCGCTTAATCTGAATGGCACTGATATCAAGAGACTGACATTTAAGCTCTTAAATCCAGAGGATGTTATAAGGGTTTTAGAGAGAGGGAGAAAGAGAGTGAGGGGGAGGGAGACAGAGACAGGGGGGTGGGAATAGAGAGGGAAAGAGGGTGAGGAAGCAGAAGAAAGAAACCAGCGAGAGGGTCTCAGTGACTGTGTGCTCAGACAGACAGTAAAGCAGAATGACAGTGCAGGGCTTTTGTTCGAAAGACTGCCAGCATGTCAATTCCGATGTAACATTTTTATCGACACCCTCCTCGCCACAACCTGACAGGCGGGCAGGAGCTCAACTTTTACATTCTGCACCAGAAGTTCAGGGTTAGTGAAACAGGTTCCCTTTGGCAAACTTTGGAGGAAGTCTTTATTTCCCCCCCCTGTTGTCTGCTGCTAAAGCAAGTATCCAAGACTGGCAATGTTTATTCACTTGACCTAGAAAAAGCTCTTGATATAACTGCGCGCATATTCAGAATTCACAAGTAATTTTTGATTTTATAGTGGAACTGTATACAGTGTGTGGATGCACAATATACTGTATAAGTTATTTACTGCATGATTTGCTGTTGACTTAGAGGATCTCAGGGGGAAAATGGTTTGTTTTTTGGGCTTGCAGTCTTCTGCATCAGGCAATGTGCTGAAATGGTGACGTTCTAATCTGTGAACCTACCTTCTTATGACTGGTACATGAGCCTAATAGCACCTTGTGATTACAAAATGCTAAAACTTTATTGATTAGTTGATCAACAGAAAATTAACCAGGTTAATAATCTAATTAATCATTTGAGTTACTTTTCAAGCAAAAATGGCAAACATTTTCTGCTTCCAGCTTCTCAAATTTGAGGATTTGCAGCTTTTCTCTGTTATATATGATTGGAAACTGAATAGCTTTTGATTTGGGACAAAACAAGCATTTTTTAAGCAAAAATGTTTCCAGTTTTTCAAATGGGAATATTTGATGGTTTTAAGGCTCAGTCACACCAGAAAGTGGCATAGCAAAATTCATACCCCAAACCCTAAGACTCTCTTAGGACAAAAGACTATATAGACTGTATAGACTATATACCAACGATGAATCAAAGAAATATTCAGCAGATTAATAAACAATGAAAATAATCCTTGGTTGACACCCTATTAAAAATTACAGGACATTTATTTTAATTACTATCATTGGCTGCATTATAGTATGAAACTTTGGAGGGAAAAAAGAGGAAGTTCTGGTAAGTTTTCACACAGTTCATGCTGCCTTTCGATGAAGCTGCTGTTATATTTAGCCAGTTTTATAGCACTACCTGGCTGTCAACAGGAAGTGCGACAGATTACTACACGACTGTCCATCTGGACATTAATACACAACGGAAACCCAAAGCTATTTCACTGGCCACAGACAGACTGTGTTGTTCACTGCTGGGCTCAGTTTAAGCCTGGCGACATACATTCATCCAAATTCACCAGACTGAGCAGGCAGGGAGTGTCTGCGTGGAGGAAAGATTCCTTTGATGTCTAATAAGCAATTATTGATGTCTCACCACAATTTCTTTCTTCTTCTCACTAATCCTGAACAGCAAGTTGTTTGACAGCTTTATTCACTGCTAGTACTTTGATTGCTTTTGACGACCTCAAATGATGCAAGCGTTCCATATTGATCCTGTGCCTTGTGTCTTATGTTTGTTTGCCGATTGCTCAATAATCCAATTATTGCAGCACAGCTTTCCCTGAGCCCCTGTGATGTGTAAAGAGACACTTGTTTAGCGTGCAGAAAGAGAGGAGTGAGAGAAGAGGGGGAATGGGGCAGAAAAGCGGGAAGGAGAGAGAACTTGAGAGAGAGAGAGAGAGAGAGAGAGAGAGGCTGTGTGAGATAACCTATGTGGGAGGGAGAAAGAGACGTAGAGGGAGAAGGGGAGAGTGAACGAGTGAAGGAGAAAGAAACCACTGAGGGACTCTGCGCGGCTGTGTGTGTGTTCATGTGAGAGAAAGAAAAAGACAGAGGGGAACAAAACAGAAGAGAAAGTCGCAGGCAGAGCCAAAGTTACCTTTATAAATGCACTGACCTTGTGCACTTCACATTAACCTCCCTCTCCAGGAGAATTAGTCTGT
Source organism: Macquaria ambigua (assembly GCA_008360985.2). Classification (NCBI taxonomy): domain Eukaryota; kingdom Metazoa; phylum Chordata; class Actinopteri; order Centrarchiformes; family Percichthyidae; genus Macquaria; species Macquaria ambigua. The sequence continues at coordinate 275,613 of VMKM01000167.1, read as the reverse complement.
ATCATTCACACTCTGCTGTTCCTAACTGCGCCAATTGATTTCAGTGGAGCAGAAACGGGGAAATTGAATCTCTTGTTACCCTGGCCGGAGACCAAGGGAATACATGCTAATGCTGCACAGACAGACCTGAAACCACCTATGCTTACTGTTAGTCCACTGTTGTCTCTCTGGATAGATTTGGTGTGACTAGAATGGCTCCCAAAGGTGCGAGACTGTTGGAACAGCTTCATAAGCGGTGGTTGCAAGCGATGGCTAAACTCTTTCACTGCTTTCTCCCTCCTCTTCCCTGTGCGTCAGGTAAGGAGAGAGGACAAAAGAATAAAGATTGGGCCCTGTTAACAACAACAACAACTGTTTTTACTGAACGACATGTAGCATCATAGCATTGTACTGCACTGTGGCAGCCATTCTAACACTATTAAATCAGCAGTGAGCGTATTACTTCTGATTGATGGCCGAGGGCGAGGAGCTCAGACAGATTCATTTACGCAGCATTTGCTCCTCGTTAATAACAACTGATGCTATCACAACAAAAACAAGTTTTCAAATAGGCCTTTGTACGTTCAACCCAGGCACAAAAGGGCTTTAGGGTGCAATGAGTTTAAAGAGACAGTTCAGCTAAACATGTATGGATTTTTTTTAAATGCCTCCGTTATACAATAGAAGATGTATGTCTCCTGCATGAGGCTAATGTTGATGTTTGGCTCCACGACGGCACACGTTGCCTTCTGCGACAAATGGCTTTAATCCATATAAATTAGAAGAAGTTGCTCAGCAGGAGGCAAAGATTACAGGGATAATGCACGCAGTGTGTGTGTGTGTGTATTTCGGAAAACAGGGGAGATGTGAAGGAGTAGAGAAGCTCTGACGAGACGGCTGAGAAAGCAGGAGTGTTTACAGAGGCACGGTGAAAGAGCAGCAGTTGGGGTAAGGACCTTTCAGCTACAAAAAAAGTGGCACAAGAGGAAGGTTGAATCAAATCAGGGGAGAAAGTAGAAGAAGGAGCTCTATGACACTATGATAAAATGGTTAAAACGGGTTTGTTTACTAAAAAAGTGTTGCTTAAAGGGAAACTCCAGTATTTTAAAACCTGGGCCGTATTTTTACAAATGTTGGGGTCTAAATGACTAATACTTAGTGAATGGACTGCAATGGCTGCAGCGTAGTCCTTTGGGGCAATTGCGCCCGTGAAAAGTACGTCCACTAAAAGTGCTTGTTTTAGCCATTGACAGGCTCAGATTGTTATTTAAAGTGTCTGACAACATTATGGAAAAGATCCCTACAGAGTAAGATCCTTTTTGTTTAACCAGAAACAGAAAGTCTCACTCAAGGAAAAGTCTCGCTCTGAAATCTCGTGAGAGGTTGAGTTGTTCTTACTCTTTAACAAAACGGTCTGTCTCTGTAGGGATCCTTTCCATAATGTTGTCAGACACTTTTAGTGGACCTACTTTTCACGGGCGCAGTTGCCCCAAAGGGTTACGTTGCAGCCATTGCAGCCCGTTTGTGGATGCCAGCGGAGGCGAACTACTGGACCAATTCCAAAACGTTTGGTAACTATTAGTCATTTAGACCCCAAAATTTGAAAAAAAATATAGCCCAGGTTTAAAAATACCGGAGTTTCCCATTAAGATTAAAAAACTTAAATCTAGTGAGGAAACGTTTAAATATTGTTGTAAAGAACACAGTTTTGTAGATTTTCTGAACAGGAAAGCATTTTGCTTTCACTGAAGAGGATCCTAAATTAGACACCATGGAGAAACAGGGACACAAATAAAATCCGGGCGTGAAAAAAAATATAAACACAGCATACAAATCCCTTTTTCTTTCTTTTCTTCAGACAGGGTTAACCAGTTGCTGATTTATTTAGAACAGTAGAGAATTCTTCGTCACAAACAGCACAGCAGCAGACCTTCAGGTTTGGACCTTTTTGGATTTATAAGGCTTCATTATTTTAGCCTATAAAACAGAAAAATATGCCTCTTTTAGATATGCTTTACACACGCAAGGCTATAAACCGTAATGTGTATGTGTAGGAGCAGTAGGTGTTAAATGGAAATTATGACCTCTGTTCCCCAAAGGGATTTGGTGGTGACATATCTGTTCAGAGCAGCCTGGCACTTCTTCTGAATTTACAGTAACCAGAGTTTGTATGCTTTGGCCAGGGATCCCAGTGAAATGGGCATGCCACACACTCTAACATGGCTGTTATGACAGGTTTTCTCATATAAAGCCTCTGTGGACAGACAGACCCTGGGGGCAGAGTACATAAAGAGGAGTCAGTGGCACATTGAGAGGCCGTCAACGTGCTGCACAGTATACGGTGTCAGAAATCTGGATGTAGTGTGCCAGTCAGGTCATCGTAGAAGGTATGTGCTTGATGGGAGATTGACAGGCATCTTTCCCAATTCCGCCCATGTCTTTGTATCACTCAGAAAAACCAATTACGCTCTATTTCCTCTTATAAAGCTACTCATTAGCGCTGACGGGTTTCGCAACATGAAGCAGAACAGTGAATAGATAGAAAATGTAGAGCTACAAGCTGCTTTTCTGCTGCACAAAGCCCGCGTTTCAATAGGGAATCCTTTGTTCACTGTGTAAAATCCCCATGGCCTCATGTTTAAGAGCTCAGTATGTCACTTGAGACTAAACTCCTGCTCACAAAATAAGTAATTAAAAATGTTTTTTTGAATCCACTCAGGTTGGACCACGAGTAGCCTCCTCTAAGAAGGAGATCCATCTCTAGAAAAGCCAGACTACAATACAATTTCTTTATTTTTCCTCTTTCATGAGAAAACCATCACCCTCATACACCTTTCAAAGACGCTCTACATACGTGAGATATTTCTCCTCCCCTCTCCACCTGAGACATGTCTCCCATTCTTAAATATTTATGCGATAAGCTCAAGATGTCATGTATTTACTCTAATCTTCATACACCTCAAACAATGAGATGCAGTGTATACACAAGACAGTGAGGGGAAGAGCAGCACAGAGAGAGACAGAGGAAGGAGAGAAACCTCTGAATCGACAGTATTTCCCTCAGATGGAAAATGTGGGAGATATTTTGAGCCCCAGGAGTATTTGGTTGGGCGAATGTTTTATTTGAATAGGGCGTCTTAGTGGCAAAGCCTGATATTATGATTTATTAAAAGTGCAGCGTGAAGGGAATTACAACGTGGTGGGAAATGGTACATATGTGTGTGTATGTGCCTGAAACTGTATGTTGATGAATATATTTGTGCGCATGTGACTGCTAGCCTGAAGAAAGAGGGCAAGGACAGTTCAGTCAGATGATGAGCGGTACATACCATTTCATTTCCATTATGCATACTACTGTTCCTCTTTCTGTACATACTGTGAATGTGGTAAAGTGAGACAACGCCTATGAGGACATATGCAAGTAGGGCTGGGGGATTCAATTCAAATTTGGGGCTGCAACTAACAATTATTTTCATTCATCAGTTAATCTGCTGATTAATGCTTTGGTCTATACAGTGTCATACAATATCACAATCACAATTTCCTAAAGCCAAACATGACGTGTTCAGATGTCTTATTTTTTCCGACCAACTCTCTAAAAACAAAAGATATTCAGTTTACAATCACGTTGGATAAAGAAAAGCAGAAAATTCTCACAATTGAGACGCAGGAACAAGAGAATGTGTTGCATTTGTGCTTGAAAAATGTGATTATTAAAATAATAGACAATTAATTTTCTGCCGGTTTCAGCTGTATTCAATATTAACATTTATCGACTTTCAGTAGAATCATATTGTGATAATATTATCCAGGGCTGTAAATGAGATTATTTAATTATTTTAAAGATGAATTGGTAGTTTAATCTATAAAATACCAAAAAAACAGACAGATACTCATTACAAGTTCCCAGAGTCAAAGGTGTTATCTTCCAATTCCTTATTTTGTCTGAACAACAGTTAAAAACTCAAAAGGGAATCAGATTATAATGATACAATGCAGAGAAAAGCTGCAAATCCTTACATTAGAGAAGCTGGAACCTTTAAAATATTTGGCAATTTTATTTGACATGTTATGATTTATCAATTAAAAGACTTATAATTTTAGCACTGATAAGAACATATCATGTTATTGTTTTACCAAATTCTGTCCAAATTAATTATAAAAACAGCTTGATCTGATGCCATGCAACTGAACATCAGTTTGATAATTTTATTTCAAATGCATTTGCCATATTGTTATACTATAATATTCTTATTAAAATCATTATATTAATTTCAACCACAGTGCCCAGCCCTACATGCAAGAGATAAGCATGAGACTGACTCACACTCACAGAATAGTCAGTGTCATTGTTGTGTATGGGCAAGATCAGTGTATAGGTAAGTCTGTCAGAAGCAGCAAGCAAATAAGTCAGCATCTGTGGATGTGAGAATACACTTTAAATATTTTCTCTTGCTTCCTTTCTAGTCCTGTCTCACTCCGCCCTTTATCCCCTGATTCTCTGTACTCCTCAAGTCTGCCTCGCCATCGCTGACATCCCTGGAATTGGCTGGTCCAAAAAGGTGACATGGGCGTCCGCTCTGAAAGGGCAGCCACATGCATGCACCACTGCAAATCTTTCACCTCATTAAATATACATCAATAGTCAGCCATACCTGTGAGGCAGCTCTCACCTGAGCCAAGGTTACGATGACTGATGTTATTTTTAACCTCCTTTTTTTTTTTTTTTTTTTAACAGATTGTGTTTTGGGCTACAATATGCGTTACATATAAGTACAATGATGATGAGAGGGATGGATGAGAGGTGACAACAGTTGGTAAAAAACAGCCTCTCTCTCTTGATTTTTATGTTCCCGTCTCTCTCCCTGACTCTCCCTCTGATTCTATCTGCACGTGGCCAACACATGTCTCTTTGTGCGACACACATACACACACACACACACACACACACACACACACACACCATACAATTAAAAAAAAAAAAAGACTTTGGTGTTAAGGCAAGTCTGGGCATTGTGTGGTGATGGCCAAGGCCTGGTGCATGCCTTATGATAGAGATGCAGGAGGTAGACATGCGGGAGACGCAGACATGCCATCCAAGCTGTAGCACACGAGAGCATTTGTAGAAAAACATCAGCTCTCTATATCCCTTTTCAAGAAAGCAGTACTAACTGAAATCAGTCAGTAGTTGCGTTTCCTCTTTGTTAAGGCCAATCTAGTCAAATTTCAAGGGGCGCGTGATTTTGTCTGAAATGGGAAACTTAACAAATGTCGATGAGGTTTGCACCTGTTCTGATGACAACGCCAGTGTGCGCTAACTTCATCACTTCAGTAAATGATATACAGTATTTGATTTTGAATTTTGACTTTACTGGTTTAGTTTTAACTACATAGCATCAACAACAAAGTAAAACAGCTTCACAAACATGACACTGGATACTTCATTGTTGCTGTCAGCGCAGGTTGAATGTGCAGAAAGTTACGGATTTCAGATTTGGGTTTCTATTCTAAACACAATTCAGTCACACTATTTGGACCTTACTGCTACCTTCTCTTGCAAATGGAAACATATAATATTGTCTTGCTTACAATAAAATCAGAAAACTATTGATATCTATTGTGCGCTGAAGATGCAGGGTTGGATTATACTGTGGCTGTGGTCAGAGTTAGATCAGCTGGGAGTCAGATTAGTCAGCACATACGTATGTGTTCCTTTGATAGTTCATTGTGTAGACTGAGGTTTTGCTTTTTGCCATCATTTTTTTGCAAGAACCTAATTGCGCTATGTCCCTCAGCAGGTGTTGCATTGTTCATCCAGTGGCCATCTGGGCCCGTAATCCTTTGGAGGTGAACACACTGAATTTGAAAAAGGTCATTGCACAGACACATTTAGTTTGGCCCGACATTGTGTGTGTGTGTGTGCGCATGTCTTTGCCCTCTAACCTTCTTTTTCTTTTCCATTTTGGGACCTTTTGTAATTTTGAGGTCAGAATCTTAAAGTTGACCTTTTAGGAAAATAATGTCGAGCTTTACAATCAGCAGGCCTAATGCTGCTGGACAAACTGTAGTCATAATCCTGTTGGACCATTCATTGTATTTATTATAGTTGATGTATCATCGGCACATTTTTGTTGATCACGTGATTGGCTCCTGATAGATGCTGTCAGCAGCAGTTTGTACTAAGTGGCTGAGCGCAGACCTCTAGCTGGGTATACGACTGCTCTTCTGCTGTTGAACCTGTCAGATACTATAGAGAGGCTGACTGGAGAGCAGTTCTCAGCAGTCCTTGAGCTAACATGCAGAATGTGCTGCCGTGGTGCTAACCACCTGGATCGGAGCCAACCAGAGACTTGGCTTTGGCTCCCATGCGCAGCCCACTTCTTGAGGTTGTGGTTTCATACCCTGTGACTTTAGTCAGCCACTAGACTATAAACTATACATACAATAAACACTCCAGGCAGATCCACTTGGCAGCCCTATAGCTAACTTTATCCCCTCAGTATGTATATTAATGTATTGTGATTTGTGTGTGTAGCGTTTCCTCTTTGCACACACTGGACTCCCTGCCTGTTCTTCCTCCATGTTTGTTCCAGCAGAATTGTAAATGACTGGTGGGTGTTGAGGATGATCGCATGTGACAGCTAATGCGTAGGGTTGCTGGTAACATGTGTCAGCGCCAGTGTACATTAACCTACATTCAGAGTGAAGCCTTTTTGAATCACACGGGAAAGGAAAAGGTCGCCTTTTGAATAAGATATTTCTTGGCACATTTAATTTCTCTGGACTCACAAGCTTAGTTCATTTGGTTCTTAAGGTTTCAGAATTTAAATGCCAACGTCTAGCTTATAGTACTCTGTAATCTTATTGACTAGACCCTTCTTGTACTTAACAAGGTGAGGGTAAACAGGAGTCGGCTGTGTGCTAACTGTTGCTAGAAAGTGGACAGAGGTAAGGAGTATGTGGAGGTGGCTCAGGTCAGGGCTGATCCCTTAAAGATAATCTCCCTCTCTAGGGATTTGTTTTTCTCATTTGTCCCAGGGCCTCTAAGCTGAGTTTGGAGGTCACCTGCTGTACAGGCAACAAGACCTGAACCTGGCTATAGACACATTTGTAAGGAGACAGGTATTGCATGGAGTTGGTGGGGAAAAAGCAAAGTAGGCAGTAAATAGTGTTGAAACGTGAACACCAGGGGAGGCCAGGTCTAGAGTTCATCCATGCCACCGAAATCAAAGGATTTGTGTCTATAACAAAACCAGTTTTAGCAGCGTAGCTTTGAAGTGGTCCATTTGTGTTTATGTTCGTGGCAGTAAGCTAGATTACAGCACATTTTGAGTCATGTTTCACAAAGGTGGCGAAAACAGGCTCTTTTATGTGTATTTTGTAAGATTTGAGCCAACTACCGTGCTTATTTTTGTTGTTATCATGTAGGTTTATGTTCAGGAGAGAAATGTGATTTAAGTCACTGAGCTGGTATTTCATGTTCCTTCATGTGTTGAACATTGTGTTTATCACCGGCCGCTTGTTTGCATTGTTTCTCAATTTCCCATGCCTGGAAACCTGACGTCCAACAATGTATTCCTCAACATGTCAGCTGAATTGTGTTCCCAGCTGTTTTCGTGGCTGTTTCTGTTTTCAGCAAAGGATCTTGGAACCCTTGTTCCAACAGAAACTTTGGGGATCAGTAACAGATCAGTGTGAGGACCACATGGCTTCTTTAAGGCATTGAAGACACTTTTGTCGCAGTCGATCAAAACAGTGGTGCAGGACTTGACGAGATTTGTCGAGGCTGCTACAGAGCTGCATAAATGAATAGCAGGGTTGTTTTCATGGGGGATGAATTAAGCATAGTAAAGGTCGTGGTTGTGTTGTTTTGTATTGTAATGTGTTCATGTTACATGTGCAATTATTTTGCAGGGTTGTTGTTTTGCATTGCACTACATTTTACAGGCTTTGTCCACTTCTAGCTCTGAAAAATGTCTCTTTAAATGGATAAGGTTTTTGAGGTAACCAAGCTAATGTGTGGGATTTACACCCATAAACCTTCTTCTCAGCCTTGTACAGATACATTATTTCCAAAGCTCAGACACAAGATCCATTTAAATTGAGTTCTTTTCAGTAGTGGAGATCTTTGGCCTGGTTCATGCTTTGTGTATAAATGAACTCTGTGGACTGCATATGGTCAGATATGATTGAGTGGGTGTGTTGACCCCATACACTGTATAGGAACTGTTTACTTTTCTTGTTGTGGCATTATGCAAAAAAGTTTTATACATTTTAATACGGCTGCATGAAAGTTGTTGAGTGCAGTTTGAAAAGTATGAAAAACATGCATACCAGCAGTCATTAACAGCACGTCAGCATTCACACAGAGTTTAAGCATGTCGTGCTGCACAGAAATTATGAACGAAGCTGTGGGCACGCAGTGGCATCCCATGCCTAATTTTATACCTTATGGATGTGATCAGTCCCTCGCTGCCCTTGACAGGCATGAATTACGGGAGTTTCCAGCCATGATAATCCTCCCCACCAGATAATAACACCCTGCCACATCTCCCTGAGATTCATGCCTGCGTGCTTTACCACTTAGCCAAAATATCTCAGGTGATTAATTTCATTCTCTATGTGTGACAGTGAGTGATTTACGTGAAGTTAAAATGGTCAAACAACTCTGGTTAGTTAAAAAGCAGCTGAGTTACACTTCTGCTGCCTTGAAGGTACCTACTGTCCCCCTAGGTCGTTCAGCTGCGGCTGCATACTGAAGAAAAGGTGAAAGTTCAGCAAAGAGTGGCTGTGAAGTTGGTTTGTGTAATTTAAAGTCAGAGACAGGTACAGCTTCAGACATGTTGAGCACAAACTGGATACTGTTTGTAGATCAGAATGATACCGTAGTCTGTTTCCACCCATAGACCGAGCCTCTATCAACTCCCTAAAGAGGGCTGAGTGTGTGTGCGTGCATATGTGTCTCATTTCTTTGTTTACACTCAAAACAGTGGATTTATAGGAGAAAGATAATCATGATTTGCTGTTATGGGGAAGGTCACTTAAAGTTTGTAGGCATAAGCCTTGGAGGGGAGACAACACAACAGCTTGGAATTTAAAAGAAGGAATGCAATCACAGCCGGGATACCAGATTCCATCAGAAAGCAAATTTGCCATTTCTACTGTGAACTACATTTTATTTGATGGTAAAATCGCCTCATTTGCCCTGTATTTTAAGTCATCATCCATTGTATTTTACCAGAAAATATAAGCAAAATTATAAACTTTGAGAGAGACAATGACTATTTCTCCCAACTGGATTGGATCATTTTAAGGTGGTGATTTTTTTTTCTTAACCGTAAGCGGCAGCCAGTCAAAGTGGATTATGCTGTAACCTTAACACAAGTGTAACACAAGCCTGACAAAGAGGAAATCTCATATTTCTGTATGCTCAGATACTCTGCCCAATGCCAGGGTCACCTTCACCAGGAAAAATAAATCCCTTGTGGCTCTCTAACACTACCCATAAGACCTCTCTCCCTTTGAGAGGCGGTGAGTGGGTGTCAACCTAATGTTTATACTGTCTGCTCATGGTTATGTAAGCCATTTTGTCCTCTTTCTCTACATCTCCCTCAGCTTGTTTAAACGAATCTACCTTTACCTTTCCAATGTGCCAAGTTGTGTGTTACATAAATATTCTTTGAACTGGTCTAGCTTAAGGTTTTTCAGCATGCCAAGGTGTGTATTACATAAATATTGTAGGCCAGACTGTAGAGAGCTACTGTACCGTGGAAGCTGCGTGTTTTTTTTTTTTTTTTGGCAGAGTCAAGGATGCTTCTCTTTCATGAGGGGCAGGTTCAGGGAGGCTGTGGTACTTGTCTGAACTATCCGTGTGATAACAGCCTCTAGAATGAACGAGCCAGTGTGTCTACTCAAACACACACACACACACACACACACACACAAATGTATCTTTACAGTGGGCGGCTGGCTCTACAGCAGTGTAAATACAGTACAGCACACAAGTGTGTATGTGTTTGTGGCAGACAGTGGTACATGCATGTTGAGGACAGAACTCTTTCTGTGGTTCAGCTGCTTGTTTACTGACTCCGTCATGCTAATGTACTTATGTGGGTCACAGGGTTCATTCTTACCACGTGGGCCCTGCTGTCCTCCATCATACAGCCATCTCACGGCCCATTATTCACCCATAATGATGTTACCTTGATAACCTTAGCATAACTACGGCCCCCTTGACTTCCTTTGTATCTATAATTTTTCAGTTTTCTTCGACTTCATGCTCCCGTTTCTATGGCAACTAATTGTTCTAGTTATGCCACGCTCGGATGACTTCTGACCTTTTCTTGTGACCCGTATTGACCTGTTTACGGTTAATGGTGATTATGAACTCAGACAGAAGAAGAAGAACAAAAAAAAAAGAGGAAGTCTGCTTCAAATGACTGCTGTGATTATCAAGTGCAGTATTTCCGGATTCTGATCAATCTTAATAAATCATCCTTTCTGGTCTTAGCTCTCACTGATTTAGCATTCCTTCCACAGCTGAGAGAGGGTGGAGATATTTGAACCATTTGGAGAATGCTCCCAGTGTGACATCCGAATTACTTGTAAAAAAGCATGAGGCCAGTTTGAGCCTGAACATCTGTGGTTTGGTCCTCACACATTTTAGTAGGCACAGTGGGCTCCCTCTGGCTTCAAGCTCCCACATTTCTTTTCCTTTATCATTTCATTAATATCTTCCCTAAGCAGCATGTTGGTCTGGGAAGCAGCGAAGAGGGTAGTAAGAGATACAAATATCTGCTTGTACATTTTGGTGGGAAGAAACAGGCGTTGTGTACTCGCACTCATCTGTATCCTCATGGGAAATAAACAGCTAAATCAGTTGTTAGCTTTGTGTGTTATCTTTAAAGATGAAAGGACACTGAGAACAATGAAACCGCTGCCCTGGGGTTTCTGTAGGAAGGGGAAAAAAGCAACAACTGGAGCGAAGAATGAGACCTTTGATCTGTGCAGTCAGTCCCATTGAGTTAGTCTGAGACTGTACCCAGAAATAGAGAAGACAGGGGTCAAGAAAAAAAAGTCCCAGTCTCAGTTAAAAAAAAGTAGCCTGCACACCACTGCAGAACTTTCTTGGGTAGTCATACACATTATTTTCAGAGATATTTTTATGGATGTTATGTAGGATTTCTTTTCTCCAAAAATGAAAAATGTCTCCTCTTTAAGGATTAAGTAGAACAACATTTGTTTGTGTGTTATACTGTACATTGCAGTTTTCTAAAAATGAACATCTGTACTAAGTCAACATTATCTCACCTCTGCAAATTTGCATCTTCTGCATTCTGGCTCCGTGTTTCCAGTATGAGATGAAGGGTGACACAAGGTCCTGCATACAGGAATTAACAGTTTGAACTGCCGGCCTTAACACAATGTTGCTTTCAGTGGTACATCATCATTTAAGCCTTCATTGAAACAGACACAAATTGCAACCTCAGAATATTTTAAGCTATGAAAATGACAAGCCACACAAAGAGGAAATTCATTTGGCATGTCCTCGTGGCCTAGTGGTGAAAGATGCACACCATTTAACTGCAACGTCCCAATTTTGATTCTGACTGGAGACCTGTGTTGCATGTCTTTCCCTTATTCTCTCAAGCTCATTAAAGCATATTTCCATTATTATTCTTGCACATACTGCACGCTGACAAACTATAGGCTACCATGTCTGCTGAAACAGCCTGATTTGGGAATGTCTGTTAGCTTGTGTTTAGTTTTGGGCTACTGGCAGCCGTTGGTGCACAGTCACTGCAGCCTGGCCTGTCTGCTCTGGTTTCATAAGCAGAGAGAGTGAATGACCTATATACTTCTCTGAGGGAGGGGAAGTCACCTTGTTGGTGGACCAGCGGGCAGGCAGGCTGGCACGCAGCGACAAGGCTTTAATGTGCGGCACTATTAAAGGGTTGACCACTGACTGGATATTAGAAGCATACTTTAGAGGGACCTCTCATATGCTGCTCATGTTATTCTTGGCCGTAAGCTTTGGGGGGCTGTTTTTCTTGTCGTGGGTTGTCTTCTTGTTAACACTGCTTTGTAATAGCGTTAGAAAGGCCAATGTATGGGGGAATATTCAGTCGATTAACATGCTGAAAAACACATCTTGACATGGATTGGATTTGTGCATGCACACATCCACACACACTCACATTAGCTGAAACCATGGGGCCCAGTGCCAGAAAGATCTAGTCAGACAAACACCTCACCAGAGACTCCTCTAAGCGTCCTAACAAATTGAATGTGTGTGTAGATGGACAAGAGGGAATTAGATCAGTGGTCCTGATTGTATCTGAGTGTGCTGTTGCTGTACCCCTTTCCAGCTAGTCCCCTGGAGGAAATGTGTGTGCATGAGAGAGGGAGCGAGGTAGAGAGACGGAGAGAGGAGGAGAGAGAGTGCTTGGCAGCTGGTTTGATGAAGGATGTAAGGAGAATGTTAACCAGACAATCACCTTGCATGTTATTGATTGAGATGGGAGAGAGGTAATTAGCACAGAAAAGAAGGGGAAGCTGAGGCCACTTTTAATGTTTTGATACAAGGTGTTCTCTCTTTGTACCCATCTACATGTTGTGTTCTTTGTGTGTTGTGTGTGTGTGTGCGCGCACATGAAGAGAAATGTTTTATTGAAAATTATATCCTCATATTTCCATATGTGCAGACCTAACCTTAAATGCATGAAGGTTTTCATCTACTAGAATGTAAATGTGTGTAATTGTTTTATTATATGTGAGAGCCAACGGATCCTTCAGTGTTATTCCGTTAACAAGTCGCATAAATAAGTAGCATACCCTAATATAATGTGCGCGTTCAGATTTTCCTCACACCATTTAGCTCCATGCCATGTGCATGCATGGAGCCTCATCGCTCTGCAAACTGATGAACAGTCGTGTTTCATACCAGATTTCATTGGGTGGCCTGTTCTGTTTTCAAAATCTACCAGTCACCCTCCCTCTGTCATTTGCATTACATCTCCAATTAGCAGAGTTTGGTCTGAGAGATAGATTTAGTCTTAATGTCCCTGGTTAAGATTGGATATAGATGCTTAAAAAGCTTAATATATACCTTAGCATCGATTCTACATATAGTATACTGACTAACTGATACTGGATCTATGAAGCCAATACTGATGTTGATATTTGAGAGTTAAAAAAAAAAATCTAAAATCTTCATTTTGTTTTAAATAAATACATAACATAAACATTTTTGATAAGGAACCCTTATATTTGGTTATCAAAACATTGTCACCAAGACATGTACCAGGCAGGACATTTTATAGTTAAAAAAACAAATTATGTTATGGTGACAGTGTTTCTGAATGACATCAAACATATCTTGAGCATTTCTGTACTGCAATTTTATTGATGTTACTTATTGGCCAACATATATGTCAATGGGAAGCAATATCATCCGATACTATTGGCCTGCCGGCTGTAATACTGACACTGTACAGTTGCTCTGTCAATCTGTATTGACAATAAACAGAATTGATCAAATCAGTGACATTATGAATGCCTTACCAACCTACATTTGCTCATGCTGGACTTTTGACTGTCTATTTGTCTTTCAACTGACAAAGTTACTACAACCAATGACATCTTAGCAGAAGTTTAACCAACTAATCGGCCAACAGCCCAGTATCTTTCACTGGACATACTGCAGAAACATGTAAATAGAAGTAAGCCTATATGAGACAGGAAATACATGCACTGATTATAAAATAAGTAATTATTGTTATATTTATGATCGTCAAGGTGAATCTGATCATTTACCTTGATATAGATTTTAGGTCACATTGTCGAGCCCTACTTTGTGTGCAATGCAAGTCCTTTTACATGCGTGGTCTCATTTGCAGGTCAACTGCAACTCTTAACTAATTCTCCCATTTAGAACGGCATCAGTAAGAGCATACTGTACATCCTGAGCTTTAATGGTCATGTAATTGTAGAAATCAGTCAGTAGTGAAAGCAGTAAATGATGCCAATGTAAACAATGCTTTGGATCAGGCAGAACAGCAGCAGACTGTCATCAGTTCTGTTGCCTGTTTGTTGTGGCTCAGAATAAATAACATCAACATGCCATGCTACTTAGAGTACAGCACACATCAGTACTGATTCTCACCTTTGATCTTTGACTCTGAACTGGTTACACAGTTTACACTGTTATTACACAGTAACATTTTTGCTCTATCATGGTTTGCATTATTTTTGTCCGCCACGCAATACTTTTTCTGGTGCCTTTTTATGCCAGAGAAGGGGACAAGTGTTTTGGATCCTACTTACATTTGACATCCTGCTCTGTGTCTCTCTGCTTATTGAATTTAAATAATCTCCTCTATAATTCTGTCATTGTCATCTTTGTGTGCCTGGTGAAGCTATAAATCAGTTGAGTGCAAAGCCCTCCTCTCTTGGTTGGCAGACATCTTTACGGCTAGCCACATTGTGCTGCTACTGTACTGTGGCTCGTAAAACCCAAGAATGTTTCACAATGTGTATCAGCCTGTAGCGCTGTTAGGAAGGGGTCAGTCTGCCCTAGCTTTGTTGTTGACTTTTGAAAATTCTCTGTTGATTTATGTCTGGTCTGAAAACTCGTGTGTGTGTGTACTTTCAGCTCGCCACTGAGACAACCGTCCTCAACGGCCAAAGTGTGCCTGGTTTGTGGAGACGAGGCATCAGGATGCCACTATGGCGTCGTGACGTGTGGAAGCTGCAAAGTCTTCTTCAAGAGAGCCGTGGAAGGTATGGCGTTAACTCATGTTCAAGCAAGATATCGCTGGTTAGGTCTTTTCTAGGGTGGCTGAGGGAGCTTAACGCACTGCAGCTTAAGAAAACACAAGCAAATAATAATTAAAAAAAACACTTTGTCACCACTTTGACAAGATATGAATGCTGAAGTAAAACACAAGCAAATTAAGAAACACATTTGCTAATTGGACAACACACAGGCAGCACAAAAAAAACACTGCAAATACAGAAAACACAAGCAAATAGAGAAATGCTGCAACGGAATTAAGTTACAACACAATAGAAGTTTCTGGCAGCTGTAATATCGTAATCATGCAGTCTGAGCGTTAAAACTAAAATAAATTGATTGACGAGTAGTTCATAAGTTTTTGTGTTATCAGGAAACTTCTGCAGTGTTTTTGTATTTGCTTGTGTTTTCTATATTTGCAGCACGTCTTTGTGCTGCGTATGCGTTTTCAAAGTGGTGAATGTGTTTCTTAATATGGTTGTGTTTAATTTGCAGTGTTTTTATAAATGCTACCTATGTGTTGTCAAAGTGGTGAAGATGTTTTTTTTTTTTCATTTGCCCATGTGTTTTCTTTTGTTGCAATGTGTTGAGCTCTCTTGGCCACTGCACTTTTCTCATACTGAGCATTTAAAAACAGAAAAGAGAGAGGAGTGACATACGTTGTTTGAACTCTTATCCTTAAACCTTTACTTGTAGAACTGTAAGAGAGGAAAGCTACTGTGCCAGTATTATGCTGTTATTCAGCAAGTTTCATTCAGATTGCATTACGCCAAAATTGGTTCTCACAGTTGATTCAGTGAACATCAAATAATTTCAAACAATATCACCTTAACTGACAAGTGTGGCCTTCATAGTTATTGGCAGACATTCTGCTCAGTTTATTAACAGTAGTTTGTGAGTACCTTATGCCAAGTAAGTTTAAATTTGTGGTGCGACTGGGAAATGTTAATGAGAAAATGTGAGCAAATACTGCTTTCAGTAATTTTCACATTCTTCATATAATCACTTTTTTCCTGATAGAACAGACTTTGAAGAGCTCACTCAGACAAGCACATGGTGGAAGACAATGAAGCAGCTTGTTTCCACAGTGCTGATAATTTTTGCAAGAATTATTAACCAATAGTTGATGCTGGTTTTATTTGCACTACACTGTTTTATGCAACTGCTGTTTAATCTCAGTAGACCTTCTACATATTTATTTATTTCTAAAAGATCATTAAAATGACCAAAAAAACATTTGGTACACTACATTTATAGACTGTGACCAAGTTGAGTGGCACATCAGAAAAGAAAAAAACATTCAGTGGGAAATTCTCCTGCAGCAGCCCTTTATGTTATATTTAGCTTGGGGAAAATCTGCAGCAGCCATAATATGCTTTTCATTTTGTGCCTGAGGCGTTGGCCTAACTCATTAAGATGGGTGTTTGAATGCAAAACACACGCTTACACATCCAGTGCAGGCGGAAAAAGAGCAAACCAGTCTGCCAGCCAGCCATCAACCCCTCTAGGTGTTTTCCTGACCATTGGAGGAATTGCACTCATTCCCAATCAAATCATGCCTTAATTTGATGATATTTACACACCGTCATTATGGAGACCTGAAACCAGATTACGTGTCTGGGGTTATTGAATCAGACATGCCATTGTTCTTGCTTCAAGCGTGGCCGCCAGCGGAGGGACGGTGGCAGATGCTAAAGATCTGACTTTGTGTGAGAGTGCTAGTCAGATGAGAGGGCAGATCTCCATAGGCTCTGTGATTACACTACTAAAGCCCTCTTTATCTCTTATATGATATATAATTACACTGAAATTGACTCATTGATTGTGTGCTGCCCTTTAAATCTAATGCAGTGCTCTTTGCTTTCAAATCTCTTTATGAGCATCTCTCCGTTTTTGAGTTTTCTCATGATTCTGCACTGCCAAACAACTGCAACTGTGCAAACTATGAAAGCGTGATAAGGGCAACCCATACAGGGGTGTGATGTCATCAAGGTTGCGTGCAACGTGTACGCCCTTCTCATGTGCAAAGTGAGCTGTTGCCTCACTTGACCCCTCCACAGCTGCTGCTGAGATGGGAAGAGAGAGGTAAGGTGGAGGGAGGCAAAGGATGAAAATACTGAGAGAAGGATTTTGCAAAGTGAAGAGAGATAGAGGACAGTGAAACAGATACAGCGAGGGAGGAGGGGGGAGGAAGGACAAAGAAAAAGTCAGACGCAGACAGAGAGATAAAGAGAGGAGGAGCCGAGAGAGGGAGTAAGAAACACGGAGAGGGATGGAAAGCGATGTGTCAGCAGTGAGCACCGGAGAGGTGTAAGTTAGGGCGTGAGGAGACGTTTTACTCCTCCCCTCTCCCAGTATTTCCTCCTCCTTCTCCTCCTCTTTTCTCTCAAAGATAAAAACTTAGACTCGGCATGTGAGATATAAAAGAAGACTGCAGAGAGTGGGCATCTGTGCAAGGGGAATAATCCAGCCCATGCTTAATTTCTTTTGGCACCGCCTGCCTCGGGGGACACAACTTTTCGGTCGGCTGTAGCTCATTAGACGACTAACTGGCTCACAGCCCTTTACTACAGAGCTAGTTAGCATTCTGGAGTCATCAACAAATGAGATGAAATCCTCTGACTGTGGTGGGTCTGGTTTCCCCTTTATCCAAGTCAGACAAGTCATTGTTAGGTAGCTTTATTTTAGATCACCGGAGCTTGGCGCAGTTATTCTTTGAAGTCTACATTTTAGGTTTACATTTAGACCATCTGTTTGGAATATCTATTGGCCACATGGGCCTTTTTCTGTCCAAATCTGTGCACTTACAGTCCGCCTCAAGAGGACGAATATTCATTCCACTTAATTTTTGTCATATCTACCAGAAGGCACAGCCAACTGTACACTCTAAAGTTTATAACCGTGGTCCCAGGAAACATATAGAAATACTAAATTATGTGCTGCGTACTCTGGCTGTGAGCTTTTCAAAATGCCCTCAATTCATTTTTTAAGCATTCACACACACTTCTTTCATAAAAAAAAACATGAATCCACCAGCTCTCCTATACAGTACAAGTCGTCCAGTTTATCTTATACAGTATGGCAGCTCTCATACTCAAACATTTTATTTACTGTCACCTTTTACATGTTCTTGTATAGTAAACAAGCAAGAGGGGTAATAACTTTTATGAAGCTTACACGTTTTGCAGTTGTAATGCTACTGTTGACTCAACTGCCACATGCAAACATACAGCCAATTTATAGGCTCTATTGAAAGGAATGAATTCTTCGGTATAAACGTTCATCCTGCGCCGTGGGAAAATGCCTTCTGACACAAAACAACAGTTCGTAAATATGTGTTATCATCGCTAATGAAATGTGGAAATAGCTGAACGCATTCACGTGCTTCTCTCCTCCTGCATTTACTCCACTAAAGACTAGTTTGTTGATACAAGGCAGCTGCACTCAATAAACGACTCCATGTGGAGCACATTTGAAGAGTTGAACGCCAGCTTATTATTCACATGTCATCAGTGGCTTGGCATGTCTGGTCTTTGTAATAATACTAGGCCATGCTTTTAGCTCACTAGCTGTTCTCTTATTGAACTCAGAGGTTTACAGAGACATTAGTCAACCTTGTTATGGCCTCACTGTGTTCTGCAGTGTGACTGGGTCGTGGTTTCCATGGCGCTCGTGTCAATCTACAAACCCATTCTTCGGTACCGCCTCTGTGGGAGAGGTCATCTGAGGACACGTCTCGCACTGTTTCTGCTTTGACTGGCAGCTCTGCCGTCCAATCACATCTTTCACTTCAGCTCAGGCTGGGGGAATAAAGCCCTACCTCCAGTGCCGGAGTGAATGCTTCAGGTTGTGTGTGAGAGGCTCGTGTAACAACGGCTGGAGTGAAGCCAGTCAGCAGTGTTGCCCTAATCCCTTCTTCTTCTTCTTTGATCAGAATCTGCATACAACATACATACAAACACAATCACAGGAACAAACTTACCATGCACACATGCATAGGCACACACTTCTTCATAAGTAGTAAAGGAATTCAGGTGTACAGCATTAGGTAGAAATTTAATCTGTAAAGCTAAAGTATGTGTGTGACCCACATTGCTAATAGGCATTTAGGCTGGAGAATGCAGCCTGAGGAAGGGGTCTCTCTAATGCAACCTAGATACATCTGTGTGTGCATTTTACATCCTAACTGCTTTAAAAATAGTCACAAGGGCATCTGCCAGGTGTTTTTTTTTTTCAATTAATTGATTAATTGTTTAGCCTGTAAAATATTAGAAAATAGGGGGAAAAAAATACCCCTCACACTTTTCCTGAAGCTAAGTAGACGTCTCCAAATTGCTTATTTTGTCTGACCAACAGTCCACAACACAAATGTATTCAGTTTACAATGATGTGAAAGTGAGAAACACAGCAAATCCTCACATGTGAGAAGCCGGAGCCAGCAAATTGCTGTTGATTATTTTCTTTGTCAAATGACAATTGATTGACTAGCCTAATCATTTCACCACTACAATATACAGTATTCACAGCATTCTGCCTACCTGTGAAGCCTCTTATTACAGTAACAGGTATGCTGTATGTTTGGTGCATGTAGGATGATGTAACTCACGCACACACACACTACTTCCTCCATGCCCTCAGTTCCCCTGGCCTGGGCTGACCTGCAGGCCTGATGGCCCTCCGGTGGATATAATCTGACCTCCATCTCTTCCTGCTCCCTGGTGATACCTTTGTTCTTTGACATCAATGCAAAAAGGATCCAGTGCCGTCAGTGGGTTACACCTTTTGTGTTCAACCAAATAAGTGTCAATCTGATGGGCTTTATCAGTGTCTTCACTGATGATTGGTTTGTTAAAGATACAGTACTACAGAGTGTCGTGGCCTTACTTTTTGATGCCAGTATTGGCTTTTTCAAAGTCTTAGTGTACCACATACTGTGCTGTAAATGTCAAATGCACTTACTCTATACATTAACATTACATATAAAGTAGTAGAGGAGTTTAATCTTTTAGATAGGCATTCAAGTAATCAATAGTTTCAATAGACAGAAAATTATGTTTTCAAAACAGCTTTGATGAGAAAGGAGGTGCAGAGGAGTGGACATATTTCTGTTGTCTGAAAACAGTTAGCAGTGAGCCCTCTTTGATTTATTTGCTTTGGAAGAAAGTCAAATATGTTTAACCTCTAGTTGTAAGACCATACAAATGTTTTTAATTTGCACCAATTAATATGTGAATGTCTTGACAAACAATTGGTGTAGTGCTACTGCTGGGAATAAGGTTATAATGCATTGTAGATGAGAGTACTGCAAAATAGATTTTGAATTCTAACTGCTTTAATCATAAACAATGCCATAACTTGCTGCTTTTGTACATTTGACACTTCCAAATACCATATTGAGGCCTAAATAATGACTAAATGTATTATGTACAAAGGCAGCAGATGGGGAACATCATTGTGAGAAGGAAATGCACAGGACAACTGAGATATAGCACATTATTTTAGAAGTGGAGACATTAGTAAACAAAATAACAGCTTCTATTTACATCCTATTTTAACTTCTGCACCCTCTTTTTATAATGATCCAGACAGGGAAACTTAATTGTGTAGAGCCCCATCCAACACAGCTGTTTGTGTGTTGTCCAAAGAACTGGAGTAGCAGTGCTATTGCAAGGCAGTGATTTGCATACCACTGGCCCAGTGGTAACAACAATTACATCTCTGACTGTGAAAGGCCTGTTTTTTGGTTGTTTGGGATTTTTTTGACTATGTAATTTGGGTTGCATAAATACAGATGAATGGCCATCACCGAAATGACCAAATTCTTTGTGAGTGGATAATTAAATGGCATTAATCTATGAGACTGACATAGATTTCAGCACATGCTTTAGTTGTAGGCCACCTTGAGGCTGCAGTACTGGCTTGCAACCAAGAAATCTGCAGCCACTGCTAAATGCCATTCAGACAGTCACAGTAGTATTATTGATGTGGGTCAGCTACTGTATCTGAGAGGCCGTTTTCACAATCAGGGGTCTGACCACTTGTGTCTATTGGCTTTTTAAAAATGATAGGTTAAAGCCTGAAGTCTGTCTGTCTTTTGTTTGGAAAGCAGATGTACTGTAGCTGTGCTGGTGGCAGGGCAGATTAATCTTGTTAAAGTGGGGTCCCCAAAGGAAAGAGTATTTCCCTTTCAGAGGAATGTCCTCATAACTGATGTATGCTGGAGTTGACAGACAACAGAGACTCAGCCGGTTGTTGCCAGATTGTGAGATCATTAGCTAAATGTAGACGTGAGTGGACAGAGTGTGCATTGTACCAGCAGACAGGAGTTTTTAAAATCATGTCAAATTTAATCCAGTATCTGAGGAATCTTTATCTTTTTCATGGAGTATTATATGAAAATATCTTGATAGGATTTGGCATTATTAAATGCTTTTACTGTAAAACAGAAGTTATAGATTTTTGGGTAAGATGCACATGGAAATATGAGTCAAATTTAACCAATTTCATAAGAGATGAAAGGATTTTTATCCCCCCAATTTTATCAGTTATTCAAGGTAAGACTGAAAAAGTGTCATTCATTAGTAAGCCCATCACGTGCCAGGTTGATAAGCAAATGCACATATTCAGAGGTAAACATGCTGCGCGAGGGCATATGAGTGCACGCACACACAGTGCATAAATAAACAACTTCTCTCCCTTTCAGATACACACACAGTCGCGCGCATACACACACACACACACCATCGGACTATGACTTCGCCTGTCTCATGAAGTGTATTTCACTCTAACAATTATTAACAAGATTCACGGGAATGAGCAAAACAGTGGAAGGCTCCAGAGTTTTCGGAATTGCCATTTGGTCCGGCCTATCCAAGCGAGAGTGTGTGCATTGTATGTGTGTCTATGTGCATGTGTATATGTGGTGTGTGCGTGCACGAGGGGGGTGGGAAAGGGATGGCTGCGTTGTGTTTCCTGTGTCGCAGTTTACTGTTTTTTAGAGCAAGAAAAATGGGCTTATGTAACGGTCATGTGATTTAGCCAGAAATAGTGGTGGGGCTACAGCTGCTGCCTCTCCTCCTGCAGCTCGGTTCCTTGGCTTTTGGCAGCAGCCAGACAGACACACTGCGCACTACTCCTGCTAGCTCAGAAAACAACTTCTGCTCAGTCCTACACACAAATACAAATACTGTACTGTAGATGCAACAAAGGCAATGCACAGAATGTACATGTTTGAGCAAACTGCATGTAAACAACGCGCAAGCTTTCAAGTTACAACACTTTAAGTCTATGCCAGAAATCTTGGATACTTCTGAAGAAATACAAGACAAACATGCAGGAAAACACAGATTGGTATGCACTGACATGCAAACATGTGCATGCATACAACCATATACACCATCTGAGATGTACACACAATTTTAACAGCAACCCTAACAGAGCTAAGCCATGTACTGGGGTCATTGGGGTCACTACACCACACTATACCACTCCATCTGGGTTGTGTCGTGATTTCCATGTGTGTGTATTTGTTTGTGAAAGCAGATACAACATTTGCAGTTTTTTTTTTTGTGTGTGTGTGTTTTTTAAATTGCCAAGTGGAGCAGCTTTGGCTGTGTGTGTGTGTGTGTGTGTGTGTGTGTATGTGCATGCGTGTGTGTGTGTGTGTGTGTGTGTGTATGGGAGTGAGAGAGTGAATGACTGTACGTGTGCACGAGCATCAGCCTGCCTGTGTGTGGGCGTATGGCGCTCTGAGGCTGGCGGACGTGTGGAAAAAGGGAAAAAAGAGGGATGGAGACGCTGGCGTAGTGAAGGAGAAGAGTGGAGGAGGAGAGGAGCTGTACAGTGAAGAGGTAGTGGAGCGGAAGGAAGCGCTCTGAAATGGGAGATCATTGGGTTTAGCTAAGGGCTAGGCAGGAGGCAGGAGGGATTCTCGCCATGTTAGCATCACTGTCAGGAATAGTCTAGCTGCAGCCAGTGTCCTGGTTCCAGCGAATGTTAATACCCTCATGCCATATACTGTAAAATACACCATTAGTCATGCATGTAGAATGTGAGAGCGGAATAATCACAATTTCAATCATTTTCACATTGATAATCATGAAATGTAGATCTCTGATATTCCCAGACATTTCACGGGTTTCTGTGTTGACCTACATTACAAACTGTCACCGACGGAGATTCTACAGTAGAATCAAACATTTACATCTCTTCATGTAATCAAATTATTCAGTATTGCATTACTTCTTAAATTGCTCTTTTTTTAAATCTCTTTGCTGCACATCACTTATCATTGCTGTTCTATGTCAAGCTGCATGTACGGGTTCACCGTCGTACTGACGCTGTGTCTTGTCTTTCTGTAGGTCAGCACAACTACCTGTGTGCCGGGAGAAACGACTGCATCATTGACAAGATCCGAAGGAAAAACTGTCCGGCATGTCGCGTACGGAAGTGTCTCCAGGCCGGGATGAACCTAGGAGGTGAGGAGTCGCACCCTCATTACATATTTGCCCTGTCACGTGTCTTAGATGTGACATTTGAGTCAGCCTCACTCTGCTTATAAGAACTTACAGATATGGAAAAGTAGGTCTGGCTGTAGTCACAGGAGGCCTGAGGATGCTGAGTCATAGGATGTTTGTGTGTATGTGTGTGCACATAGTATATCTGAGAACAATATGCATAATGCATCTACAGAATTTGTAGATCTACAGTACTCTATACGAGGCCAGCTGACAAAGTCTGCAGACAAGTTACAGTATTGTATTATGAGGAAAGACGACACTGTAGTTGAGAGGGATGTGGTTGATGAAATGTATTAATTTATTGCCACTGGCTTATTCCAATTCAGGGTCGCAGTGGCATTGTAGCATTTTTAATTGTATGCTGTATTTAAACATGAATGTAAATGTACTGTATAGAAAAATTTGACGTAGGGTTTTGGTAGTGCTGTCAAATTACTTGAGAAAACAAAGGTGGCCAAAGGGAAAAACCAAGCACAGATGCAGCTGCTGCTGATACAGAGTGTAGCCTGAGTTGTCAGCTTCATGCTTTTTAATAAATTATTTGTGACTCTTCTAAATTAAGTGAAATATTTGCAAATCAAGAGTGATATGTAATTTCTAGGCAAGATTGCTTGACTTGCTGACAAAATTAACCATTTGCGGAAATTACTGTAAAGTTGTTTTTCTTAATGATCATCACCTAATTTTCATACCAGTTATTTTTATCTTACCCTGTGGCATATGATACTATAACAGACTTGCACCATTTTTCTGTCATCAAACATTTTAGAGATTTTATCTATTCAGATATTCCATGAGATGATAGTGTAAAAGCAGTGAATATTTAATAGTCTATTTTAATCCTTTGGGGATATTTCAGCGCTTTGGACAGATTCTGTGACATATCTAAAGTACTGTACAGTATATACTGTACGCTACTGGTTTTTGAAATATCTGGAAATGCACTAGAACTGTCTGCTGTCGTGTCAAATCAAGTTTAAATTGTATAGCCCAATATATAAAAAGACCTAATGGGCTTTACAGGCCCCAAACTAGCTCAAGCTCTCTACAGCTGAAGTCCTTGGTGTACTTAGCGATGGTTTAGTAAATGTCTGCGGTAATAAGGTTCTAATTTCTTATTTTCCCCTCATAAGACTTTTCTGATGAAGGGATGACGTTGATGAGCTTCATTAAAGACGAGAAAAATTTAAACACTTGTTATTCACAGTTTAATGTGTAAGAAAAATCCAGGTGTTCACAGAAAATAGACACATTCAACTAATGATGTGATATAACAAAGTCCCAAACATGGGAGGACTACTTTTATCAGTGCAGTATGAAATGTGTTTCATCTGGAGGGATTTCTAGGACAGCAGTCATATTACTTGGTTATTGTCAACATTCATAAATTACACTAAGAGTATAGCCACTTACAATGAAGTGCTCACAATGAGAACAAAAATGACTATCTACTAAAATTTCAATGGTGAGGATTCTCTTGTTTACATTTTGTTCAAGGCCTGTGCCTTTGAATGTTACAGCTAACACGTGACACATTTTTTTTATCCTGGAACCAATCCAAACCTCTGATAGCACAATATAAAATAAATAAATAGGCACTGATTGGGAAAATCAATTCCAGAAAAGCACTTCATGATACATTTTCTGCACTGTGAATGTGTAAACGCTTGTTTTTTATGGCCAATTTGACTTGCTTGTATATATATCAGAACAAAACTAATGGCTGTATTATTGAGTGAATACAGAGTATTAACAGAGTCCATTTTTCTTTGCTTTGACATTACTCTCCATGAGCATACACAGTGTTGATGCACACTACAGAGATGATTGTAGAGTGACAGTAATTAAACTCACTCACAGGGGAATAAGAGCCTACAGTTGGCTGCTGGGATAAATGTGGGTCCTATGAAATGCTATATGAGCAGCAGCAGCAGTGTTGAGGTGGTGTTTGGAACAGTATACATGTAGCAGAGGGGTTAAAGGAGAAAGTCAGCTTAAATAAACCACCCGGTGTCACTCAATCACTCATGTATAACACTGTCACTCCCTTAAAACATACCCCAACCTCGGCACAGAGGAGACTGGGGAGTGACGCCAAGAAACTATGTAAACCACATTAGATACAGAGCCTGACATCAGCTATACGTGGCATCTTATCACCCTCTGACAATGCACCTCCAACAACTGGGGGGTTATACTGGTTTGAAATGGATAAATTTAAACCCAACAATCCACCATGTGTCAATCACATATAGTCAGTTTAGCAGCAGATAATTATTAACTTAAGCATATTACCAGCACAAAATCACGACTTGGAGTAAACACATCTCCTTCTAGTGAAATGTCATATAGTGTTGAAAAGCAGCAGATGACCATGAGTCATGAATAAAAGCTTAAGGTTGCCATTTAATTATCCACTCACAGTGTAACCTATTGAATGGCAGCTCAGCTGTTTGGGTCTAATTTTGATATAAACCCAAGTAAAGAAAGCTGTCAGATTCCCAAAGCTAAAGAATAAAAATATTTCTGTAATGCTAGCTAAATATCAAGAAAAGTGAGTGTGACTACCAACCCCAAGTTTGCCTAGTTTGCCAATATGAAGGGAAAATAAATTCATGTGTAGGACAAAAGTCAAGCCAATTCAGCCAATAGCTAAGTACAAAAACATCACTATATCACCACTGGAAAGCAACAGATTAGCATCATTTCAAACAAAAAACATTAGCTCATTCAGTCACTAGCTAGCAAGATGATGTGACAGTTAGCTAAACCGTTCAAAAACCAGCAGCCTGAAACTTAGCAGCAAACAGACGCCATGAAACGTATTAACTGTTTGTTAAGGCTACAACAAAGCTGGAACAGAACTGAGACAACAGCCACCAACAGTAACATTAGCCGCATTAGCTTACTGACATTTCTTTAGCATGTTGGCTAGCAACTAGCAATACATACTGTGGTTAGGTGAAGCAGTGATTCGCCAGCATCTGAGCAGAGAAAAATCCTTAGAAAGAGAGATGCCGCCGTCCCAAAAACACAGACAAGAAAGTGGGACAGGAAAACTCCAGCTTCTATCTTTTAAAGTACAGTTTGTGGACAACCGTGAATAAAGACAAACTTCCAACATTTGGTAGCAGCAGCAGCTAACATTAGCAAACACAAATATTTTCACCAAGCGTTCCAAAGCGGCACGAGCGCTCATGTTTGCATGTGAGCTTGTTAATGAAATGCTAAATCAGTAGCAGCAGAGTTTTTAATGAAGCATTGTAGCAACAGCAATACTGGACAGATTGTGTAGCTTAAAAAGATGACCTTACTGCACAGGGTGTGTTAAATAGACGTTACAATGCATGAAATGTGTTATGTGTGAGTGTTGCAGCAGACCTGTCCTGAAGTTGATTGCCTGAACAAGCTGGGAGGCTTTGCTTTATAATTGGTATGAATGTATATTAGCATGTAGGCCCATGTATTTATTTTTTTTTCGTTTGTTTATCATCCCTCAAAGACCACCATCTGTGTATGACTAAACAATACACATAAAATATAACACAATTATTGTACTATTGTGTGCTCTTTGTTTTACTGGACTTCCAAATGGACACTTTCCAATTTCTGATTCACACCCTAACATTTAGAGTTACAACTTCCCAGAAGCTATAACTTCCTTCAGATACAGAGACAACAGATTTCCTTGAAAATTGTACTGTGGAAATTTGATCAGCACGTCTTTAACAGTGAAGTGAGAAAAATTACAATGGTTTAAGCATTCAATAACAGTAGTGAACATCGTTTACCCATACATCAGACATACATTTTTGCACCCAGATACTAAGTATTATAAATGTATATCCATATTTGAGTTTTTTAAATTATACCCTTACAGTATCTGTCACATTTCAATTATAACCTCAGATTATGAATGTAAGAACTGCCACCATCAACAATGTGTTAATAAGGGCTGTTGTGATCCCCACAGCACGAAAATCCAAGAAGTTAGGGAAGCTGAAGGGAGTCAGCGAGGACCTGCAGGGCTCTAAGGACGGCCAAACTGCCACAGGTGGTGTTGGGGGCGGTTACCTGTCCTCAGAGAAGGAGCTGAACGCCAGTGCTGCCAATGCCCTGGTGCCCCACGGACCTGGGGTGGTCACACCTTTTCTGCCGCCCTCCATCTGCAGTGTGTTGGAGCTGATTGAGCCTGAAGAGGTGTACTCTGGCTATGACAACACGCAGCCTGACACCACTGACCACCTGCTGTCCAGTCTCAACCGCCTGGCCGGAAAGCAGATGGTACGCATGGTGAAGTGGGCCAAAGTACTTCCAGGTTAGTGACCACTAGAGCGGTGGGTTGAGGCCTTAATGCTGTTTAAGACAGTTTTTAAGCCAGAACTGGAAAGGAGTTGAAACAGCATCCTCATAGATATGTGTAAAGAAAATAAGGTGTGTAAATCACATTTTTAAAGATATATTTAATGGAGATGGTTGCAGTATTTTAGGTTGTACTACTAGTCAAATTATTTTTTCCCCTTGCTTTGCTAAAGGTCAATAAAAAGGGCTTCAGTAAATTAATTAAAGTAGCTTGTAAATCAATAAATGTTATATTTTCAGTGCAATAGAATTTCTTTGACCATTTATATTTAAGCCATTTATAATTTTATATTTATAATGCATTTAGTGTTAACAAACAATCTAAATGTAGTCAGTTTTTTATGGATTTATGGATGAGTTATAGAAAATGGTAAGTGGTAGAAAAAACATCTGTGTAATAAATCAGGGGGAGTCTATACTGTAATTATGAACTCGGGTTTTAATGAAGATAACATGCCTACATCTCCACTTTTGATCTCTACATTTTGAGAATACAACACTGCTACGTTTGTCAGGGCACACAATTTCAATTTTAATTTTAAATATTAGGTCAGGAAATTATCCTGTGAAGCTTCAACAAGATTAGGAAGGGAATCCTATTTTACCATTAAATAGAATCAAGATTAAGATATCCATACAGAACTAATTTACATGAACAGAAGATCTAATGTCTATCTCATGAACTTCTACCTATAAACCACAGCAGAGGAAGAAAAAAGATGTTTGAAAAGGGATAAACAAGTTCCCCTAAAATGCCAGTCAGTGGGAGACATATTGAAAGATGCCTCACAGGTAGCTCTTTGAGGCTGTTTAATTTGCTGTATTGCAAATATTTGATACCTCCACGGTGTCTGCTTGCCATATCCGGACGTATAAATAGAAGGGGAGCCAGACAGAAGGGTCAAAATGAGTACCTTCGACTTTCAGATATGCCACCGCCTGCATTCAGCTTACATTTGGATGTGGCAGGGCTAACACACAGGGCAACATGGAACAATATTGTCAGTACCATATGTTATGCAGGAAAGTCAGACTTCTACTATTTCTGATGTCTAGTTACCTTTAAAGTTACCTGAAAAATGACAGACATCAAACTCTCTAAGTTCATACTTTAAATATCAGCCAGCCCTGTGCTCTTTATTTTAATAACTGAATACACAGTGTTAAGCCAGGCATTTGACGCACCTTTTCTACACATATATATATTAAATTATTGTATTTTGCAATTTGACATGCTTATGAATTTTGACTAAAATAGTCCCCAAGCCTTGATAAGTCACTTGTGTGTCCTCAGTTGGCCTATGTTTTGCATGAGGAGGAGTTTCTTGCCAGAGTTTGATTGAGAGTTTGGCAAGTTTCCTATTCGACTCTATTTTTGGAGCTCCACAGACAACATGCCAGTAACTGGAGGCCTTGCGGGATTTGCATGAAACAAGAATGGGTGAATACTTCTCAGTCGTTATCATGTCTAAACAAATATTGGCACAAAAAAGCACAGTGTAGCAAAGAGACACGGTACGTAATGCGCATGAACACACATGCACGTACTCGGCTAAATAAATTCCTCTTAAGTTGGCGCTTAAGTCCGAATGCATGAAATCCATGCCTGAGTATTGTCAGCTACATTTAAACATAGTGGTTTGTTTTCATCAGCTTCGTCTGTGTCTGCTATGTGTGTGTGTGTGTGTGTTTTTGTGTGTGTTAGGTTTCCGGGGCCTGCCCATTGAGGACCAAATCACCCTGATCCAGTACTCGTGGATGTGTCTGTCCTCCTTTTGCCTCAGCTGGCGCTCCTACAAACACACCAATGGACAGATGCTCTACTTTGCCCCTGACCTCATCTTTAACGAGTAGGTCCACACTTTCATATCTGCAGTATACTGCACACACATCGCACTGATGTTATTAAAGTGCACTGCTCCTGACATTTAGCAGTGGTCCAGATATTAAATATTTTTTGTCATAAGCAATTTATATTATCTAAATTGCAGCAGACGCAGTTTCGTCAGCACTTAGGCACATATAAATTACATTTGATGTTGTCTGATGTCCTGTGGGATCCCCAACAGACACAAACATGTCTATTACAGATGTGAGAAAGAATAATTTGTTTTTCAGAGTATATAATTAGTAGATACAGTAATTGGTTGAACTGTCAGGCTTTGACTATTAGTGTTTAGTAGCTTCTGCTATTTTCAGCAGCTCATCAGATGCACATTTATGCATAAACATCACTTTTGCTAGTGGAATTTGGAGAGTAAGGAGTGTATTTTCCTGCTGTACTATTTTGAGTGTTCCATTAACATACCTGAAAACTATTCGAAGGGGCAAAATGAGTCTTTGTGGTAATGACGTTGTTTACAGGAAGTTGCGGTTTACGCAAAACAAGGTCATAATCTTGCACCTGATTTCTGGCACTTCACAAGGAAACGCTTTTTGATGGTTCCTTAATTGCGTCAGGCACAGACGATCTAAGCCTAGCAAGGGCAGTCAATGGCCCATTTGATGTGTGCTAATATGTTTGAACAGGAGAGCAAGTGGATGTATGTGGGTCTTTTCTCGTTGGAGCCGTGGTGCATGGCTGGTGAGGAATTGAATGTTATAGAATTAAACAAAAGTGAGAATAGCAACCTCTGTAGGCAGCCTGCTGTAGAGGAGCGGGTTCAACCAAGGGTAGGTTTAAAAGCTCCAACTAATAGCTTGTGTAAGTCAATGTCAGTGGGTCAGTTTGCCCCAAATAAATAAATAAATAAACAGCAGCGCAAATGCCATTGTGCAACACAGCCTTAGACTCTGTGAGCCTGTGTTGTATCACTGTGAGCTTAGTACAGTTGGTAAAGCATTAGTTTGCCACACCAGAGATCCTCTGCTCCTCTAATCAATTTAGCGCCAAGTGGATCACAGTTTATTAAGAATTATGTGTTTCCTTCTGTGAGATGACAACAGCTTTTGGAGAAAATCTTATTTTGTGATAGAGACTTAATGGTTTGTGTCGTTTGGCAAGTTCACTTCGGAATAAGTTCTAACAGAGAAAGATATTGGAATTACACATGCATTTATGTAATAAATGAATGTGTATTAAGATATCTTTTTTTTTTTTTTACTGTACAGTATGCTGCTTTTGCTTCATGTGATGAATTTACAACAGGCCTGTCCCTTTGACAGATGGGCCTGGTACTCAGCTTGACAGAGCAGACGAGATGTAGTCCGGCTGGAGATGGTGGTGGCCTGGATTTTGGTCACGTTTGCTGCTCTGTCAGGGCAGCCTGGATGCCACTGCCATCCCCACTGTTTCTTTTTGGGCCTGTTATTCTGTCAAAAATGAGGACAAAATTGTTCCATAACTTTACTGAGTCCACTCAGTCTTTAGGGGGTTGGACAGTGTACACTTGTTTCCATAGCTACTTAGTGCTTATTGACCCAGGGCATTAAGGCATTTATTCAATAGACTGTCCGCTCACTCAGCTATTAGAGTGGAATCTTGTCACTGATTGAGAGTAAATGCTGCAAAGACAGATGTGCATTTTACATTAAAGACAAAGTAAGCCAGCATAATCTGTGTCTTTTAGTCTCTGATGTGTGGTAAATGCCTGCAACAGATAAACAAAGCTATTTTCCTAAAAGTTCTGGGCAGTCACTCGTGATTCATAGAATGTACACGTTGGACAGGCAAAATGTGTCTGCTATGTGTAAAGGCAGAAATGAAACGCAATATATAGTATAAGCAATGCTCCTAAAACAAGGACAGTACGTACAATACAGGAAATATAGATATAAAATTTCATATTTTTTGGGTTCAAGACGGCTCCCCCTGTCTGTGTCTATACCAGTCAGAACGCTGTTGGGTTTTTTTCATATAGCCAATCAAATCCTTGCATTTTAATCTGTATTTTAAGACAGTTACAGTCACACACAGCAGTATGCAACTGCTCTATCATTGGCTGGCGGCGACACAGACGGCAACCACCGGTGGAAAGCGCACTTCTAATGTCAGTTTGCATGCCAGATAGCTAATTAGCTAGTCAGCTGTAGCAGATTGAGTAGCTTAAATTTTACCTGCAAATGTCAATGTCAGTTCAGATGCTATGTGGTCTGGTCCTTATTTGTCAATACTACCGCTAACAAAACACTGTCTCTCTTTGGCTTGTAAACTGCAGTTACCGCAATATGGTTTACATTGTGTCACTGTTCCCCTGCCAGCTCAGCTGTCAATCAAACACATACACTGGCCCACCCACTTAGAGGCTTGAAGGCTAAATGAGCATTTTGATGTATCTGAGAAAACCGTTTTTCACCTTTCACTGTTTAAAAAACATGAACAATACATTTTGGTATTATTTTGACACAATATTTGACTATAAACGGTAATAACTAATTGTGATTTCAGTTAGACTTTAAGGGATTTGTTTGGACATACTTTTCTGAACAAACTTTCCTTTCTCCTCAGTTCTGTGCTCCTTCCTGAATCTTTTACCATAGAAACAGAGAAAGAGAGCGAGTTCAAGACTAAGAGGGAAAGACAGAAAGAGAAACCGAGTGAGAGCAAGGCAGAGGGATAAGAAGGAGAGAGGGAGAAGGAGGGAAGGAGAGACATTGCTGCCAGTTTTTTTCTTTCCTCCCCAAAACCAGCAGCTCATTTTGGGCAGTGATTCAGCAAAATTGATTTCAGGAAGAGAGTGGAGAGAGAGAGTGTGAGAGAGAGAGTGTGAGAGAGAGAGAGAGAGAGAGAGAAAACGTGTGGAGACTTTAGAAACTCCAGCCCAAAGTTGTATCAAATGATGTTATGCTGCACTTTGCGAAACTGCTCACATACACAGTGCTGCTCAGCAGGGAAACAGGTCTGCTCCTCTTCCAGACATTGTCACAGTTTATCAGTTATTTAGTTGGGCCGACAGACACAGCTGTACGGTAAATACCATAACTTGTTATGCTGTCTTATGCTTTAATGGGAACATTATGCACTCGTTTCCAATCGGCTGCTTCTGGTCCCCTTTACAAAATGTGTAGTTGTCTAAGTGTTATCAGAGTGAAGTATCCACCCTCACTGCCTATGAAGTGATGCTGTTTCACTCCATTGTGGGTAAAACTCCAACCTCTTTCAAGTCGAGCCACACCACTTGCATTTAATTACTGTAGTCTCGATGTGATGGTGATTTATGGCAAAGAGAAGTGGCATCTAAAGCCAGAGATTCCCCTGAATCTGTGGCATCTGCAGAGCACATTTCTGATTGGCTCATGCTTTATCCCTTCTAATGTTTCTTTCCTGTTTTTGTAAACTCTGTGACGTAATGGGAGATTATTTTGCTGATAAAATGGGTGTGAAAGAGAAGGGGAGTGAGAAAGTGTTATGCACGACAAGCATGCACAATCGGTGTGTACATCAGTGCACATGAACCTGTATAGTGAACATGTACATCTCTGTGTAGTTAACATATGTTCATGTGCGTGTCATTTCTGTCGACATGAATATGTTGGAAATGACACATCCTTCTTAAGAATGTTTCTATGGTGACTAGGGTTTCCTAAGGCTGTGGCAGACTACGAAAGACCCCATATCTAACCCTAGTAGATATGGGGTCTTTCGTAGTCTGCCACAGCCTTAGGAAAGTGGTGCATCTGTGCTGTGATACTGTACGCAGTGCTCTGCAATCTGGGGGGATTTGGTATTCTGCTCTGAGCCCAGACTAGCAGGATCCTCCTCTGCACTGTGTGGAAATATTGTTTCACTGAGCTGAACTAGTGTGGTAGGAGTGGAGTTAGGAGGTGAATGAGCGAGTCAGCTGTGACATTAAATCAGAATGAGTGGGTAAACAAATGAATAAATGAGCGTATGGAAGAGTGAGGATTGATTGTAATTAATACAATCTAAAACAGAAGTTCTGAAAGAAAAACTATTTTTTGCAAAGCTTAAAATGTTCCCCTCCCTCCTCCCTTTCTCTTTTCTTTCTTCAGGGACCGCATGCAGCAGTCAGCCATGTACGACCTGTGCCTGGGCATGAGGCAGGTCAGCCAGGAGTTTGTACGACTGCAGCTAACCTACGACGAGTTCCTGTCCATGAAGGTCCTTCTGCTTCTCAGCACAGGTAGGCAGTGAGCTACAGGCCTGCAACAGCACTTATTTATTTATTATATACTCACCCGCTCACACTGCTTTTTTTTCCTGCAGCACTACCTGCACCTTGTCCCAAACCTCGGCAAGCACAAATTACTAGCTGTATAATGAAATGTCATTTGAAAATTATTTATTTAAAAATAACATTAAGTAGTCAACATCAATTTCAAGCAAGAATTAATTGAAATTTCAGGCTATCCATAACTCACACTGACTAAATTAATGCTGTAAATGTAAAAAACATGAATTTCCTGGCTATAAGGCATAAAGACTAGACACCACTAATAGAGGCCGCTGTTCAGTACCACTTTAGACCCCCTTTGTGCCTGATAACAGCTGCCACATTTCATGGCAATGACTGAACTGTAGTGTCCCAGTTAAAGCTGGCCATGCAGACATCTGTTTTCCAACAGTGGGAGGTGGATGCTCTTTTCTTCAGATGCTACATTCAAACTCATCGCGAAGGTTTTCAAGTGGGATGATTCAATGTTTTTTGATCAGGAGATCATGACTGCCAGGGCGTTAGCATAATTTCACTGAAATATTCTTAAACTATTTCTGGACTGATCTTGCCCTATGACAGGGAGCTTTTTCTAGTTGAGAGTACCAACCCCTTGTGAGAACACGTCTGTTGTGATGCATTCAGGGACCCCGTTTTTTCTTTTTTTTACTATTTTAATGGGATGCACTCGGACTCAACCATTATGTCGGGGCAGTTGGAAGCAGGATTCATCAGAATCAACAGTGCTGATGTTTTTAGTCCACTGATAATCTGTGGTTTATTTTGAACAGGAGAGGTGTCTGCGTGTTTGTCTGCTCTTACTTCACATACCTTGTGTGTTCCCATATTAGCACTTGTTCCTCACAATTGTATTGTGTTATCTGCCATACTGTGGAGTGTTATGGCCCGAGCCACCCAACAATCCCCCACATTCCTCAACCAAAAGACTGCCTCTCACATAGGAAATGTATTGATAAGGTGCCCTGTGTTCTTCTCCATCCACCACACACCTTTGAGACAGTGTTGGCAGCGCTCGTACCTGCCTTCCTGGCACCCACGACCATGCCTTTTTAAAACCTGTGAGATTATCATTCTTGGTAATCCGTTAACATGCATAACAAGTGTGGAAATAGACTTGATGTTGCATGCACCTGTTTGTGTAGCACCATACAGTATATGCAAATGGTAAGGGGAGCCGTGACTTCATTTTTCCATTCTCTGAGTGAAGGCTACTCTGTTTTATATATATATATTTTTTTAATTTCCCATGGATAAACAGAATATGTCTATCACTCACTAAAGAAGGTCTCACCGTGTTGCCACTCTCTGCCAAACTGCGCCCACAAGCACTGCAGCCGAACAGAGAGGATGTGTTGGACCAAGTTGCTCAGTGGGAAACTGAAAGCAGTTTTTCCACCACCTCAACACCTTAGTGAGCTGCTGCTGTCAGTTCAATAGTAACAGTTAAAGTGATGGCAGCTGTGTCATAACCTCACCGTCCACACCCACTCACACTGGGACACATGAGACCTGCTGCAGTCTTGTATTTATGCATCAGTCTGCGTGGGGCCTCATCTGTGTGTTTTTTTTTTTTTTGTGTCAATAGATGTTCGATAAATAGAGAGAGAGAGAGAGAGAGGTGAGAGAGAGTTGTGGCAAGCTATTTGAAGAGTCTGCATGCTGGCCAGACTTCAAACTCTTTGAACTAAAGCACCAGTGCCAATCAGTGGAAATATTCATTGGCAGAGTATTTATTTTTCAGTTATTGAGGCCTCTGAAAGTGGTGCGTGAATGCTGGACTCAGATGGGCGAAGCACAACCTTGGTGAATTTCACTTCATCCGAGTGTCACAAGTTCGTCCATTAAGATTTGCATTTTTATCCAATTAACTGACACCATTATCCAAAATGAGTTATGATGACTTCAACCACAGTTGTGTAGTTCTGTATCATTAACATTAAAAGCAATTAAAAGGTCAAAGCTGCTCAGACAATGTAGCAGATATTTAAATGGCTTTGAACTAATTGTGCATTATTGATGACACCATTTTAATCAAATTAATTTAAAACTTTTTGGCAGAAAAGCTGAAATTTTGATAACCCTACTTAGTTCCTGGTTGATCGTTATCAAATGAGCTTTACTATCAAGTTTGAAGCCCTATGACATTTTGTAGAAATTTCCACTTGGTCTGCCATTTTTGCCATACAGTTCAAAAAGATAGATCAGACTTCGACTGCATTTCCTTTTCAAAATATAAAAAGGTCTCAAAAAAGTTCCACCGTGCTGGAATGCAGTTTTGCAGTTTCTAAAACATAAACATAACTAATAGAAGGGATTTTTTTTTTATGATTCGTGAGTTGTGATATTTGCTTTTTGTGCAGTACTTACAGTAGTACTTATATAGAAATGTAAAAACCTTCTGTCAGTAGATTGTGAAACATACACTATTTCCAATGGTATATGGTTGGTTTGGCTTTATAGTACAGTGACATATGGAGGAGGCAGTGTGAATGCATTTCCCTGATATAAACTCAGTGTTGTTGAGTCATCTTGAAGCGAGGGGGGGAGCTCCAGCTGGACTTCAGCTATTGGATGTTGGGAGAGACGAGGAAGAGAGAGAATACAGAGAAGATGAGAAACCATGAGGGAAAACGGAGATTTAAAGAGCGAAATCAGACAAATGTTGACAGTGAGAGCTTGTGTTGGTGAGAAAGAGACAGGTGCATAGCTATAGGGAGAAAGAAAGAGAAGACAAAGGGGGTGGGGGGGTTGGCAGAGCTGGTCCTTCTGTTGCTGTGGCCTCCCTCTCTTCTCCTTGCTGGTCCTCTGGAGGTTTTCCAGAGAGCCCTGCTGTACTTAATAAAGGCCAGTCAAGCACCAGGCAATGCTCCAAGACCTGCTATTTTTCTTCACTTCCTTCAAACCCGGGCTGGAATTTCGAAGGAGAGGGTGCGGATAAAAGAAGCTGGGATACAGAATTGAAACAGGGAATTTAAGGTGCTTCAGTCTGCTCTGGTTATAGGATTTAGTCAAAATATAGCGTCAAAATATGAGGGAAGGGGAAGAAAATAATCATCCAGTGCTTGGTTTCTGCAGTGCAGCATCAAATGTCCTGTGCCTGTCCTTTCCAAAGTGCACATGAAGGAGCAACTGTACTGTATGGAGGTTCGGCAAATCTTTCAGCAAAAGCACTTGTGAATAATTTTTTAAAAAATCTTCAGAAGCACTGCAGGAAGGTGTCTTCGTTACAGTCATTCAGAGGTAAATACTAGGGTCTCATGGAAGGAGTAGCGGCAGAAATGTTTAGAGGAGTTGGCAGAACTTGTCAGCTGAGCAAGTACAACTACGGAGTCACTGAGTGTGTGTGTGCCTTTGGGCTGGTTTGAAAAAAAATGTGTGTCTGTTACATAGAGAGAGGGTGAACGAGTGAAAGAGAGAGAGGGAAGGAGGGATAAAGAGAAAAGAGAGAAAGGCTGTTATTCCTCTCTGACCTTGGCTAAGGTTTCATTGAGCCTGCGGTGTCTCATGACCCTGTTTGGATTTGGTACAGGAGCAGTGGCCTGCTCAAACCAGTTACACTCCTCACCTCTGCACAGACGTAGATGGGATCGCTAGATTATCTCTTTCGTTTGTTCTCCTACCAAACTGTCTTCTTTGTTTTTTCTCCGAATTGGTTATTCAGCCTCATTCCAGATGCGGCAAGTGCACAGTATGTTTACCGAGGTGATAGGTTCATTTCGTGTGACACATTTTACAGTTAATTACGCAGCTGACAGCCTGATAATTGCTTTGCGTTATTTAAATCACAGTATTTAAGTATATCATTTTCATTCCAATCAGTCATTAGTGCTTTTGGGTCATGTTTAAATTAAAATGTCCTGTTTGACAACACCCTAACGCGTCACTAAGATATTACGATAGTCATGCTCAGGGCTAGTAGAATTCCCTAATGAATAGTATCGGGTATTAAATCTAAACCGAGAGCCACCCTGTCAGTTAGGTATGTACCAGCAACCCAGAGCAGGAAGCTGCATGTCCTTGAACAACACGCGTGCTAATGGCATCTCCTAGCTGCTTGAGTTATGTTTGCCTCTTTATTTTATGTGCATTAGAAAAAGAGCTGTCCCAGGTTTTTTGGTGCACATAACAATGCAGCTGCACTCCCAATAAGAAATATGGCCTAGTTGAAAGGGCTCTGTACCTGCAGCGAAAATCCATTTGACACCAATTACGGAGGAATAAATGCCCTATTTTGGGGGCCAGTCATGGTAATGCCCCTAAATGCCAGGTCAGTTTCTAATCAGGGCATATGTGGGTCAGTGGGAGAAAAACAAAAGATCCAAATGTGGCCCTGGGTTTTAGCACATTCTCATCATGTCAGCCACAAAATAAAGCACAGAAATCACAGCCTCTGCACCAGGGTCCAATCTGCTCTCATATCTGCTTCCCTCAGCCTCATGTGTGTCATGCTTGAAGGTGATTACGATGAAGAGAATAACATAGAAAGAGACCGAAAGAGGAAGAGAGGAAGGCAGACAAACACACACACACACTCCCAGAGTTACAGTATTGACCTACAATTATCTGTTCATTCTGCAGAACTCAAACAGGTTCTGTCAGTTGCTGTTTTTTTGCTAGTGTTGCTACTCAAAAGTACAAGAATGTGATGTGTGTGCAACAATTGGTTGATTAGTCAATGGACAGAAAATGTATATGCAACTATTTTGATAAACAATTTTAAAATGCCAAACATCTCCTTGTTCGAGCTTCTCAAATATAAGAATTTCTCGATTTCTTAATATTACGCGATTGTAAACTGAATATCTTTTGGTGTGATCAGATTAATTAATAATGAAAATAATCATAAATTGCGGTCCTATTCCACATAACAATAGTAATACGTTTTAGTAATTACTCACTCCCTATCCATTTTTTACCTGGATAATTATTAATATATATATATACCTTCTATCATGGTATATGTAATGTTATATTGTGATACAGTAAAACTTCTGGAAAATGTATTAAGAAACTGCTTATGGATGAATAACCAGAAATTAATGTCTGTTTTTGTCTAATCCAGCAGATTAAATACCTGACAAATCAACGGTGTACTGTGCTCATTGATTTGCAGCATTGCCTAGAATTATCTAATACACCCACAGGCATTAAAGGTGTGGCTACCTTGGTACAAGCGTTATGACAAAATCTCTGATGGTTGACAAACTCACATTAGGGTCATGGTATGTATCGTCATATCTTAAGTCTTGGCTGAAGGACAACTAAAGGCGTTCCCTCAGACTGATGTGAGGTGCGCTCTTTGAGAGGCGAGGTGTTTCTTAATCTGGTAGCCAGCAGCTGAATGTCATTTAAGAGCTTTGGCAGACTTCCATATCTGTGACTTTGTTCTCCTGCGCAGGGAGGGAGAACGAGTGAGAGAAAAAAGATATTGTAGACATTTTGATGCAGCCTCACGGTGCAGTTACTGTATCTCATTCCTCACATCTGTCTGAATCTCTCCCGTTACACTTCCTTTTTATTTTAAGTGCATAGATGCCACCATCCAAATCATTATAATGTGAATGAAGGTTGCTAGTCATTTAACAGCTCTGGTCATTGAACAAAATGCTTGATGAATGAGGTTTGGTTGACAAAATGATTAAGCTCTTGAATACACATAAGCACTGTTGTTCCCTTTATTGTTGTCACTGTTGCTGAGATAACTTTTAATCAATGCCTTGATTGCCTTCCAGTATATCAGTCGTCTTTCATGAATCAGTGGCTACACGTGAACACTAATTACCCCTTGAAATGGTGAAAGTGGTTGTAATGAGTTGCTAAATAGGCTTAGGTCGTCAACACAGGAAAAATGTCCAAAAAAAGGCTACTGTGTGGGAGTCGGAGCGTAATTCACTGAGCACCTCTAATTACCCTTTACACAGTTACACATTTCTACGCTAAAGGAACATACTGGTGGTTGTGCATGGCTCAGCCCATTAACTGCAAACAGTGTTTAATGGGCATTTGCCAACCATTTTAAAGTGTACCATGAATTTTAGGACTTATGTTGTACATTCCAGGTGGCTTTTGGTTTTCACTCGTTTCAGTATGGTAGGAAAATCAACTCAGAGAGACTTGCTTGAGACAGATAAAACATCACAGTGAACATTTAGTAACTTTATTTATTTATTTTTTGTCAAAGTCACTCTATGTTATCGATGCTTAAATGCATTTTTGAACAATTAATGTTTCAATTACTTTTTTCTTCTTTTCTTTTCCGCATATATGATATTCTAAATCAGGTAGTCTAATTCAATCCATGATCTCTTTTTCAAGGGAAACCTGAAAAATAATAATAATTTTTTAAAAAACTACTGAAATAAAATACTTGCTCTTTGTAATACATCTACAGCATGTTTGCTTATTATTTGTCCTCCAGGTTTTATATCCTGACAACATAGCTGATAAATGAAATGCTTTTTGGATCGAATGAGTTTTATTGAATTCAACACCAAGTCAGACATTTTTAAAATAGTCAATAGTCCCTGCTTTTAACTGCATTAACATACAATAATATTCATACCTAACCTACAAACAACAGCCAAGTAAGAGCGGGCAGCATGGATAAAATCCTTTATCACATTGTAGTTAATTTTTAATTGTGATATTAATGTATATTGGAATATAAAACCAAAATCAGTTACAAACTGTATGGATATTGTAACCAGATGGGAGTTTTTTGGCTAATACAGTGAATTACATACCTGACAAATTAACATAATAATACAATATTGCCAAGAATAGTCCTGCTCATTCATTAACAACATTGCCCACAATGGCCTAGTACAGCCAGAGATGTTAAAGTGATAACTATCTCTTTATAAATGACATGGCAAATTATCATCATCTCACAATGTATATGGTCATACTGCCAAACCCTACAGCCAACTAAATGTTCATTGTGATGGATTACAGTCTTCCATTCTCTAAAGGTTAGTCAATCAGTCTAAAAAGTTTGGAAAATGTTCAGCAGTAATGCGTAATGCAGCGATCTGCCCAGTAACTATACCAAGTCTCATATCAGCTGAAATCCATTTTTGGGTCAGTAACATTAAACCCCTTGTTGTTGACCTATCATTAAATCAAGCTGATGACAGAAGGATTTGTCTGTTTCCCAGTTCCCAAAGAGGGTCTGAAGAACCAGGCGGCGTTCGAGGAGATGAGGGTTAATTACATCAAGGAGCTCCGGCGCTCAGTGGGAAAAGCAACCAACAACTCTGGCCAAACCTGGCAGCGCTTCTTCCAGCTCACCAAGCTACTGGACGCCATGCATGATGTAAGTACACTCGCCCCTGTCTGCCTGCCATGTCAATTGCCTACAGTACAGCACAGGCTTCCCTTGGCAGCCTCGTGGTATGCCCTGCCTTCACACGCAGCGCGAGGTGTCCAGTGGCACTTTGGGCCTCTAATATCACTGCACATGTTTTGAGTGAAATGGCAGCATAGTGGATTTGGGTAATGCATTTACTTAGCAGTTCAATGGTGCTGTGGCTTGGAATAAGGATTATTGCATCCCAATCTCTCCCTGAGGGGGAGGTTATTTTGGAAGAGGCAGTGACCAGCCTGTATTGGTGAATGGAACAGAAGGGGATCAATGCCAGATCGCAGTCTACTGGATCAGAGTGCACAGTGGTCACTGTAGCAAATGTGCTAAATCACTGCTCCTTTTTTTAATGCATGGGCCAACCAGTATGTGGCATAACGACAGTGGAGGCAAAGCCCCAAGAAGTGAGAGTTAGCAAGCGAGAGGTCACAGAGATAAATGGCCAGAATTCAGTGACCCTAATGACTGAGTGAATAGGGTTAGCGCTGAAGGGATGACCCTTCTTTAAAGGAGGGTTATCCAGAAAAAACTCAGTGGTGCCACCAAGTGGTGAGCTGAAAAGAATTGAAAAGGGGTCAGTGCCCCAACAGAATGTAAACACACTGTATATGAATATACAATGGTGTACTTAAAATCACACATTTTAAAAAAAAAAAGTTAATGTATAAATAATATTATCTTATCAAAATAAGAAAAATCCTTTTTGTCATGAAACAAGCAATAAAAAGTTGCAACTACAGTATGTTTCTCATTAAGTTGTGTTTATTTATTTATTTTTTATCTATACAGTTTAAAGTTACATGGACAGTGCACATTAATAGACATGTCTGTAAATATGCCAGTTTAGCCATCTTGGCTAATTTTCAACTGCAGTCCCTGGGCAGGTGTAATGACAGCTTCAAAACACACATCAGGAACAGCAATATTGTACATATAGCAGGGCTCACTTCATATGAACACATAAGATACTTTAAAACAAGGACAACAATACATAAAACAAAGCACACTTCAGGTTATTTGAATAAGTTAAAAGAGTATGGTCACACACTTGACTGTCTTTTAACCATGATTTTAAATTAATTTTAAATGAACGATATGTGTCACAGTCCCCCTCATAGGTATTATACAATTCCCTTTTGCCATAGACCTAGTGTGTCATCATCAGTTGTTTTCTGCTTTATAAAAGCACTAAGGGGGGGAGGAGCCAAGCCATGCAGAATCTCATAGACAAGACAAGCGTCTGTAAATTTGATAAGATTCTCCCAGCTCAGTAAATTATGATTTCTTAGGCAGTAACAGTGGTGACGGGTGTTGTGGCTTCCTGTCAAGCTCCTTAAGAGCAATGGAGAATGGTGGTATACCGACTGTACAGGTTTGTACAGGAGGCTTGTGCCCAGCTAGTCAAACAGTATGTCAAAGATGACATGATCATGGCATTGAAATATAGTGTTGCTGCCTTAGTAGTTGGACAGTTTCTGATATGGTGGAAACTTTACTACATTTGTTACCATCTTAATTTGTTTTTTTAAATGTGTGTCTGTGTTGTCCAGCTGGTGGGGAACCTGTTGGACTTCTGTTTCTACAC
Organism: Macquaria ambigua; assembly: GCA_008360985.2. Classification (NCBI taxonomy): domain Eukaryota; kingdom Metazoa; phylum Chordata; class Actinopteri; order Centrarchiformes; family Percichthyidae; genus Macquaria; species Macquaria ambigua. Next base: position 232,877 of record VMKM01000167.1, on the reverse strand, counting down.
CTTTCGTGAGTCCCAGGCCCTGAAGGTGGAGTTCCCCGAAATGTTGGTGGAGATCATCAGTGACCAGATACCAAAGGTGGAGTCCGGCCTCACTCACACAATCTACTTCCACAAGAAGTGACTCACTCAACAGTTGAGACAGAAGCAGCATTAAGAACTGGAAGAGAGGAGGAAGGCGTTCAAGAAGAGAAGAAGAAAAAACGTGCGAGGAAGGCCTGACCAGTTGGCCTGCACCCTGTCGCCCAGTATGCCAGCGTCCTCGTCTTGGACGGGAAAGTTAAGTGACGTGGTGACGGAAGTAAAAAGGGGAGAACGATTTCACCCTGCAGTCACCACGCGTGGATCAGAGCTGTGAATAGTTCGCCAAGCCGAGCGCGACACGCCGAGAAGGACTTGAGAGAAAAGTGACAAAGCATCCCGAAGTACCCCAACCCCCCACCCCCCACCCCCCCACCACCACCACCACCCGCCCTGCCCCAAAGACGATAACAGTATTTTCTATGGAGATAAAGCCATACATTTCTTAGGATGCGCTAGATACATTCACTGCGCACACACACCCACACACACGCACACACACACACATAGAGGGAAACTGACACACATGCTGTCCACATGCCTTCACACAAACGCACAGATGCACTCCACATGCACTAAAATCAGATTCCCTTACAAATCTAGAGAAAAGGTTTTTGCAAATATTAACTGTGGCTTATGCAGTCTTTCAAAATAATAGCACTACGAAAAAAAATAAATATGCCAATACTTAGATTTTGCTTTGCAGTGTAGCAACATACTGCAAGACTACAGGGCAAAGGACATTATGAGGAGGCACAGAAGATCTAGACTGAAAGGCGAAAGGTCTATTTGAATATATTCCAAGGGCTATACAAGCGTCATCATAAGCTGAATAATTACATTGAATCTAACAAGTCCAAGTTTGAATCCCAATCGGTGTCATAACAGCCATCATTAACATTCACATACTGAGTTTTTTTAATTAAAATATGTAGTAAAACAATCAAAACTAATATGCAAAAGTCCAAAGCTAAAGCTGTTTTGAAATAAAAATGTCTCTCTTGTGTAAAGAAAGCTTGCACGTGAAGCTCCCATGTCATAAAGTCACTATTTTAGGCATTGTGGTGTAGAATTAAGACAATATAGATGAGCGGTTTTACCTTTGTGCAGAAATGGTCAGGAGTGCTGCAGGATGGAAAACATCATGCATTTACGGAAACAATTTCAGTAGAGTCCGCCGGTAATGGATTTGACTGAGGTGCATCCATAGTAATTGTGTTTTGTGTTATCTCCAGAGCAGCTGTCCAAATGTCTGTTTTTACTCACAATGAAGCAAAACCAGCCCTTTGTGAACCAACACTTATCTACTCTTCCCAGAAATAATAAAAAGCATTTTATAAAAGTGTACTGCAAAGGTTTAGTTTTTGACAAGCCAGTCATTTTACATTAAGGTGCTTCATTTCTACAAAGCCAGGCAAAACATAACGTGTACAGTAACTCGTAGACAGTCCATACAATACACTATATGGACACGCAGTTTAAACACACATACTCTGTAAAGTTGATATAATCCAAAATGGAGCATTACTCTACATTGCTTACAGCAAACGGCTAATGTATCAAAACCAGGCAAATGTGTACAGGTATTAACAACTTCTTAAACACATTCTATTCAGCTGTTGTACAGATGATGTTTTGAGGTACATGTTGATGAATGCTTGATGAAGAACTGGTATGATCATCTTTCCTAATTTAGTTTATTTCCTTTCTCTTATATTTGGGCCAAGTACTACTATTTTAGGTATGGCAGGCCAGTCATCTGGACCATTAACTTGTCTCACACCCCACTGGTTTCTGGGTGGTTTTGGAACACTACTATGATGCTACTGAAAAGCGATAGAGCCGCTGGGGGGAAGAAAAACAGTGGGGGCGTGTGATTATTTGTTTTTTTGGGGGTTTTTTTTTTGGTGCCCTGTGAGTGTGTATTTACATGTGTGAATGGAGCGAGTATGGCTTAAGTTTGTGTGTGTGTTTTTTTTTCTCCCTGGCAAGCATAGTTGATCTGCTCTTTCAGCGTGGGTATTATGCATTTATGTTATAGGATTAGCCGTATCCTATTTCCACATTTAGATTTGCACAGAGGAGATACAATGTGAAATGAGGCATTAGTGCAGCTAGCAGGAATTTGTCTGTTTTGATAAGCGACTGTGATTATGCGGGAAAAGACTTTCTGCATGGTCACCCAGCCTCAAGTTAGACAACATGACATCACTGGCACAGCAGGGTGGTGGTCTACTGTATTTGTGGCCACAGCTCTTGTAATGATGAGGTCTCTTCTGTGGGGGTAATTGTGTAAAGACTGGTGTACAAACAGATGGAGGTGGCAAGATTACGCCTGTAATTAGGGACTGTACGAAAATTACTTGGGGGGTTCAGAAAAGGGGGTTATGTGTTTATAATTTTTGCTCAGGGGAAGGGTAGTCTATATTTGTTGAGGGGACTAGAGGAGGATGTAGTTTTTTAAAATTCATTCTGGGATGAAAATATTGTGGTGCTCAAGTCTATCAGCAACATCATCAACAGAGATGGCGCCTGGGCCCGGTCCACTCGTTCAGTGGCTTTTATGGACCTACCCATTAAGCAGCTCTTTATTCAAAAATAGAGACTGGCTATATTTTCACTATATTGTTATGTTTGCCATAAATATATGATTGTGAGATATTGGAGGGAAGGGTCCAAAGAAAATGTTAATAACGCTGTGTAGCGTCTTGCTCTTTTATGAAAGAAAATATGAGATTCAGTACCCCTCCCCCTGACCACTCATTTTTGTACAGTCCCTTGTCAGAAAGGCCTCATTTTACAGTCCGTCTTTGTTGTGCATTATTGTGTTCAAGTTGTGAAGGACCCTTAAGCTAATCTCTCACTGTTTCTTTATTTTGCCCCTTTTTTGTCCTTTTTAAGGAATAAAAAACTGTCTAAAGGTTCATAGGATGAATGGGAAAGTATTTTTGAGAGAATTATATTTTGCTGGAAAACAATATTTAAGTACTTTGTCTAAAAATGATATCCTTTTTGTAAAATGAAATGTTAATGCATGCTTTTTGATGAGATGTTTACATTGTATTTAAAAAAGGGAAACTTGTGCCTTTTTATCTCACCTGATTTACAATTTTACAGTATATATTGTAAATAATACAGCAAGTCCTTATGTTGAGTATAGTATAAAACATTTTTACTTTAACCATCTTGTTGAAATATTGGAAAAATTGTGTGTTTCCCACTCGCCATGTTCTGTGTGTTGGATCACAGAGAAGAATTTACAGTTGGCGCCAGAAAGGGCCAAATAGAGAAATGAATGTATCATACATTGTGAGAGACTTATGGAACTTACTACCTGAATGTTAGAGAGAGTACATTTATTATCTTCTTATTAAGTAAAGTTATTTGATTTTGCATCTTTTTTTTTTTTTTTTTTTACGTTTTGCATCATTGTTCAAGTGGCTCAAACAAAAAATAATAATAATCAGAAAGTATTTCTTATTTTGTAATGAGATGTATCAAGTGATGGATCCTTGAGTTGTTGCTGTTGAAATGATTTCCTAACCCATGGCGATATTGTTGATGAGCACCACAATAAAATCAAAAAATCACAAACTATTGAAAAATGGGATACGTCAAAGAAAGTTCTTGACTTTTCAGTTTTAAAATAGAAACTTTGTGCACACACAAAATGAAATGAAATGGTGGATGTAGAGACTGTAGACCTGTTTAGCCAATTCAAATTTGTTTTTGACCAGTTATTAATTGGACATATTGCACTAATTGCCAAAATAAGTTTCAATCACAAAAGAAACAAATTTGTCCCAAAGAATGGTAAAATATTAAAATCTATACACAGTAGATGACAACAATACTATCAATTATGTTATCAAGCCCCTCTACGACCCTTCTGCACTCCAGAAATATGGGCTATTAAATAACTATTTATATATATTTAATTATTTTTTATTTAATACATTTTTAGGAATAGTTCAACATTTTGGGAAATACACTTATTCGCTTTCTTGCCGAGAGTTAGATGAGAAGATTGATACTTCTCTCTTGTCTTTGCGGTAAATAAGAAGCTACAGCCAGGAGACTGTTAGCTTAGCTTAGCATAAAGGGGGAAACAGCTCGGCTGACTCTGTCCACAGGTCAGAAGCTTAAATCCACCTACCAGCATCTCTAAAGCTCAATAATGAACACGTATCTAGTTTGTTTAATCCGTAGGAAAACCTAAAAAGATAAAAATGTGTTCATTAGTGAGCTTTAGAGGTGTTGGTAAGCAGATTTTGTTACCTTTGGACAGAGCTATGCTAGCTGTTTCCCCGTTTCCAGTCTTTATGCTAAGCTAGGCTAACCGTTCCCTGGCTGTAGCTTAATATTTACCATACAGACATGAGAGTGGTATCAATCTTCTAATCTAACCCTCGGCAAGAAAGAAAATAAATGTGTTGAACTTTTCCTACAAAGGAACAAAATTAAAGAACTGTTTATTTATTGGTCATCAATCACCACCTACCGCAAATGATAAAATAAAAAACCCTTTCCCCTACTGGAGGGAGAAACGTTATCTTAAAAAGCTGTCTCCTTCTAAATGAACTCCTTTTAGGCACGAATGACTCAGAATGTGTTCAACTGCTGTTTCACAGTACACTATCGCGTCACTGTATGTGGAGTCACGTCATTGCCATTTTCTGTTCACGGTGATGAATCGGGTGTAGAGAGACTAAGCCATATCTCCACAGCCATGGCAGTGCATTTCTTATTAATATTATAAATATATACAAATGCTTTTTTTTTCCCAATTCCAAAAATGACTTTTTACTCAGATGCTTTGTACAATATTTCTCAGCAACTATCCAGCAAACATACAGTAGACATCCTTCAACATAAACCAATAAAACATCTTTGAAACCAGTTACTACTGTATATCTTGATGCAGATATTGCCATACTTGTGTTTGCAAAACTATTGCAAGATTCTAATAAAACTGTTGATTTAACTTGATTTAAGTTATGCGCTTGTGTTTGTGTGTATGGTGTGCATGTGTGTGTGATGAAAATTGTACCATGAGACAGAAGCTATGGAAACGTGCCCTAAAAAATGTGCTGTTTGATCTGGATGAATTTGAAACAGCTGCATTTGGTGGCTGGGGAGGATAATGAGCCAAAAAACACAGAGTTAGCGTGGAAAAACAGAAATGATGTGGAGCAGCAGCAGGTACAGCAGTCACAGGGAGAGAAGATGAAGAGAACAAAGACAAACGGAAAGAGAAGAGAGTGAAAATGACAGAGATAAAGTGTGCAAGGATGAGACTTACAGTTACATGGCGCCTGTGGAGAAAAATCACCATTAACCCTGTTAAAGGCTGATCTGAAAACACGCCTGCTTTGCCAGACTGTAGAGCAGACAGTATTACTTTTTTGCTCATTTTTTTTCTCTCTCTCACCGAATCCACAGCCCTCTCCAAATCTCCCCCAGATTTCCAATTGCTTTCGCTTGTAGTCGTGCCAGATAAACAGAATCTATTGGATCAGGCTGATTTCACGGCTGCGCCCGCGCACATGGCGGCTTCTGTGGCCCACTCTCTGAGCTGAGGGTTTTTCTCCCCCCCTCTCCACACTGTCTTCTTTATGTTTGAAATTCACTTTTCTCCAAATTCCCACTCAGTTTTCACCCCCAATAATACATCAAGTCTTACGATGATTACATTTCAGAGGCTTTGCCCTCTGAAGGAACCAGATGAAGACACAGGAATGTATTAAGTAAGTGTTACTTCCAGACATGCACATTTGGGAAATTCAGACACATTTGTGGCACTTAGTTGTGTCATTCTCTCATAGCTGGAGGTAAACTGCTGTAGGCTTTGATCTAAGCTGAGTCACGGTGTGGGACTATGTTTTGGGGCTGAAGGACACTGCGTCATGGGAGGCAGAGGACATCTGGCACACAGCCAGGACTCTGGGAAATGAGAAATGAAAATGTCCATCTGGATTTTTACTCAAACACACCAACATCAACACGGTCACACTGATGTATACATCATCCCAGACTGATAGACGCTGATGCATAATGCATGCAGAGACACAGAAAGCACCACACATAACACAACCTCAATCTCAAGAGATATTGAGGCAGCTCAAAGGTCTCAAATATGAGTCTAACCCTCTTAGTTTTTACCACTGTTGTTCACTGCGTCATATACCCAAATTTAGGAGGAGAGATAAATGCACAGAGATGAACTGATTTCATAAACAAATTACCATTAGAGCACCAGAAAAGGAGTGGAGCACTGACTGTGGAGCGGAACAGGAAAAAGGAAAAAAAGGAAGGCAAGGAGGAGAGAGACAGCGAGAGGAGTTTTAAATACTCCTCCTGACTGAGACACAGACAGGTAGGCAGGAGAAAAAGGAAAAAGGAAGGCAGATAGAGCAATATGGCACGCTTTCTGACAGACAGTCCAAAGCAGAGTGAGAGGCAGGCTGGGTGGATGTCTCTATGATTCAGCAGTATTCTGGCAGAGGGAAGATGATGATGAAGGGCCCCCGGGTGTGGGTGGGTGGGTGGTGGGGGTGATAGTAGGGGGAAATTTTGCCCATCTCATTAGCTCAGCCTCATTTCATTATGTAATCCTGGCGTCTCCAGTTGCTTCAGGGAGCTGATGGACATATGTGTCGCACTGAAACCACTGCTCCAACCTCTGGTATTTCCACAGTGGACAGAGTGTGTGTGTGTTTATACTTCTAAATAGTGCATCTGCCCACTTAGTGGAGGTCTAAGTGTGGTGGTGGACTGATGGTAATTATATAACTGAGGCCAAAGCATCGGGTCTGGAGGCCATTTGCTGTGTTAATTACACAGATGTAGTCTAAGACTCAACATGCATGAGGCTCTGATGTTAATGGATCAGGGAGGTGGAGGTGGATTAGTGTGTTTTCCTCTGTGAAAGATTACCATCTATTTTTAATCCCCTTTTGGAAAGTTATTTTGGAAGTCGCTTTTAGTCAGATGGACCAGCGCAGGTCAATATAAAGAGGAAGGGTTGCATTACACTACATGGCTCACTGTAACGGTGCTGGCTGCAGAATGAATCCTCATTTCACCAGTCACTTTATTCTTAGACTCTGTGGGGAAACTGTGGGCCTTCTCAGTGACACAATAGATGAGTCATGAAAAAATTAGACATAGCACTAGATGTCACATTGGTAAAACTAGACACACTTCCCCAAATATAAATTTTAACTACTGACATTTGTTATAACTCTCAGTCAACAAAATGTGGCCATAAAGGGGCTACAGTGCTTTCCTTAATTTTCTTTAGTCCACAGTGTTAATATGTCAGTTTCGGAAACAAGTCTTACTGTATATAGAAGTGTATATAATATGAATAATTATATTATAAATGATTATATATGTTTGCTTAAACTATATGAAACCAGTGCCTGAAAAAGTTTTGATAATATTGTTTTTATTATATATAAAAAAAATATGTTGATAAGACTTCAATCTGTTAAATTTTAAATGATCATTTATCACATTTATTTCATGGCAAGAATACATAATACAGTGAAGAACAAAAAAAAAATCTTTATTTGTTTAACATTGATCAAGAAGATACCCAAAAGGTATAAAAATGAAAGAAGTCAAGGCCCTTTACAAACGTCATAAATCAATGTCTTAAATAATTGCAACTGAAAACACAGTCTGCTGAACAAAAGCTCTCAGACTAATTAAAGTGTCTTCTTGAACAGCTGAGGGATGAATTGTAATAGGACGTGTGTTCATGCTAAAACCAATCCGAATGAAAACTTAAAACCTGTCCATCACTTAACGGAGACTTGTAAAACGTACTTGGCAGTCATAACTCTTTCAATAATTAGGCTATATACACTGAACAGATGTAAAACTTTGAAATACTGCATTTTGTGGTCTTATTGATAACAAAACTTTGATTTCAATCATTTATTCCACTGAAGTTGAAGATTAAAATAATGATAAACTAAAATTTCAACTTTGTGGGAGTGTCTCATTTCTCTGCCCAGAGGAAACCGAGCAACGTTAAAAATACGCTTTAAAAACAAACAAAACAGATCATTTGACAGGAAAAACACTTGGTTTCAATCATTACCTATTTAAAGTTACCTCTGCTGACTATCTGGTGCTAGTGTTTACCACAAGAGGTTCAATCAGGCATCAAAGAGGCGTTTCACTGTGTTTCTGTGAAGGAGTGCACCAAGAACAAAACAGTACAGAGTGTATTTAAAATTCAAAAGTCATGCAATCAGTGTGCCAATTAAATAAAATAAAGTTACAATAGTGATGTGCCTCATTTTGAATATCCAAATATTCTTAAAATGAAAGACATTTTAAAAGCTAAAGCAGTAACACTCCAATTCATTTTCATACATACCCGTCCATACATTTACACTGGGTGTTCTGATGGTTAAGGCACGGTATCTCTATTCTTTTAAAAGCTGAAAACCAACTGATTTATTGTCAAGAAGGTCTAAAGCTGCTGGATTTGGTGCAAAACGTCTTAACAATAACTGATTACAGTGATTTGAGTTCTGACATTCCTTGATCCTTACAGTTTCTGGGGACCATTTCTTTGACTTGGGAGCTCATGGATACCATGTATAACTGTGGGAGAGAGAGGCGCTCATTCTTTGGTGCTGCTAACAAAGTTACCTGGGTGTTTGGAGGCTACAGCATCTTTGTATACAGCAGAATATTTTAAGTGCAAACCCATTACAATGCTGAAATTCATGTGGATTCTCGACCAAAGTAAATTCAAACTAAGAAACATGCTTGCACATGCATCACACATATTGTCACCTGCTTGAGAGAGTTCAGGGATTTGGATAAACAAGGCTCTACTGCGAATGTCAGAGTTGAGGCACGTGCATCTCTGCATATTTGTCCCGGTGGAGGTGATAACTTGTCCATAAATATTTCCATTTGGGGCTACAGCATCTCCACGTAGTTTTCAGGGATGAGGCCCCTCTTTCCCTCCAGCTCGCCCTCCAGCCAGCCCGGCTCTCTCGACTGGGTCACTGCAGGAGAGGACACAGCGTCACCAGGGGGGGGACAACACCACAGGGAGGGTGAGGGTGGGGGACAGACAGAGGACAAAGAGCCTCCAGTGAGTATACAGTATGTGCATGTGTCAGAGAGAAAAAGAGCACAGGTCTGAAGAGGATGCAGGGTATGATGCGGGTACACTAAAATCCACCGTGACTCTTTTTTTTTTTTATCTCTACTGTACATCTTAAGTCTGCTTTTGGATCCAGTTTTTCTAGAATTTCACCAGGAGCGAAATCTCAGCAGCAAAACGGAGCCCTCACAAACCGTTTAGGATGACAGATGTGTCAGAGCAAAGAACATTTTTGTGGCATGTCTTCTCAAAATCCTCCCAGGATTCTTGATTTGTCCACAAAGTGAGCCAATTTAAAATTTTGAGTGCATTTGCCAGTCAACGATTGCATGGAGAAATTGTCAGTGAGAACTTCTAAGGCTGAAGTCAAGACATAAACAAATCCAATACTTCCATTTTTTTTTCTTGTCACATGTCTCAGCCTTCCTCAGGACACAAAGAAATGCGTTTACAAGGTCGGCTGTGCTTGTGTCTCTACTGAACACAGAATGGACAAGGAACTTCAAAGCCCGATCTTTCATACACAACAAAAGAGTTGACCCGCCACCAAAATCCAAAGCGCATGATTTGAACCTCCGTTTACTTGCAAATTGACTGACATGTCTTCTAATACACAGAACTACCACAAGAAAACAAGACAAGAAAGCTTTCTGATGTTTTTACATAAGTTTGTTCCCATTAGAGTGAAACTTAAATACATTACAATGAGACTTGTATTCTAAATTGTGATCAACGGAGAAACAAAGCCCACCACCTCTATCTGCACATGCATGAGTACAATAACAAACTTGCAATTTTATACCCTGCTGCTATGGGATTACTTTTACTGCCATTTTTAGTTTTTTTTTTTAAATCACCAAATGTAGTTTTTATATATTTTATTCATTAGTCAAAACATAACAAAACCTGTGCAATGCTTACATTCATTACTCACAACTAAAAACCTTACCGTGAGTATTTTATTTTACACTCCTAGTGTCTTTTGTGCCTGTTTTTCCACACTTGTTTGATTTTTTTCTTGTGTACACGTTGAAGGAACTAAATTTGTTCAGCATATACATAACTGAGTATGTCATGTATATATTGTTTTATGACTCAATCAGGTCTGTGAACACACCTTAAATCTAGTCAAGTAATTACAGATTGTGCCTTTAAGAAAATAAATAAATAAGGCAAAGTTGTCCTTTTCTTCCTTCAGTTTTAAGGTTGAGGAAAACATCATGTGTTGAACTTTTTAGACAAACTTTATGTACAGCGGCTTGCTCAAGTATTCAGACCTCTTGACCTTTTGCATATTTGTTATGCACATAGCTCAGACAAAAAATAAATCACAAATATATTTAGAAATAACTGAATAGTGCGGCAAAATATGCAAAATGTCAAGGGTCCTCAAGATACTGTAGATGTTTAGTAAATGAGAACCTCATCATGTAACATTTATGTAACATGTCAATCACTTCACTTGAAGCCTGATGAAGTGTTGAAGGATGTAAGCAAAACTACACTAAAACTCCCCAAACTTGGTATCGATGTAACCAGAGATTTAAGTTAAACACACGTCATCATTCAATACTACTTTTACTAAACAAAATGGTTAGGCTCCAAATGAAATTTCAGAGTACGAGAGTGGGCTCTAGAACATAATTTAATTTATGAAAATGTGATACTTAATTCATTTTCAGTTTATTATTATTCCGATAATATGAGTTCATATTTATGAGTTGGAAATCCACCTTCTATTAAATTTAATTTTGCCATTTGCCAATCTGTCAGATTTTGACGTTTAGATCATAACTTTAGATCATTAAATCTCTGATGGGAGACGGTTTACTTAAAGGACAGCGGAGGCTAACAATGTCCAAAAAGATGTGATCTCACCTTTTAAGTAGAAAGAAAAAAAAACGTAGATAACATGATACCCGAATATAACAACCAATAAACTGCAAGGCATTGTGGGATCTTATCAAAGACCACCTGTTTCCCTGTAAAGACTATAGTACATCTATAGTGTCTGTGTCTCACAAAAGAGGGTTCTGACAAAAAATAGGAACTACAAAATCCTCATTTCCTCTGAGAGTGATTAAAGCTCAGTCGAGCCTCTTCCAGACATACTGAAGAGCAAATCTGTGTCTCCTGCCCCCCCGCCCTCCCCATTCTCCCTCTCCTCGTCTCATCTCTCTGTTCGATTGAAGATCAGATTGGGTGTTCGGTTTTCCTCCAAATCCAATATGCCAGGGCTGGTTCTGAGTGAGCGACTGGTGTAGGCGATAACACTTACCGGCGTTGAATATTGCACCGACCTGGAAGGAGAGCTCAGAGTCGTGCTCAGCCTCACATGGGTACACTGCCATGGCTTTCCTGCTGGTGACACTGAAAAATGAAGGCAATCAGTGAGCTGGCGGAGCTTTGGGGGAGGATTACCGCACAGTTCAATCTGGGCCCGAGGCCTGCTTGTTCATTCACTCACTAGCCTGAAACAGCAGAAATGGACCAGGCTGGAAAATAAGCAAAAGTACCAAGAGAGGAGCCGGGCCACTACACACTCTTGCCTTGCCCTATCTCCAGTCTAGACAGACTAGCGAGCGAGTCAAAACACACCCACATGCACCCGTGTGCGTGCACAAACACAATGAGATGCAGCGCTGTTTGTAGCAGGTTTTGTACAGCCGAAAAGGCAGGCACACATCAGGTCCGCACAGCAGACAACCATCCATGGTGAGATAATTAAAAAGTGGCGGGGGGATTATAAAGTAGGCCTGCACAAAAACAGAGGTAGAATAGAAATCTCTCTCAACTGTGCTTCGGCTTTTAAAATCACATTTGTGAGCTTAGAAGCCGCATTTTAAATCAGTTTGATGTAAAAGAGCGCCGTCAAAGAAACCATATTCATCCCTCCGCAAAGGTTAGTAAAAAGCCGTATTTATGCCACTGCGTCCCCGAAAACATAAAAAAACGTTTCCACAGAAAGGTTGTTTTGCTCACCATTGCAAACCGTTATCTCGGATTCCAGCAACATTACCATGTAGAAGTTGTGCCTTCAACACACGATGCCCTGATAAATATTTCATATTCTTTCTGCAGAGCAGCAACAATGTAGGATGAGAGAGGAGAAAGAAGATTTACAAACTGGGAAAAAAAAAAGTTTGTGGTCACAGAGTTGTCAATACAACAATGTTCAGCCGAGTTCTTGAATTCAGACTTTTGGAAGAATGCACTCTCGTGGAACCGCATTTGGAAAAATGAGGATTTGTATTTATATGAAAACAACATTAATGGGTTGCCCACAGAATGAGCGAGACGGTTTGCAATTTCCTCGGTAACAACTGAAAGCACTAAAAATGAATTCATCATATTTCTCTCAAGGAAGCAGAGCAATAGATGAGGGTAATGGGCAGAGTGTGCAGTCTACACAGCCCCGTCCGGTTCGCTCAGATACCTGTGTGTGTATCTGGGGTTTGACAGAAAGGGGAGAAGGTTGCTGCCTGAGCTATAGCCAATACTTGTGTTGCAGTAAGATCCCTCAAAGGTAAACCAAATTAAGGGCGGGTGAATATATGAGAAAGTCAGGGAAAATATTGATGTGCAAGACTGCAAGTAGATGTTAGACGAACGAGGGAGTTGGTGATTCTGTTGAGTGAACATGCAAGATAAGACGAGCAGGCGAGTAATGGAGCAAGTGTGTGAAAACTGAGAGAGTGAAGGAATCTCGGAGTGTGACATTTAACCAGTATGCAAGTGTGAAAATGACTTAACGAAACAGAAATAAAGACAGAAAAAGAAAGTATTCAACTGTAATTATAAGAGGAAGACAAGCAAAGAATCCAAAGAGAGGAAACCCTGTCTTACCTCTCCTCTGGTTTTTCTTTTTCAGCAGCAGCTGTGGTGGCAGCAGGTTGGCTCTCTCCTGGCGCTCCAGAAGTGGACCAGGAGACTCCTGCTGTGGGGGCCCTGCAGATTTAAAAAACAAAAAACACACTTTAGTCACCACAGATCCTATGGTGTTGTCTGAAACCATGCCGTATTTGCCCTGAAGACCTTAGCGTAGCGTTTTCTGCCCAACTGCCACAATGTCTTTTAGATAGAAAAATGAAGGAAGTCACACAGAAGGCAGTGAGAATGCTGCCTGTTAAAAAAATGTTGGACCTGGTGGCTTTTCAGCAAAGTGGAGAAGACATTCACCACAACAAACAGACGCTGCCTTTTCATACATTGTTAAATTGTTCAGTACTGGTAGCAACTACTGAATGTGGTGGAAACAGAGCAACAGGTGAGCACGCTGTTGTTATGGAGACAAGGTGAGAATACATTTCTACACCAATCCAGAACCTTGCAAGGGTGGGAATTAAAACCACAAACTGCAATGGGGTGTAGCTTTGTCAGTGGTAAATTTCGACACCCATCCACCACGTTAACTAGCTGACTCCAGATGTTCTGTCGCTTCTGTGACATTCATGTCATGAGGAGTGAAGTCAAATAATTCCACAATCATTGCAAACTTGGGTCAACTGAAGTCATAAGCATTGATAAAATATTAACATGCAGCACGGAAATTATAAAACATAATTACTATGATTTTGAAATTGAAGTTACATTTTTAAATTTGAGTAATATATCACACTTGTCAAAGAAAGAATAAATATTCCATCTTATTTCATTCTACTGTACAGCAGCTACATACAGGGGGACTTGCACTTTGAATTCTCACTGTGTGCAGGCTGTACATTTATCCAAATAACAAGGACGGCAGGCTTCCATAAATTAAATAATCCATTCCAGTCTATCTGCCAAAAAGCCTCTTCAACTCTCAACAGTAGACCATATTAACCTGAAAGCTAAGCCTCAAGAGCAACTTAGAAGAGAGATATATACTTATGTGAAGGTCTGAAATTTAAAGTGATACAAAGAGATTTATTTGACCTTCTGAGTCATAGTTTTGAAACTTTGCTCCATAACTCAAGCCAACTAGAACCATTATTGTAAGATTAACTGGCTAAAATCTGACCTGGACTAATTCTCAACCCCAAACTGTCAACTTGTCTAAAGTAAAAAAGGCCTGATTAATAACAAATTCTCAGTCTAAAACCATCTGGATTGACTGTATCTGTAAAACACCACAGGAGTGGATTCAGAGTGAGAGAGGCAACCAGTCATGAATTAAACATAATGTTTGAATTCTGGAGGAATATTCATACATGGGCCAGTTCTTCGCTTTTCTTTTCAGAGAACAGCCAAAAGTAAAATTGGAATTCAAACCTGTGTGCAGATACAACAATTATACTATACAGCGCTCTCCCCCATCATCAACAAAGCACCAAATGAGGGATCTTCTTTTGGGAAAATGGTGTTCATGTTCCAGAGATTTGTAGAATCTATGCCAAGGTGCACTGAAGCTTGTCTGGAGGCTCAATGGTGCTTTATGATTGATTTTTCCTTTAATTTGCTACCCATGCATGTGCATTCAATGCCTACAGTAATGTGTATAACTTCTGTACGTGTAAAGTCAAACAATAACACTCATACACTTTGACCATTAGCTTTATCATTTATAATAGTAGCTGTGCTTCACACTGACTGGTGTCAGGGCCAACGACTCTATGTCCGACCTACAGGATGAAGGTAGGGGTCCTAGTAAAGGCAGACTGGAGCAGAGGAGAGCAGGAGTCTAAGCCAGGCATCCCTCTGTGTTCCATGCCTGCCTCAGGGCCAGTGCTAATACAGTACATAATGAGCAAATTGCTCCTAGCTGCCGCTCCCATAGAGACGTTAATAAAGGCAATTAGAGGGAGCAGCTGGGGAGGGGCTGGAGGTTGAGAGGATGTTGTGAATAGTGGTTACGTTGGCACTGGTGGAAGAGAGACAGCGAGACGGCCTTAAGGGGGAACATGGTAGGGGATCTTATGTGGACATAGGTGGAGGTGAACACACGAGTACTGGGCTCATGCTTTCATTCCCTCCTCTGCATCGCTTCCTCCCTCCATTTCTTCCCCTGCCTCTCAGAGCGCTTGTCCATCCCCAGCAGTGGCTGTTCCGTTTGGGCCTGGCCTGACTGTGGGTGATTTATAGCTCTGCAGCAGTGTGGGGCCACTGTGGTGCTCAGCTGCTCCACATCAGCATGGGGGGATAGTGCGCTGCAGTGCAGCAAATCCACTCATTAACCTGGGCCCAGGCACAACCGCTGTCTGCCTGGGTCACAGCCAAAAGAAGGGAGAGCAGAGGAGCACCAACACTTCACCCACCTGCAGGTGAACCCACTCAGATACAAACAAAACCCCTAAATACAATAAAATTAAAAACAGAAAATACATGCACACACTCATATTTAAGAAAAGTTAACATATCTAACTGCTTATTTCAGTTGGAAGAGGATTATACAAATCTGTAAAGATCTTTAAAATGAACAGATATCTAAATAATTCTAGAATAAACAGTTGGGGAAAATCAGTGAATGTCACATGGCGTGCCCTAGAAACTTGTTAAATGTACCAGAGGTAAATGGATTCATCCCAAAATTGCTTTCACAATTATAGCTAAGCCAAACCGAGGGAAATCGTTTGCCATTTCTCTTCAACAAAAATAGCATCAAGCTTTGAATTGCTCATCCGTTGTTTTTCCCCATCACAGGCCTAGCTAAGCTTCTTCTGTAAACATGATTAAATACAGTAAATGGGGACTCGTGTGAAAACACACTGTATGTGAGGCTTGCATGAAAATCCCTCTCCAGATGTTGGTAATATTCGTAACAAGTTTTCAAGAATATTACGTTTTAAGTTGTGAGAAATGTTTAAAAATGCAGGTGACATTATATCATTATACAGAAAAAAAGGATCATGATATCAAAAGCAAAAAACAACATTGCAAACAATGAATTCCAAAGTGATCTGCAACTGGGGGTCTTTTGGTTTATTATTTTAACCATCAAGGTTGTCACATTATCACATGCTGGCAGGTTAGTAGCAGGGAGGAATTCATCAACAGAAGTGGACTGCTGCTTCTCATTACTGCAGGAATTTCACCCTGCAGCATCCAGGCCTCATTGATCCTGGCGTGGAGCTAACATGGGGATGAGTGGGGCTATCAACTGCCTTTCTACAAAAGGAAGAAGGGCAGCAGTGGGATTTTGTAGTGTTTCTAGTAGAAAGTGGGATCAAGCCTCCAGCCAAGCTGCCTGCCCCGCCACCGCCAGTTTGGGTGGGCAGGAAATAAGCTCTGATCCACCAATTTATGATCCACAGCTGTCTGCCAGCAAGAGGCATGGAGGGCTGGAGGTAGGGCAGGGGAGAGGAAGGAAAAGTGGCTAGAAAACGTAAACTCATTGGGCAGGACTTGGGGCAAGAGTACCACTGGGAGAAGCGGTGACTAAATTTAGGGAGAAGAGGAGAAATGAGGCAAAACATTGAAAATGACGGCGATGATAAATCATGCCACAGTCCACAAAGGGTTATTGCATGATATAGTGAGTCAGGATGCATTTGTGTATGACCAGGCAGATTTTGCTGCAGCTATCCTGCAGGAAACCGACTAATATATGCTCTTTTCCAGGTGCACTTTTGAGCACACCAGAGTGCAGATAATACATTTCTGCGAGTGGCTGAAAGTAATCTAGCAATTGCCATCCCTACTGCTCTTTTTGGCTAGGACTGAAGCTGAATCCCTGGGTTCCAGGCCAGAGAGGTGCTGTGCTAACAGGTCTCCACCATCTCACATGCTAAGATTTATGAGTGAACAAAGCCAGGGCGACACCCTGTGACATATGGCGCAAGTCTTCATAAAGGGACAGGGGCTGCGGCTATAAGGGTAAACAAGATGAATATCTCCCCAATGTCAATACGATTTACACGGCCAACGCTCGGCCACCTGTCTCCCAAACAAATAAGAGCTGAGATTTACGACCTCCTCCTGGTTGCTCCTTCCGTCCGCCAACATGATGCCACATATGTGGGAAAGCACAAAAAAAAAAAAAAAATCCCGCAGGGGGAAAAAAAAGGAGTTGGTTATATAAGTAATATAGAGCCTTGTCTGTCTAATCCAGCAACTTAGAGAAAACACTTGATACGAACATGCCTACACACACAGGTGGGCACACACCCACAGAGGTCAAAGTGAGAGAGGAATCACATCGTCCTCTGTCGAGTTGTGAGGTGGATTTGGTTTTTATTTTACAGCTCTATTCAGCTGATGGAGGAGGAGAAAGGGACGGTGAATGAGAAAAAGTCTATTTCAAGGTGAATCTGTAGACATGACACAGCAAAGAGTCTAACATCTGCAGCATAACCCAATAACTCATCTCTCACATCAGCATTCAAGACAAGTAATGGGCTGGAAACAACAAAAAGGACCAAGGACTTAGTGGAGAGAGTGAGGACAGAAAGGAAAAGCAAGAGAGAGGTAAAGCATCACACTATTGAAGCATTTTCGGTCTAGTACAAGAGACAGAGACAAACAGTTGACATGTGACTAATAGCATTAACATCAAGGCTGACACTAAAAATTAATTTAACTATCGATTAATCTATAGTTTCATTCTTCATTAACTCATAAATTATTTAACACATAGAATGTCAAAAATAATGACTAACGGCGGTCACAAGTTATCAAAAATGATTTACGTAAGAATTGAGATGCTTATTTTCTACGATTGAGTCAGTTCACTTGTTCGTTAATACTAATGACACGGTTTCTGTTTGCTAAAATACTCTTTTTACCAGAGTGGAAAAGACAGGACTGTGCTACAACCACACAGTGCAGTAAAGTGTTGCAAACAGCTTTGGTGCTAGTAAATCTACAATGAGGGCAAGATGCATTTCCGATTTAATAATCTCCCGGGGAAGAGGGAACAAGATTTAAGAGCCACTATTTTCAGGCGTGCTGCGTGTTAATATAGGAAGGATTTACTCATCATTTTATTGTGCTGCAATATGAAAGATAACTGGCAGTTTAGATCTTGATCAAAGTTACTGTTACTGGAGTATTGCTTTTTTTTTTTAAATTAGGATGATCAATATAAGCCTGAGACAAAAAAACAAAAAACAAAATAAACAATTACAATACAAAAACAATAAAATAATATTACACAGATAAAACTAGTCTTATTGAATCAATAATTGATTTTGACTTGAACTGAAACTAACATTTCCAAAGATTCCTACCCCTCATAACACTTACACTTACATAACATTACTACTCTTATTCATATAATCACAATAATACCACCATAGAATGCAACCACCTAAAAAGTAATGATTCCTACAATAGAAAATGGCTTTACATTATACTTGTAGTTTGCCTGTGAAGTGAAAGTGCTCTTGCTTTAAGTCACAGCCGTGAAGCTTGTTTCCAAACCTATGAATCGCCGCCCGCATCTCCAATATGTTCAGCGATTCATGTAGTGAATGAACGAAGTGAGACGAAATGGTAACTCAGTCCGATTATCAAGTTAACAACCGTGTTTTGGAAGCAGAGACCAGTTAATTACAACATACTCAAATCAAACACCAGCGACTGTTTACCTGTGAATATGGTATCATTGATTTGATGCACCAGAGAAGGGTCTACAAATAAAGGATCAATGTAGCAACCGAGCAACTTTAACTGTGGATAAATAAAATAGTGATCAAAATATTCAAATACAATGTTTGCAATCCATACAGTGTACACAGTCAGTCCACATTTGAATGTAAACCATGTGGACTCATTTATGACTTTGTTTACTATGGATCTACTTGCTTCACAACCAATACATGCATTTTAAGTGGTGCACAGTCACATATTGATAAGCATAGTGAACCACTCACTTGGAGTTGCTGCCTGAGCTGAGGCTGGTGTTGAGTGGGGCATGGTCACTCCTCTCTGTAGACGTCTCCGAGGCCGAGGCTGACGATGACTGGGACGATACAGACTCATTGCTGCCCATTGATGTCTCGTCTATAGCTAGGCTGGAACTATCTCCCACTGCTGACGCTTAGATGAGAAAGAAAAACAGTGTTGGTTTTAATTAATTACATATTTTCATTAATTGCATTCTACTGTAAAAGATTCAGCCTATTCCAGCTTACTATGATCGTTTGCCTGATAAAACAGCTGAATAATTTATCAATACGTAAGGCAATGCTGCATCAACAGGGGACTTTATAAATCAAACTGCTGTCAAAACAGGCAAGACTTACAAACCAAGTTTGTATTGTTCATAATAATACATTTCTGCAGTCATAGACAGGAACCTACAGAAACACAAGGGAGATCCAAGCTCTTTTATTTCAATTTCACTGTCAAGTAAAGATCCTGCTTTTGGGAGATGGGAGGCACAGAAGCAACTGTTAATGTTTAAAAAGTAGTTTGTTTGGAACATTTCTTCTTTATTCCCCAGCAAACACGTATCAAAGCACTTAAACCAAAAGTCCATATTTAATTAGATTGAACTGAATTGGTGCTGGGCTTATAGTCTAATAACCAAATGTTATAGCAATATTTTTACATTCTACATTGACCATGCATGCAATACCATAGCATTGTTGGTCTTATGTATTGTACAGTTTGTTTATTATATTTTTTTACCTTAGTAGAATGAAACCCATTAATTTATAGGCCCTGCACATCCACATAGGTACAACAGGAGGATGAGGGAGATGTCAATCAAGCACAGCCTGGACACGCCCACACTGTCTTTTAGAAGGTGGCCCAATCAGGCAAAATAAGTAAAAATACCTGTGTGGGTCGACCATGGGTGTGTCGGGCCTTTAATAATCATTTAACACAGAACATTTACAGATGCAACATGTGAGGAGATTGACATAGTGTTTGTATTTCTATGAATTTCTTGGTTTTATGTCTTTTTGTTTGGGACTTCGTAGCTCTTGCTGGAAAAGTCACATCTGTTCCCATTTTGACGTTTAAAGTATTATTATTATTATTTTTTTTTAAATGTGAAGCATCCCTGTCATTCATTAGTAAGCCTCTGCCAACTTCGGAAATACTTTGTCCTGCTGCTTCTGGTTTGGGGAAAAATAAATATCCAGCTCAATCTTTCAGCACGTTTGAAAATTTAAAGCGGCTATAATCGATATTTTTACAATAACAATGCATCAAATGACTATGTGAAAACAATGTGACAAAGTGGGAGGTGTTGCTTGTAGTAATGAACCTACAGAAAATGATCACCCGAATCTGCAGCTCCCCTCAGCTTTAAGGAGCTTCATGGCTAGTTTCACCTCATTGTTTAGCTGTCCGGCCCTCAACTTGACTGTTTTGGTTCACTCTCACCGCTCTCAAAGCATCATTTTCGGCTGCAGCAGGCAGCCGCTTTAAGCTAAAATGCTCTAAAAACGCTCCGTACACCACCTGCTCTGCACCAAACAGTAGAAAGAAACAGTTAGCAACTAGCTGGTGAACATAGTCGAGCATTTTGCAGCGTGAGAGCCAGATATTTCCCTCAGTGGTTGGTAGAGAAAAAACAGAGCTAAAAGAGACTGAATATTGGACATAGACTCACCAGGTGGTCAGTCCAATAATGATAATGTTGCTCTGTAACTGCCAGATGTGTAAAAAAGCAACTGTTTGCCTACAAGTTCACCATATTAACTTAAAAGATGATGGTATGTCAATGTTGTGCTCACATCTGGTTTCCGCTGGATTGCAGGTTTAAGTAAATCAATAACAAATATACAACTGATCTGAAATCATCTACTGAAATATATGATTTGTCTGCACTGTTCTCCTACGCTGCACCTGTTAAAAGGCTTCCTGACACAAATGCTCTGATTAATGCACTTCCCTACGCCAGGTATGCTGTCACATCTGCAGGGATATTAAGATACATGCAATGTCACAAGAAGAATCGCATGCATACATAAACACTCTCCTCTCTTTCCCACTTCATCGTCCTTAAATTTGCTTTTACCCACTTAATGCTGAGACAACTTACTTTAAAACCATTATGTGGGACTCATATAAAAGACACAAAGGTTAAAAAAGGATTACGCCTTTCATCCCTGATATTAAAATACCCCGTGGTAAAAGCTGGCACGAGAGAGGTAAAGAGAGGGAATCTGGTAAGCAGATTTAGATTCGTTTGGTATTGTGGAGGGGGAGGGATTTGACTGGCCCGGAATCAGAAATTGAAGGAGTTAGATTGTTTGGGTCACCAGGTCAGGTGATCATCAGCTCACCCGATGCACAGGAGAGGGCCCCTATCATTGTCTCACATTTCAGCAAGTGTCAGAGGAAACTGAAGTGAATTTTAAGCATTTAAGAGTAAACAAGGGCACACAAAGTCATAGATGCAAATCTCTCCACAGCATTACAGAGTGGAGGCCGCTGAGTTCAGTGTGTCATCTGTACACACCGCTATGGTTCACAGCGGTCACTAGGGAACAGACAGGCTGACCATGAGTGAGTGAGTGAATGAATTCAAAGCCCAGCAGGAATCAGGGGTGACTACAGACTCAGTTGCCAGTTTATTAGGTACACCTAGCTACAGCAGCACAGCAGTCCTGCAATAAATCCTACTTTCATGAAGATTATATGATTAGTTTTTGTTGAATCTGTTTTAGAGAGGTGTTGATTCAACTGTATGATCATTTTGGAGGCTGTATTGCATCATACAGAGAGGTGTTTCTGTTATTTACCCTACCCTATAAATGAGGTGTACCTAATAAACTGGCAACTGAGTGTATTTTGACAATTAGTGCACAAAGGTTTCTTATTTGTGATCTAAAATTAACAACTTGCAGGTGGCAACACTACGCAAAATAAACACTCAAAGTTGTCGGGTCAAGGACAATTTAAAAGGGCAGATTGGGTTTAATACAGTTTTGTTTAGATGTTGGACTGAGATAAGTTAATATACTTTTAGCTTTGTTCAAGACGAGCTAGGTAGCTAGCTAGCTACATCCATGAAAAATAGTGTGGATGACATACAGGTTCTTATAAATTGACTTACAGAAATAAGAACTCTTATATCCACAGGATATAAGAAATCCACACGTTTCTCTGACCTTTGTAAAAAAAAAACTACTGACTGATTAGGGCAAAACAAAAGAAAATACCCCCAATTCCAACAAGAACCAGCTAACAGGAACACAATGTCAGGATGAAATAATGAAGCAAAACAAAATGTCAATTCATGCCGATTATCAGGCTAATAAACATCTTTGACATTTCTTAAACATATTTTACAGGATAACAGATTGTTTCTGTTCTGTTCACTTGTGCACACTAATATTTCAAAGAACAGATATTACTACTTTGTGCAAACAAGTTATCAGTTTAAGAGCATGAATTACTAATTAGCGCGCAAAAATTATCATACAAATTTACCCCTGAATCCTGTTTGGGCTCCGTTAATGAATTAATGTTTATGTGAGTTGCATACTTTCTGGATCACTCTCTGGAAGATAGTTTACATCTAAAACAGGAGCACCAATCTATCTAATTAAAATCTTACTGCTATGGTTTATATAATCATTCTAATTCTGTATGATCTTATAATGTAAACTCAGTTCCTTTAATATATTCAGAGGTGTGAAAATATACAGGTGCATATATGTATGTCTCTTACCATTCTGAATGTCTAGGGCTTGTGGATTGTAGACTGCCAGGGGCCGATTCTGTCGGCTCAGCTTCTTGGACTGCCTTGTGGGAGCAGAGAATACTGGGGCAGCAGGTGAAAGAGGGCATGACTCGGGAGCATCTGCAAAGATCTGAATACACAATGTGAATGAGTCTCTACCAAGACAAAAAAGTCACAGTGCAGATACTCGGAGACTGTAGAGCAGCACCAGCATGTCCTCAACTGACCTCACTTAGTGAACGGGTTTTGAAAGGCTTTATATAGTGGTAGATGAATGGAAAAGGCCATTTGCAGCCACAGCATGTGCTCCTAGGGAAAGCTGAGCAGCTCATTGATTGGACCCTAAAAACTGCATGTGAGAAGATTTTGTTGGTGCCAAAATAAACAAGAGCAGCTCCACATGTAACGCAACCACATCCCGTCCAGAAATCTGGGTCTAAGTTAAGGTGACATTTCTCCTCAGAGAAACTGACCCACTCTCTGAAAGAGTGGAGAGTAAAATAAACAGGGTTTGGACTCGGGGAGGGCTGGCCAACTGGCGCAGCCTGTTTACACCGGGCCGTGTTTACATATAAACGTCAGATGTAGAGTTAAAAGAGAATAGGGCTGCAGAGGAGAGGAAGTCTCAGCAGAGCCTCGGAAAGGATCACAGACGAGGGGAGGGGGGAGGTAGGGAAGGGAGGAGGGAGAGAGAGAGAAAGTGGCAGAGAAAGTGAGAGAGTGTGAACGGGAGAGGCAGACACAGAGGAGGGGGCATGAGAGAGAAAGTTTGTAGGAGAAAGGCAGATAGAAAAAGTGAGAAATCTGATATGGCTGAGAGTTTCTGCTGCCTCCCTCTCTCCCTCTCGCCTCTCTCTGCAGATGGAGGTGAATGTAAAACAGAGTCTACTGTTGGTATCTGGGGGTATCAACAGTCTAGAGTGGGACTAAGCTGTGAGGGAAGTTAATGCCTGTCTGTCTGTCTGCTCAACTTTTCCCCTGCTCTAACACGCTGTACTTTCCAAAATGCTCTTGCTGCATTCTAACACTACATCCTTCATCGCCTGGACGGTGTTGGATACCTCTGGGTAGTCTCAGAGACTAGCGGTATACACTGTGCTACTGGTGTTGTTTTAGCACATTTCTATACCCCGTTGGTTTTCAACAGGCCTCTGTATTCTCTCACACCCCATTTTAGATTTGTGAGCTTGGGTGGAGACATTAGTCACAACACACATCATCTTCCATTTAATGAAGCTGGATTCACTAAAAGCTCCTGGTTTCATCTGATTGTACGCAGAGTGCAGTGCTGCTACACACAGATTAGAAAACTAATCTCAAACCTTTTTCTCTTTTGCTGTCAATTATCCCCTTTTGAGGATTGACACTGATTAATGACATTCTCGGGAAATTACATGATCTACAGGTTATGAAACAACTCATAACCAAAATAAACACATTTAGGCAGGCAAAGGACCTTTCAAATATAATAAAATATATACGATAATCTACAGAATAATCAACCTACTGCAAATGAAGAGAATACCATGTGTTTAATCCTGGTATGAGCACTTGGGGCTCCCCCTATTGGTCAGATTAAAACAATTCTGGATATTAAACTGCTGTCTAACACCTCTGTACATTAATAACTGGGTGAAGGGTATGCTGTCCCAAGGGTTTAAGTTGGTACACGTCTCATTATCTGAGAACTTTATTTATGCTCATTATTTTGTACAATATGCATATATCCAAACAAACCTCAAAGTATCCATTATTTAATATGATGCATTTTCATTGCTAGAACATTTGCTCAAAGAAGCTGACTTTAAGGTGGATTAGGCAAGAGTTTTGTGTGAATATACACAAGTCTAAACCGCCTTAACAAACAGAACCTACAGAGGAGAAGAGCATCACATCCACCCTAATTGAGACTCTTACTCTGCCCAAATGAAATTCTGGTGTCAGGTACAGTACAGTGTGTGCACTTCTCTGCCAACAGAAACTGCCAAATCGAAACTTAAGAGCAAAATAAAAAAACTTCAAAGCAATAGTAAGAAAGCACTCAGTGCCAAGACACCAGGACTTACAAACATTATATCTTCTGCTTCGCTTGCACATTTATTATCCTTCAGTATCAAGTAATTACACGCCACCCAGGTTGGTAAACACAAAGGTGCTGTGTGCGGCTTACTTATGTCACGTCACCTGATTCAGATTTCATTTGGTGCCATCATTGTACCTTGTGTTGCCTAGAGTGCCTGTCTTTTAGTAAATATAGTTCTGGATGGCAAGTGGAAACACAATTATACACAAAATGTTGCACTGACAGAATGACTCATGTAAGTATAGTCAGTGCAGTAGAGATTTGACCAATCAAAAACAGACATTTTGGGAGAAAATAGAACACAATACACTAGAAAGACTTAAGATATGGTACTAATTACTGTCACTGGAAGATATAGTGCTATGATGAGCTTCCAGTTTTCAGGGAGTGTTCAGTTTCAAGTGTTACTTTGTGATAGTACTGTCGATACTGCACGGCGTGTCTGTCAAATCCCTGTCTCGAGTGTTACCGTTTCATGTTGTTCAATGAGGATCTCCACCACAATGTTCTGGAACTTAAGATCCATGATGGCAGCGACAGTCTCCTCCTGTGGTCTCATTAACGTGGGGCCAAACACCACGCCCAGGTTGGCCACGGTCATCAGATTCTGTTTACTGTGAGCCGCCACACTGAGGAAGATAACAACAGCTCACATTAAACATGTTTCTCTCCAACTTACTAACTCAACTTCACTGATATGATTTGGTTTTTGGGACAGAATAAGACTGTACTAAAGTGAGAAACATAAACCTCTGATTCTACCTCATTCTTGATGTTCTGGATTTAACAAGAGACCACTGAACTCTTGAGAGAAAAATGGATAGAATAAATATGAACAAACAAAAACAGGGCAAAACTGTACTGAACTGTATCTGTAATGTATTGCTATTGTTTACGTATATGAGCAAACAAGAAAATGAAGCCAAAAATAGTGGCAAATATCAACTATGGCCTGGCTACTGCCTGAAAAACACCCTTGACATACAGTACAGGTTTTCCCATGCAAACTGTTTAGAAGAGGAGGTAATTCACCAGATCTTGAAGCATCTTGTCTCGTCATACATACAGTTAGTAGATGACAGCCTAAACAATAGCCACAATCATTAAATATAAAGCCATTTGCTGTGTAAAATTGCTCCTCTGCTCCTTTTTCCTAAAGGTTAATGTTTCATTTCATAACATAGTAATAGTTTTTATGATGTGAACAGAGAGGTGGCCCACCTCTGGACCGCCTCACTGCAGGAAACCCTCAAGTATGAATTGTTTCTTCCTATAATGCATAATTTCACAATGACCAAGCATATCAAAAGTCCAAAATGGCTCAAGAAACACAATGAGACGTTGCTATCTTGATGAATAAGTTTGAACCGTCTCTTGACCCTTTTCCTTCTATGTATTACTTCTTAGTTTTTCACATTTAGAACAGAATCCTTTCTCGATTCGTTTTATAAAATTTATTTCACACATCACAGAGGCACTGAAAACTGTGAATACATAAAGCAGCCACTGCATTTTGAGATAAAATGACGACACATCTTATGACATTTCACACTTTTGCCAACAACAGGAAAGCTGAAGCAAATCTTAGCCAATACTCTGTAAATCTAAACATTAACTTGACCTGCATGTACAGTTTGACATATATACAGTAGCTCCCTACACTGAATATAACATTAAATAAAAAATTAGAGCATTTGTGCATCTTTTTGAAATTACACACATTGATATCCTTATCAATTCCAACAACACTAGTTGTATACTTGTATACTTCTGGCAGCTGCTATTCGGATTATTTTAACAACACGGTAATGACATTTGACACAGAGGAATGACACGTTTTATTAAATGTCTTCCAGATCAGTTTTGAAATCAGGACAACTTCAGTAGATGAAACTTTATCTTAGGAGGTCAAAAAAAAAGAAGCAGAGAAAAAAAACCTTTATTTGAAGAAAAAGTTAAATGGACAGGTGAAGAGATTTCACACTCAAAATATGATGATATGCAGTGCATCTGCAGAGAGACAGTTTAAATAGCTTCAAAGGATGCCTTTGAAGACAAAAACATTGGTGACAACTCACATTTATAACATCTCTGAAACCATTTCAGATAGCAGTGTGAAATTCTGGCTTTGCTTCCTTCCCCTGCAGGACATGCACACACGCCAACTTCAGAAAAATATTCGAGTCTCTCCAGTCTGGAGAATTTCACGCTGGATAATCCAAATTCAATTTCAATAGCGCTGCCTTTTTACCAGAGCCTGATTCTGCAGCGGGTTTCTATGAAATAAGATCCACCAGACTTTCACTGCCTCAGGGAAGAGGGATTATTTACTTATCTTCAATTTGCTCATATTTAGTTTATAAAAAGCTTGCTGAGGTAAAACCTTGTAATGTTAGCTAACATTATTTCTTAAATCTTTCTTCCTATCTAATCTCACAAATGGAGCAATGCACAATAGTGCTCCATCCAGGGGTGTATAGAGTAATCTCAAGAGAGGGCTTAATTTGAGAGGTCCGTTTCATTTCCCTTCACTGGTGGGCTGCACAACGGCACACTGAACAGGTACGGTACACTACACAATCCTCCTTCAACAACTTTAAATAAACACCAATATGACCTAAGAAAAGGCAAAAAAAAAAAACCCGTTAAGATGCTAGCAGCATCAATTTTTTTTACCCAGCAGTCACTGAGTAGACAGAGAAGAGATGGAGTGACAGCAGGGAAGGGGGAGTGAAGAGAGTGGGAGTGAGGGAGAGAGAGAGAGAGAGAGAGAAAAAGCATGTGGAGTGAGAATGAGGAGACAGACAGGAAGAGCAGAAAGAGAGAACTGAGAGAGAGAGAGGGGGTGGAGATTGGGTGAACTATGACCAAGAAACTATGAACACTCACTTGGCCAGATGCTTCATAAGCAGCCCGAGGACTTGTCGATTCCTCTCCGGTAGTTTGTGGACCAGGCAGTGGACGGCTTGGATGCGAGACTCTGGACTACCGCCCTCTGTTCAAACGCAGAAGCAGCCATAAACTCACATTAAACTACAAGGATTTCTCTGTGCTCCTCAGGTGGCAAAGAGCCAACGCTGTTGCGATCGAACACTGTACAACATTAGCAAACTGCAAATTTAAAGAGATGTTACACTACATATACACTTTTGATTTGAGCAGTGCACAATCAAGAGTTTGAAGTACAGAAACACCAAATAAAAGTCATTTAGTGGAAGGATTGAACCTTGAACAATTTGGATACATTCTGGAAATTTTTAAATTGAGCAAAAGTTAGTGGACCTTTAAGAACATAACGATCAGAGGCTATCACCCTCAAGTATAAGGGTTGGAGGATGATACATTCCAGTTTAAATAAGTGAAGAAGAGGTGTGATAGTGATATATGGTCTGAAGCCTCCCAGAATTTGGCAGCAGGGACCACTATGCTGGCGGAGGAGATAGCTTTACGTTACTGTCGCTACCGTATAAAAGGGTTGTGTTAAAACCCCCCAAGATCATCTCTTAAACATTTCCTCACACATGGGCATCTGACCGCCCACACACAAACACATACACACACACACACAAAATATCATTACTATGGGAACGACAAGGATTTAAACATGGAAAAAGCCTCTTATGGATGCTGTCATCCATCAAAAAAAATATTCATTGCTAATCCATTTTTTCCCCCTCGTTATGAGGGCATTGCGAGCGCCTGATAAAAATGTAAACCTGATCCAATTATAGCACTTGTTGTAATAAGATTCAAGTTTGGCTTGCTTTAAAAACATTTCATACATAAATGATGTTATGTGGGCGAGAAAAAAAAAAGGGTCTTTTTGCTGTTCAAGGTCACTCACTGGACCATTTGAGGGCATGCTAATTACTGCATCTTTATCATTTTAAACCTTTTAGCTTTAAACTTTAATGGCTTATTTGGCCACACATTTTCAGTATTAAAACAGGTAGAAATAAGAAATAGAAAGACAGTGTAAAACTGTCTCAAGAGTCAAAAATGTATGTCCAGGCCAAAGTCAGCTGAAAGGCTTTTTTGGTCAACTGTATTCACTGGAAGTCAACAACAAATATATCCACATTTCTCATCAAAAAACAGGACAAGAGTGTCCTCAGACGGTGGGATTTACTACCACACACACGTTAGTGAGTGCAGAGAGTGACACATATATGAAACCAAGTAAGAAGACATAAAGGTATGGCATTACACACATTACACTTTTTAGAGACATCTGTCTCTAAAAGGATACATAGGATACATACAGACCAATGGCTTTCAGACTATGAATCGTTTACTTAAGAGGGTTGACCACTATTACCTATGTTTCCAGAAAGTTAGTAAAAAGTAATCTGACTGTTTTTCACTTGACTGCATGTTTTCAATAACTCACTGAAGAACAAACCATTGGACTCCAGGGCCTAAACTGAAATGTCAATTTCAGACTAATACAACATTCACTGCTGTTTGCTTATGGTCTGTACTCAGATCAAGAGGTGGTATAAGAGATGTTCAAACTTACTTGCTGGGCTAATAAACTCTTTGTAAAGTCCATAGGTCATCAACGGCTCAGGAAGGCTCCTTTAAAGAGATAGTGAGAAAAAGAGAGAAGGGTGTGGGGGTTGGATGGAGAAGTGAGAGTTGAAGTGAGCGAGGGGGGGACAGAAATAGCCGGCACACTGTTTTATAGGGTCTGCACACAGCAATGATTAATGTGGTCAGGCCAGGGGATGGAATTAGATGGCGCACGCATTGAGATAACCAAGTTCATCTGAAGGTACTTTCACACTGCAGCTGGCCAGTGGCCAAAGGTACTTAGCCTCAGAGGAAACTGAGACTGACCCTGCTTTATTCCAGCAGGCCAGACACAAAGTAAAAGACAAGTCAGAGCAACACTCAGCATGGTTTAATACAGCATAACAATGTGGATATGCTACGTTAGCTTAAACAGAGTTTAAAAATGAGTAAATGTTGCGGTGAGTACTGCCTGACTACACACAGTAAAGCTCTCCTTTACTTTTGGAGGTGAAACGAGAGAAGACCTCACAGTCTTCTCTCGTTTCTCTCGGTCTTGTGACGACCCACAGCCCATCACATCAAACTGCCTTCTTGAAAGGGTCAAAGCTTACAATCAGCCCATCACAACACAAACTTAACCCCTTTGAATAGGACTTGTCATTTCCATCCTGATCAGAATACTTTAGTGAACAGTAGTGAAAATAAGAGAGAAATCAAATAGGATATCAATAGCTTTGCTAGTTATTCTTTATTTTTTGTTGATTAAAACGAGAGTGCAGGGCCTTTACATATAAATGAATGTCTGTTACATTCAAGCCATTACCAGACGAGTTTACACAATGCTGATTAAGCCTAACACCACCAGGTAAATCTCTCTGTATTTTGCAGTATGCCAGAGCTTTTAAATCTGGTGTGTGTGGCGACATTCCTGTGCTGGTGTAGTAACTTAGTTACTGCTCTTGGACAGGTTGGTCTTTGTAAAATATTTGGAGTGGGCTATGTAGCTATTACATTTACTCTACATAAATAATGGATTATTGTCTTGGAACTGTGGAAATTTGAGCGAGCTCCCCTGTAGGCATACGTCATAAGCGCGCATCAACAGTGTTTGTGTAATTACTCTTACTGCCAGAAGGAGGAGACAAAAGTTCCACACTCCAGCTTTAAACTACCAATTACAAAAAAAATGACAATATTTTCATTTTGCTTTTTCAATTTGACATTTTAATCTGTTAATTTTCACAATGATAACATTTTACAGCAAAACGATTGAATGAATTAATTGTACAAGTTAAAGAGCAGATAAATCAAAACACGTAATCATTCAACACAATGTTTTGGCAGTGCGTGACAATACTGATTTATGATGGAGCTAAAACCTTAATTGTTTTAAATATACAAGTATCAGCTTCTTGTGAGTATTTTACCGTTTGTAGGGAAAACAGGTAAATTCCAAACTCAGAAAATACAACTTTGCTTTTATTTAAATAAGCAAAGCCGACTCAATTTGCTGCTAACGGCACGTTTACAATAACAAATTGGCATTTAAGTGAAACTGCCTCAGCTTCTTGCAACTAAAACACATTTCTAATCTTTGAACTTCTCCCACGCTATTGTGAACCTGGAAGGAGTTGATGAATGTGGAACAGGCATACGGTAAGCAATGTGACCTTGCAAGGAGTTAATTATACAAAGGCACTTTGCATAATTAACTCTGTAGCCATTTTTAAAAAGACAGTCGACAATGGATAAAATGTTTCATACTCAAGTGAACAGAGGCTCTATCATATTCGTCAAAGGAAATATATATTTAAAAAAAATCTTCCATTAACCAGTGGGGTTGTCGTAGGTCAGAAGTGGATTTGCTTAGACACGCGGTAACTCTGAATAATACAGTTTGGTGGCTTGTAAGATGAATCAAAATGATCCATTATGCACCAAGCACAGGTGTGTCCGGACTAGTCAAGTCATGTCACATTATGTGTTTGAATGCATCAATACAAGAACAACCAATTATTTACACCTCAAAATACATTCAGGGGTCACATTACTCAAAACAAATTATTTGCAAATTAACAATATTATTAGTACTTGGTAGAAATTTATGGTTTTAGGGCTGCAACTAATCAAATCATAACAGAAGTTATCTCGGGCTACTTTTCATATAGAGCAGGTCTAGACTGTACTCTTAATATATTTTCTGTCAATCGATTAATGGACTAATTGTTGCAGCTCTAGATGGTTTACATTCGTCTATGTGTCTGCGTGTGAGTGTGTGTCTTTCATCCCACTGATCCTTACCTGAGATAAAGCTTCAGTGCACTTGTTATTGTCTTAACGTCCCAGTCCTCGCTGGTACACAGATCCACTTCGTTGCTCTTCTCATCTGAATGAATCACAGTCATGAAACACATATTCTTACTAGAAAATTCATCGACTGAGACAACAGCACAAAGCACCAACTAACTATTCTTTTCACATTAAGCAGCCAAAGACTCTGTGTGATTTTTGTGGGCAGCCTAGAAAGTCCAAATAGGTAGTATAAATATGTAACTTGTAATTAACCATATGAGGATAAAAGCAGTGCTACTAGCCTTGGGGGTCGAGTCTAGCCCCAGTGGATATGGAAGGAAGTTACAGCTTCTGTAGAGGGCTGCTGGTTCTATACTCATTACAAGTTTAATTAATCCCTTACTACTTCAATGGCTCCACAGGGACTCCAGGGCTGTGTTGTGCTGAAAATTCAGGGGGGCTTTAGTCACACCTTAAGTAACCTCTGATGAATTACAGAGGATGTGGAAGTGCGAATGTCAGTGAAGTGTTGCGAGTTAGACACATGTACTGTACAGGGCTCAGGTCACCGCACAGACTTTAGCTTCGTCGGTGGTGGGTGGTCTGTGTTACTGGGAACATTTATTTTTTTGATTTCATCCAAGCACTGCAGCGAGGAGGACTGTTTCTCTGCCTGCTCTGTCCACAAAATGGCCCATCCAATATCAACTTCTGAAAGCAAACGTTTTTTTTTGTGGAGTGTTTGTTGCCAAAGCTGTGCCTCTGTAAGTGTGTATGAGCTGAGATGAATGGGGTCTGCACAGGCTCTGTAGTCAAACAGGCTTGGTTAGGTCAAGGACACAAAACACAATTTTGACAGTAGCAGTTGGAGTAGCACTGATTATGAAACTGCTAACCACAAAGCAGCAGAAAGTTCAAAGATGTCATTCTTTGTTATTTCACCTTAGTTATATAAATTAAGCGCTTGGGGACATTACTGTACTGTGTGGTGACTTTAGCATAATAGCAGCTCCCATGACACCCTTAGATGCCATTCAAATCCATTCCATAAGAAAGGTCTGTTAAACTAGAAGAAAATGTAATCACCATCACACATTTTCAAAACTAGGGATAGGTGGATTGACAAACTAATCCAATGAGTGTGAAAGTAAGTCCAGGATAACCTTAACCAAATGTCATGTATTGACCTTAACCTAAATAAACAATGCGGTGTAGAAATTTGCAGTGTCATCAATGAAAGTAACGCTTGAATGGCTGACATATGTGCTGTAGACGTGTTAAATGGTACCAAAATTTAAAAAAGGAGAACATGCAGGGTGGATGCCAACTGCTAAAAGGAAGCCTATTGCAATGGTTCCCAACATATTTGGCTTGTGATGCCTTAATAAGAAGCAATGTCTACTTCATCACTGGTTGCTTCCTGTATGTTCAATGTTATGACCAGTTCAACTGTTTTTCCCATCTATCTTTTTAATCATCTTGGGACCCCTTAATCCTTAGTATGCTTCTTCAGAACTGCTTGTCGGATGGTCGGATAACTTAAAAAAAAAAAAACCCTCCCCCCACACCCGGGCCCGTGTCCGACCATTTCTGTAACTTTCCGAAACTGACAAGCCGACATTAACACCCACTTCACGCCGTGATTGGCCAGCAGTGTGGAGGTGAGAAAGGAGCCTGGGTTTGAACTTCTCTCTCAATCTCACAACTATTTCTGTCACTTTTCATGTGAACAACCCAGTGCAACACTACGAATGTCTTCCAGGAGAAACCATTTGAAAATGTGCGCCGTTATATTTAAACGATATCGTCTTCCCCCCTCTCTATGGCAGCCAGCTCTTCACTCTTCCTTCGAGTGTGGCCGTTCGGGACAACTATAAACACATTTGACTGACAACACGTTTTATAACGCGACCCTTAGATTTGCCTTGCAACCCCATGTGGGAGTCCTGACCCTCAGGTTGGAAACCACTGGCCAAGAGGGCCCAGGCTGACCAGGTGGGCTAAATCAGCGACCTTCCTTAATCAAAAAGGTAGCCCACTAGCCACAGTGTGAGGGGCGTCACAGTGGGAAACTATGTTTCTGGTAATTTAAGTGAACTAACCCTTGGTGTTTCAAGATATTGTTTTGTACTGGTATTATTTAACAGAAGTAGGTAGCAACCTAAAGCTTTTCAGCATAAGGTCAGCTCTCTAAGAGCTAGACACATCATCCAGTGTTCAACACATTAATGCTCATTTCCACCTTAAACCATGAAAATGTGGAATGTATTGAGTAGTTCTTTGAAAACATCTCACAGCATTCCTCAAATTCGCCCCACTCTGCAATTATATCTATAGAACCAAGAAGTCTAACTCAGCAACTATTATAGCCATATCCCGACCTACACCACACTCCCCCTGCCACATACTGTACAACAGACAGGTCAGAGACAGAACGGAGCTCACTTTTACAGTCTTCTTCCTGTCATATCGTTGCCTGACATTCAATAGGTGCCGCTCTCTTTGTTTGTACTGTAATATGATGGCAGACTCGTTTATCTATCACTCTGTCCTCTCTGATTGGACCCTGGCCATGTCGGTGGGTGAGATGATGAAAAGGAGGAGGAGTGGGAGGATCCGAAGTCTTTCTTCAGGGTTTAAAGCTTGCTTCACCCACTCACTGTGAACTGCTGTATGCATGAAATGTTTGTGAATGTGTTGGTTTGTGTTGAAGTAGTACTACCTGTGTCATACGTATTAGTAATTTCAGGGATAAAATATAAGATACGTTCTGGGCAGCTTAATGAAAATAGCCCATGTATTCCATACGGTCAATCAGTAACCCAACATTTGCAAACATTATATTATTATATAAAGTAATGTCTGTATTTTCCCCTCATTCACAATCATACGTGGAATGTCAAGACCACAGACCAACGCTTCTTTTACCATATTAAGGCTTTAAAGAAACTTCTCAGAGTGGCGCAGCATAGTGTTAATGGAGTCTACAGCATGAGTCGGCAGGTTGGGAGGCTGGAAGGTTTTGGAGAGGAAGCTGAGACAGGCTGGCGGCTGCCTGAGTTTGTTGTCATTCTGAACATAAAGCTGAAAGTGAGCTGGTGTCTGCTGGAGATGGCAGGAAACCAGAGAGCAGACAGGGAGCAATGGAAAGGACAGAGGACAAGCTCTATAGAAAAGGGGTTGAGTGAAAGGGATTGAAGACAAGTGAGAGGCATAAAGGAAATCGAGAAAGGCGACTGACAGACTAAGCCAGCCACGTTGCACACAAGAGGCCATCTCAGTGGTGTGTTAATGAAGCAAAAGCCAAAAAGTGCAAGGACGTGGATGGGAGGGACCAGGTCTGGTTGTCTGGGAGATATAATACTGAATGGAAGTGAGGCAAAGATACACCCAGACACTTGTTGCACTTTAGAGAGACATGGTTTTGATAGGCTGAGTCATGAGCGGATTGTCATTCACTATCTTTTTAATATCGCCCCGACAGACACATCCATTACGTCAGCACATTCAACTAACTAGAGGCAACCTAATATCACAGAGATAGTGCAGCGGCATATAAATTAAAATTTGAACTTTATTCGGCTTTTACCAGCAACTCTCTATGCGAACACATTTTCAGAGCAGAAAGAAATGAATAAACTTTAACTTACCAATCATTAATGAGAGGAGCTTCTGGACCTTGGAGCTTACCCCGACAACTCTGTACAGGCCTTGGTCATTAATACCTGATAAGTAATAACAATAATGAAGCTATATTTGTATAGCACTTTTCTTAATAAAGTTGCAAAGTGCTCTACAGGGAAAAGAACACACAAAGCAAACATTAAAAGAAAGGGCAAACTAAAACAAGCAATAAAATCATAAAGAAAAAGGGCATAATATTATGTAGGTGGAAACTATACAGCAGATACAATATGTCATTGCAATGTGAAGCAAGTTCGGTAAGATAGAGAACCATTTGCATAACAAAATTTTGGGCATGATGAGAGGGACTAGACCAACATTTTTTGGGACTGAAAAAGAGGTCAGATAAGCATGTGAAGACTGAAGCTTATTAATAAGAAATTTAGTGCTACTCAATGAAAGGCATTAATATTATCTACAGTACATGCTGCCTGCAGTACCTGCCAGTCAGCCTTTTGTTTCAGTATTGGAGCAAGTCTGCCTCCTTGTGTACGGATAAAGGTACTGCACCCATGTTACCTGTTACTATCCACCAATTCTCATGTTAAATTTCCCCAAATAAATCACCTTGTAATTCTCTCAACTGAGCTTTCCCATATTAACATATCTGAAGCTCACCTCTCGTCTCTATGCCGCTGATGGAGTTCTTCACAAAACTCAAACCCACATCATCCAACTGGGCATCAACTGCAGGTGGAAGAAAAAAAAAAAAAAAAACATCAAATGTGGTGACGCATTGCACTCATGAAACTTAATGACATTCTTTTACAGATACAAAGTGTGGTACAGCTAGATTACTTACTTCCTCTTTCTTTAGAAAAAGTCCTCCCAAGATAGTGTCCAATCTGTTAAAAAAAAAAAAAACATCTTCATGGCTTTTTAAAGTTTATTTAAAGTTAAGTATACTTAAGCCTTGTGATATACAGTAAAGTACAGGTATATGTTTAACTGCCATCTTCTATAAGATGGCAGTTAAACAGAATACAGTGCGGTTATAGGAGCCAAGTGTGAGTGATTAAATGATGACATATTACAGGCGGCTGACTCACAGGTTCCTTCCCACCCATGGCCTGCATCCAGAACTTGTGGTCATCCTCTGACAGAGCCTGTACTGTTAGCACCGTGCCTGGCCTGGGAAAGAGCCATACCACATCAGCATTTAGGCAAAACCTTAGAGCTACAGTACAGTCAGGCATTAGGGGATGTCAGTGTCAATACAAAACACCAAATGTGCTTAGCAATCTTTGAAGAAAAAAAAAAAACACCCACTGCCAAGGGCACTTGCACCTTGGATTTGCAGTAACTACAAATATGAGCCCTATTAGTCAGCCCAGCTGGTTTATGAGACCTTCAATCATGTGGGACCAGATGGATGTCAAGTTACTCATCCCAATCAGAATGGATGTGTGGACTCGAATTTCCATACTAAATCTGGGGTATTGCTCTTCTATTAATACTACAGAAAAGGGGCAGGGCAGAGTTAAGTTGTAAGTAAGTAAGTGTGTCACATGTGACATAGTGTAAAATGATACCTGCAACTACAAGCCTAATATCATTACAGTGTGTTGGAGAAACAGTGTTAGGTGAGGATGTACCGATCTGTTATGTCGAGCTCTAAGCAGAACCTCCTGTCCAACATGTCTGTCGTTTTGCGGACACAGGATTTGAGCGTGACAGACTCTGTCTCACCCTGAAAAAAAACAAAAAACTTTTACTGTATAGAATGTTAAAAAAAAAAAGTCACAAAAATAGCATGTCATTCTCAAAAGTGAAAGATTGCATAGTGAACGTGGTTGAGACATCATAGAAATTGTGTGGCATGAATAACCCACTGCTCTGTGTGTCCTATGACTACTCACAATCTTCCCACCAGATCTGTGGTCGAAGGTCACCATGTGCAGGATCTTCTGCTCTTTGACAAATGTGCAGTAGCGTTTGACCCAACTTGAACCAAAGGGAGGTGGCCCTAGAGAAACAAGGCACAGGTGTGACACAGACATTCAACACTATTGGGATCATAACAATCAGTATTGCTTATTGCAACAGTGTCAGGAAAGACATCTACAATGACAATGTGTGTCAGCGGGTAGAGCCACCAAAACAAAAACTGTTCACTTTGCCTCTATTTCAGCAACATTTTGCAGGTGCCTCACACTGCTGCTGCTGGTTAAGAAATGCATTTGAACCTCCATGTTTTGTTCATAACAGGGATGAAAAAGAATAACTAGTCTGTCCAAACTTTCCTGCCACAACAACCCTTCAGATAAGGTCACTGACAACCTACAGCAGGAACAGAAAACATTTCACAAGTTATGTTTTAAAAACTACTTAACTTACACACTTTTACAGGAGTTGAAGGAAAGCCATAAAAGCTGCCCTTCTGACCATGACATTGGACAGTGTGTATTTGAAGAGTTTGTCATGCACTCCTGCCTTGACTAAATTTTGTCACTGTAGTGTGTGTTATGAATGGATGTAATATGACACCCCATAATAAAACAGGCAGAACTATATAAAGGTCTTACGTTTTTCCTGTACATAGAGGTAGCCTTCGCAACTGATAGGGCTGGTCTGTCTGTATTCTTGAGGTGTCTCCCTGATCCTCTTCATCAGCTCGTACACCTCTGACCGTGCACCCTCAAATCGACCTCTTGTCTATGAGGGAGAGGAAGGAAGGAAGGAAACACACACTCCAGGAAGTCACTTCCTGATATTCAGTGGTTACGTCCTAATGAGAGGCCACAGCAAATCAAAACTTATGAGCTTCCCTTGGAAACCCCGGTAGCTCCATGAAATCAGTTGATGAAGTTGGTTAGTAGTAATATATAAATAGAAGAAATGAAACACAGATAAGACCGTAATGGCACAGCAGAATGGGAGAAACCAAACTAATGGAGGTACGAAGTTAACAAGTGGCTGAAGAAGTAAAAGTCGGATTCAGTCTGAGTCAGATATTTTTCTCATATCAAGACAAAAAGACAAGTAAATATTGGACTTGCATCTGACAGGTAGACAAAGAGAGGACTTCAATGAGCCATGACGCTCTGTTTTTAGCTTTAGTGGTTGTGTTAAGTAGAAAATGATTTGCTAACAGGTTAGCCATAGGAACTTGTTAGCCAATAGTATGTCATGGTTTTGTTCCATCCTTGAAATTTAAATTTCACTCATGAACCTATTACGCTCAGGACTTTTTCTAATCTTTGGGTAGAACAAGAACACACAAATATTCTACAAGCATTTGTTGTCATGGTTAGAATCATCCTTATCCAAATTACAAATATAATAATAAAACATTCATATTTCTTACATTCTGAATATTGATCTGCAGTGCTCTTTTATAATGGTCAAAGTCATTGGCGAGCTCGAAGCCCTGGTGATAAAAGGTGAAGACCGTCTGAAAGAAGGCCAGCATCTGAAAGGATCACAACACAGACAGGAACAGATAAGAGATGTTAATCTAAATTCAGCAAGTGAAAGAGAAACAAAATGCTATGGCGCGTCTTCTGTCACGTAAGACAGAAACTTAACCCCATGTGACACATCCTATACTGCCCTGTGCTTTTATTAATGCAAAAGACAAGCCACGTCAGTGCTGGCATGCCACAAAGGCCAGCCACTCACCGGCTCCACACACTCAAACTTCTTTCTCTCTTGGATCTCCTGCAGTTTGCACACATAGTCCAGTGACTCCTCCTGAAAGTGCTGCCTCATGGTTTCCACCTGGATGTCTGCCTGTGGAGGTGGAGAACACACCATGATGATTATAGAGACAGACGGATGCATGGAAGCAAAGGAGAAACATTATGATCTTTGTGATACAGTGCAATTTGAGGTTTTTTTTTGGTTATGGCATTATATTCTTACAAAGGGGATACTGAAGTTGCTTAGTGCTCTTTCAAATAATGAAGATAATCAAATCAAGTTCATTTATATAGCCCCAAATAAAAGGTTTGTCTCAGAGGGCTGTATAATCTGTACAACATGCGATGACTCCCTCTATCCTCTCGATTCAGATAAAGAAAAGATACATACAGACAAAAAAAAAAAAAAAAACTTAAAAAGAAGAAAATCTAAGGAAGTGACTCTTCTGAAGCAGCAGTAATAGAATTACAAAATATCCATCCATCCATTTTCTATACCTGCCTGTCGTATGCAGGGTTGCGGCCGGGCTGGAGCCTATCACAGCTCACTTTTGGTTGAGAGGCGGGGTACATTGAACATATAGTTTCTTTGATGTCACAGGGCTAACATGTATAGACAGATGACACGCTCAAAATTACACCAAGGGGCGATTTAGAGTTGCTGGTGAAATCTACAGTAATCTACATGCGTTTGAACTGTGGGTGGGAACCAGAGCACCCAAGGGGCAAATTTACACACAGAAAAGCCCCAGTCGGCTGGGGAGATTTGTTTCCTTCTTGTCAGCCCAGAATTACAGTATACATCTAAGAACTCTAAAGTAGTATGTATATAACAGTATACAACCAATATTTGCAATGTAGGCTAACACAACTGAGAGCCGAATCATATATTCATATATATATATGAATATATATATATGAATATATATATATATGAATATATTCATATATATATATATATATTTTATACTTATACTTTTTACACTTTGCACTTTTGCAAAGTGTAAAAAGTGATATATATATCTCTACAGCAAGATTACTGGCAGATATCCTCACCTACTAAATGTCAACTACTGATAAGTTATTTTTTATTCACTTTAAAATGAGGAAGATCAAAGTTCACATGCTGCTCTTCATAATATATGCTACTGTTTGTTGAGCTGACAACTGGTGCAGTGTTGATGAAGTTCACGACGCTGGCGTGCTGTGAATGAATCACTGGGTCTATTTATTCAAGTCTGATAGAAATCAGTGTTGGTACCACAGACCCTTGTGTCACACGAGTCACAGAGAACAGAACAGTCTGTAGTCATTATGTCCACAGTTTCAAGTGTCCACTCTGATCGGTGTATACAACATATGGGTAAGCCCTACATGGCTGCATGGCAAAGACAAGAAGACATTGTTAAGTGAGAGGTTGCTAAATCTTCCACAATTTTAAACTTTCACGTCCTGGTACTGTAGCATGGATTGTTCCCCAAACTACAGCAACCAGGTTTAACCTTGGTAGTACAGCACAAGTGAGTACACATTTCCTTTCCAAACAAGCCAGGAAAACTGTTGCTGCAAGGCACGTCAGTGGAAACTCGCAGTCCAACAGGCTTTGCAGCAAAGCTCTTCCTCAAGGCACAAAGACAAAAACAGGGATTCTCCAACTAAACAAAATACCCCTTTTCCATTTCTGTTTGGCTGTCATTAAGAATTGTATATTTTGCATGTTACATATCTGTTGGAGACTTCAGGCAAGGAAACACACCTCTTGTAGCTGTGGCTCTTTCTTTTTTGCCGACATATTCAGAAGCTTTTCCAGAGAGCTGTAGTACTTCTCCGTTTCTTTCTCATACTTCTTTCTTTCCGCCTTAAGAAGGTACAGTGGAAAAAAAAAATACTAGATCATTCTTGTGGACAAAGGAATCAAAGCAATGTGTGCAGTACAATTCATATGCTATTAGCATCCAACTGTAAAACCAAGCATACAAACAGATTGACTAAGAGCTACAAGACATATTGTGAAGAAGAAATAAACCATCATACATTACCCTTACTTTACCAAGATGATCTTTCCTGAACTTCTCCAGGGGTTTCATTAAGGTCTCTGTGATGTTTCTCATCTACACAGAGACACAGAAGCCATAACAAAGCCTTCATTATAGCTTAATTCAATGACAAAGCCCATTGATATTTCATATGACACAACAACATTTTCCAGTCTTAAGTGTTTGTTGACTCCAGGGAAGAGTGGCAGCTGTATACAGTTTCTTGGCCCCTAGGGGTGCTGCCTTATGACTGATGCCCTACTGGCCTTGATATACTTAATTACATGTCTAACTATTATTCTAAAAGTTCCTTTGTCTGCCAATAATGTATTAATAAAGTCACTATTTTT
Organism: Macquaria ambigua; assembly: GCA_008360985.2. NCBI lineage: Eukaryota > Metazoa > Chordata > Actinopteri > Centrarchiformes > Percichthyidae > Macquaria > Macquaria ambigua. The sequence continues at coordinate 191,498 of VMKM01000167.1, read as the reverse complement.
CCTCATTCCTCCAGTGCTTCTGATATGCTGGCTGCAGGACATGTCTGTGCCTGCATGCCTGTCCTACTTCTCCTTACTTTGCACTGTGATGTCATCCCACTCTGCTGAGCAGTGCTGTGCTGAGCAGCATGTTTACCATTATGGTCTGAGCCTGGCGCTAAAACAGTCATCTCAGTCAGCTCCTGATGATGGGCCCACTCCCTAACCTCAGACACTACAGACAGACATTACAAGGGAATGGCTGTTTATAAAAAGTCGCAAACACAAATGCAATTGTGCATCCCTGTCCAAAGAGGAGGAATGTTTTAGATGTATTTCGTTTAAAACTATTTTTCCAAACTATCACTGGCCATCATGAGAAAGTCCTCAAATGAGGACTATATCAATTACTTAACATCTACATTTACATCACAATTAAAGCACAGGACAAGATGGTGCACCATCTCGAACACCACAGTACAGAACATCGTGTGACACTTCAGGCTTTAAGGATGTTTTAACTTCCTTCAAATTGAATGTGTGATTTTTGTGGTTTATAAATTAGCAACTTTAACGCTGCCTGATGCAGAGGATAGTTTTATGGTTGTATGTCATAATGGGCTTTATTGTTGTGTGGACCTTGTTGCAGGTAGTAGCTTATGTGAATCCGTCTAGGTATTTAAAGCTTGGGTGTAATAATGTGGATATGCACTCCTGTCCTCTCTGCAGCCACTCCCAGGCAGGTGCTGTGACCGTGACCCTTAGACAGGCACAAGGGGAGGAACTGTTTGATCACTGTCAATACTTATCCATCTGCTAGGGAACTGGTGTGCTCTGCCTACTGGATGTTGTGGCTGTACTGTACATTGGAGAAAATTGTATTATGAGCGCCTGTCTGGATCTCTGGTGGATGACAGAGTCAGACATTAATAGATGCAAGTACCAAATATGGGCAGTAATAGGTGTAGGCTGACTGGAAATGCCCACAGTGCAAGCATACACAGTTAAACAATTCAAGTGCAATACACCACAGACAGACACACACAGGTATTTTCCCTGGCTTTTAAGCAGGTTCTGACTGGTTGTTCTCACCATCAGCTCTCTTTGGTCTTCTAGGTTCCTGAGGAATGAGGAGAACTCTTGCAAAGACTCATCTGAAGGAAAAAAAAAAAAATCAAACATGGTAATAAATGCAACCATTCTGCCTCACTCTCTCTCACTTGCGCAGCCTAAAATACATTATGGTTATCAGTTGTTCCCACCACAGGTGCACACCAAAAACTGCTCTTAATTTGCTGGTAGAGTAAGAACCGTAAACAAACATTTACAGTGCGTGTATGTGTGGTGCTAACAAAACTAGTGGTTAGTTTCCTCATCATGTGAGGAGACAAACCCACACTTACCAATACATTTCTCATCATCTGTCTTTGCATCTCCGATGTACTCAAACTGAAACTCTCCCAGGCACTGAGCAAACTTTCGTTGTGCCATCCCAAGCTCTGAAAGAAAATTTAAAATATAAAAACCATTACAAGAAGAGCATTTAAAAAGGAGGCAGAATGATTAATATGATTATACTGTATGTTGTCCAGATCTACCAGGTAAACAAGTTTTACTGAAGAAAAATGCTTAGACTACACACACTACAATTACTTGTCAGCTTCACTACATATTCCATCACGAGAAGTAGGTCTGATACCTCACAAAGACCTAACCACTTTGCAAACATCCTGTCTACAGTCTGCTACATCCTGTAGCACAATAAACCCTAGTGTGCGTGGAGGGCAGGTACCACAGGTTCACCCATGCAAATAGAGAGCAAACTTTATTTAATTATCTGTGTGCAAGTCATACACGAATAAAGAGAAAAGAAATAGCATGATGCAACCAATGTACAACCTAAATGAATGTTGGATAGCCCCAAAGAGAAGTTGATAGTATAGGGTTGTTCAATATTGGCAAAACATTTTTTTAATTTTCAAGATATACGATCGGATTTAGCTTTTACAGCTGAAGTAACAGTAATGAAATGTAATGTAATGCAATGTACAGGATAGCCAGACACAAGAAATCAATTAACTTCCCTTTAATCTTGTTGCCGTTAACCTCTTTAATAAATGGCAAACTATATGGCTGTAAATGCCAAGCCTAACCACGCTAGCTGAACCTCAGGCGAATCCTAACATGGGCGGCTAATCTCTGAGAAGCGCACTCACCTATGGAAAACCTGCACAAATGCTCTTGGATCTGCATAAAAACTATTTCTGATTTTGAGAGGTGGATAAATGCTGTTTAAGTCCACCCTCCTCCACACCCCTGCACATCAGTAAACACAGCAAACCAAATCTATTTCCAAACAGTGAAGAGATTCCCCCGAGGTGGGATCTCTGACCCATGGCAGTCCCCTTGGGAAGTATGACAGAATGCAGCAAGGGTATTTTAAGACTGGAGCTACGAGCAGTACACTGAGGAGCAGCGTCATTAGATTTAGCAGATAGCTAGCTGGGGCTCTATAGGGAACAATCAACTGAGCAACACCAGCATTGAATAAAGGCTCTCACACTGCTGAACGTCTGTAACTGCTACAAAGGGTGGGAGGGTCACAGCCAACAAAGGTCCCCAACTGGATTTAAAGTGGGGATGTTGCAGTAAGATGGTATGCCTCATCCCGAAATAGGTTTTGTTATTGCCAACTAAAGCTTGGGTAAAGACAGCAAAAGCATCCTAATATTCTCAGAAGGAAAAGCCCCTGTTGTATAGATTATAATAAAATGTCAAAACAATCCAGCACAATTATTTTTTTGTTTATTGATTTTTTGAGCTGTTTGCTATGTCTTGTTCATTTCTATTGGTGGCTATGCCGCTCTGAGCAGTGTGTGTACACATGCTATGGATTAAATCTGCAGTAGTGCCCAAAGCCCAAACATGTGAGAGGTGTTGGTTGGACAGTGTCTGCCTGAGCCCAGCACAAAGGACATAGCTTCTGCCTCAATTGATTATTTTAAAACAGTTTGAAGTCCACTGCTGGTCGCTCTTCAGCTCAATCTCAAAACTTGGCAATTCCACACACAAGGAAATGTGGGCAAACCAAACACCTGTGGGCAATTCCTTTGGCCAATTTGTCTACGTCATAGAACTACAGGAAGTAAAGGGATGCAAACCAGACAATGGGACAGCTTGTGTATTACAGTTTTTAGAATTGTTTGTTCTTAGAGTAGGTCTTTATATAGCACTTGGAGGAAATGTTCTTTTTCTTGTTGGTGACGTAATTGTTCGTCTTTGTGCAAAAGCACATAAAATAAAAAGCAGGCTGCCTCACTGGTAAAATTACAAATCAGATACAGCTTTTTATCCGCAGGAAGGTAGCAAATATATTCTAATGACAGTAAGCAAAACAAAGGGATTCATGATTTGCTTATGGCTCATAATAGCTCATTTCTTGGCTCATGACCTTCTGCAAGACACTTCACAGGCCCAACTTTAGATCATTAATCAAGGAGACTGAAGAGGGTCTGCATTTGTCCTTTCCCCAGATACCACAGAGACATGGTAAACAAAAAATAGGCCACTGCACAAGCAACATTAAAAGACTCTGACAAACAATAGCAGTAGAGTGTGGAATCCTCTTTAAAGACAGCAGTTTGGTGATTGGAGGTGGGATTAGTATCATGGGATGCCTTATTATTGTCAGCTTATAATCAGATGTGAGTTATTACAAGAATTCATTAGACAATAGTTTAGAGTAGAAAACTTATATTATAAACTTGTGTCAACCACACCTAATAATTTTGGAGCTCATATTACTACTACACTACTAATACACTAAAAGCTTTTCACTTTTTGGCCAACATGTTTCTGTCACAGAGGTGACTTCTAACTGGTGTAAACAAAACCTGATGAACGACTATGTGGGAGTATTTAGGTACGGGTTACGGGCATTATTTTCAAAATACAGGTATGGCAAATATAAGCCTGTCAGGTCATTATTTTGGGAGCAAACACTTATATGCTGAACACATAGCAATTTTCTTTGAAGTGACTGTAAAATCTAGAGGGAATCTAAACCACACAGACAGCTAAAATCCCAAACCAGGGTGTGCAAGTCCATAAAAGGTGACTCTGGGCACTCTGGTCTAGGCAATTCCTTAATTTGCAAATGGAATGACTGCAGACAACACAAACAATCCTATATTGGCATGGTCTGTAACAAACTACCATTTCAGGATGGAGACAAGACACAGGGAGCATAGATTTCATTGGATTTAATATCTTATGCCTCCACTAGATTTAAACTGGTAGGCTTTACCTGCGGATGCATGACTGGATGCAGGCCTCTAATGTTGACTGCACCACTATGATCACATTTCACCACCGCTCGTGTTTTTATTGTCCTCTTGTCAAACACAACGTAATAAGCCCATTGTACAGCTCAGCTTTATCAACATGGAAACCTCCTTATAACAAGCCCCTAATAGCATGTTCAAATGCATACACCTTTAATCATATCAGATCCTGTACAAACCTCATTTTACAGCTCATCACAGTAGGAACTTCTTTTGACATTTTTCATAATGGCATTTGTGGCTGGGGCTGGGTTGAGCTACATAATACTACTACCAATTTCTTTCAAGCTACAATAATCAATATTTTTTATTAACAATGGGTAAAATGTCTATATGTAATGTGGGGGGTGGCTTGTAGTGACAAACCCACAGAGAGTTATCACCACCTCCAGAGCTCACCTCAGCTCTACAGAGCATTTTAGCATCTTCATTTACATTATTTTGGTTTAACTCTTTTGGTTAACTCTCTCTGCTCTCATCTGTGTTGTTTCCTGTTGCAGCAGGCAGCTGTTTTCAGCGAAAAACCTCTAAAGCCCCACTGTATGATGGACAGAATTAGCAAGTAGCAGCTGGTGAACATAGTGGAGCATTTAGCAGCTAAAGAGACAGATATTTTTCTCAGGAGCTGCTGGAGCCCATAACAGATCTACAATAAGGGTTTATATTGGAGTTACATTTGTTGGGTGGCCAGAAACTCCACTCCAAATGAATATGAATGCTGATCAGTGTCTGTAAGTGTAATTAGGCAACTGTTTGCTAACACGTGCACCATAAGAGCTAAAACAAAATCAGTTACTACTGCTTTAACTGATATCTCTGAAAACATTTTTGTTGGGATCGTTAATGTTTCTGCCTCGACGCCAGGTGCCTTTCAATTATGGCTTTACCAGACCTGTTTTCCATCACTATACCCCATCTTAGTGACATCATCTTGAAAATATAACATTTAGTTTAATTGCTGTAACTCAATAGTCTTTGTTTGCCCTTCTAATGATCCTCATATCCATGGCTTCAAACTAAGAGGGACCAGGTTTCTGCAGTCTGCGGCTCTCTATGCTTTGAAGCAGAGTCTGTCATCTTTTGAATCCCTGCTTTAAACCTTTTATAGAAAAGCAATTTTAAAGGTTGCATATCATTTTATTTTATGCTCGTACTGTGTCTGTACTAGTGTCTTTTCTAGTGCTTCTGGCTCTGCTTTTGTTTGGCATTGTTAACAATATATTTGATAGCACTTTACATTACAGCTCTGTAATAACATGGTAATAGCGGGGTAATAGTTTGATAGAGGTAATAATTAAGTAATACCATGTAATTACCAAAGTAAAAGCCAGGTAACAGCTTGGTATTAACAATGGGTACATCTGGGTAATATTAGACTGAAATTTATGTAACAGGGTAATAAGGGGCCAAAAACAAAGGGTAGTAATGGGGAAACACATTTAAAGATATCAATGAGGCAAAACTATTGACTATAATTAGTAATAGTACAGTAATATTTTGGTAACAATATGGTAACCTGATAACAATAAAATGGTTAGATCTATATCAGTATTTGGATAAAAAATATGGGATAATAACCTGATAATAATAATAATAAATAACTATCAACGTAATACTTTCTAAATAATAAGAAAATACTTGGAAGTCAAAATTGGTAATTACCACTCTATACTGCTGAAATTCATGTTTCAAACATTCCCTTTTGTTTCAAGGTAATACTGTACAAATTATGTGTTTAATGCTGTGACTTATTACCTGGAAACACCTGTGTGGTTGACACAAGCTTAAGAGATTTTCACATTTTGTTCTGCGACATAAAATACGTCAGTAAATACCCCACTCGTAAATTTTGAAGTTCGTTTATAGCCTAACGTTAGCTTTTTACTTCTGGTGATTACATTTACACTTCAAAAATGATAAAAGTGGTGTTCATTTATGAAGATTATCTTGCTGAACAAAATGTGTAGGCTAGGTATCATAAACTTTTGTTTGCCACACAGCTTATTTTCTGCAATAATTCAAAATCCAATGGAAAAATCCCATTAGCTTTTTGTCAAGGGAACCAGGGCAATGCTAACTTCCGGGTTGGTCTACAAAAATACATTATCCCTGCAGCACTTTATTGCACCTTATTAGAATATTAAGGGTATCTTTATCTTTATCTCAGCATCAAGGCTCAGGTCACTGTGGACAATTAGTGTGTACTCCTATAACAGTGATGTCAATGGATAGATTTGCAGGCTCTTTATTAGAGCCATATGTGAGCCTGGTGCACAAATCACACCCGTCCACAATCTGATTACACAGGCTGCATGCATGTTTAACTCACTGCAGGGTGGACAGCTAATATGAGAATATATGAGGCCAAGCTGTGTGGACTTCATTACATAAAACATGAAGAATGAATGTTATCCGGTTACATGACGCTCCGGCATTAAATCGACGGCAGGCAACATTCAGAGAACGAAAAAAATAGCTGCAGCATTTGTGTCCCTGTACAGTGTCAATTGAAGTTAAAACAGCATAGATCAACTGGATACAATCAGTGGAGCAATAAACAAAAGTGTCAGATGAGAGGTCTGCATAACAGATTGAAATGATAGCTGCTGTCCTGGAGGAAAGAACTATCACAAGATAGAAATACCTCACACACACTAGGGCACACAAGAGTCCAAGGCAAAGGCTTCTCTTGCTTTTTGCCTTTTAAAGCAAGGCATTTCTGAGCAAACCTGGGATATGTCAAACTTGGCTAGTTTCTCTGCAGAAAAGCCAGAAACCCCCGTCTACTGGCTTCAGCGTATGAGTCATACAGACCCCACCTCACATCTATCTGATATTACAGGCCAGATTGTTCTGCAACAGGAAAAACATGAAGAAAAAAAATGCCTAGCCCAGTGACATAAACACTGGTGCCCCTATTCAGAAGAGGTGGGAAGAAAAACAAAGATGACACAATGGGGAGGGCACTGAATCACAGGGCTCTGGTTATTATGGAGTATCACAGACCAAAGCAGGAGTTGCTTTTATCAACAAGATGGCTGTCACAAAAAGACAGCCACAAGAAACAAAAATCACATACGTGTGACAAAATAATCTTAACTCGTTTCTTTTTGTTTTAGCAAGGGCACCTTACCATTATTTGGTAACACACACTGTTCCCAAGGTCAACAATGAACTATCATGCTCAAATATCATGGAAGTTTAACAATTAAAACCGGTGTATATTAACAAATAAGGCTCTTGTTGTACATGATTATGATGGCTAGTAATTATTATTTTAATTACTGATTAATCCATTTAATTTTTTCAAATCTTTTGATTGTCAATCACAAGTAAAGTGTTCAAAGCGCTGTTTTGAAAATACTCATCTGAGCAACAGCCCCAAAAATTTAATGGAACAGAAAGGGGCAGCAAACGTCACTCGAGAAGCAAATGTTACCAGCAAATGTTTGGTATTTTACTTAATAAGACTAGTATGAGAAGTGTCATCAATTCATTTTTGTTGATCTAATTGATTAATTGACTGTTTCAGTTCTAGTCACGTTTCTTGTACGCTGTTTATTATTGGCTTATATAATCTGGTCTCTGATGAACTAAGGGACAAATATTATTACTGTGACAAAGCTATCTTACTTACATTTACTTACACTACACTTAGTGCATTATAGACTATGCAAAGAAAAACACTGGGGCACTCATTAAAATCTGCATGTTAATTGCAGGACATTTTGACTAAGCATCTTCCTCAGTTTCAAAAGCACAGTGAAATATAAAAGGTAAGCATGCCCCATAAGGCCCTGATCAGACAGAACGCGTTTTTTTCCAGTTGTTATCTATAGGTGGTACGCTTTTGAAGATAGAGCGGCTCGCGTTTTTGCAGAAGCAGTCTGAACACCACGAGTTGAAAAAACTTCAACTCAGAGCAGATAAGCGCCCGGCGTCATTTGCGGGATTTTTTTCCCCCATTGTCCAATCAGATTAATTGAGAGGTGGGGCTTTCTGTGGTGGTGAGATCTGTGAATGAATTTACTTCACAGCAAAATCACGGTTAGGCTAAGGACAGGTGATTCGGTGGTTGCCTAGTAAAAATTAAAAAAAAACTCAGCAAGCTGCTCTTTGTTTAAAAATTGTAGTCTTCAACAAAAAAGGCAGTGCAGTACGTTTTGCAACTTGCAAAAAGCGCTCTGTCTGATCAGGGCCTAATGGAATCAACTCCTTTTGCTGCAGGAACACACATAATTCTCCCTTTAAAATCATAAAAATGTTTTAACAATTGATTAAAATACACAAAATGTACAACTCGTTATTTACACATAATTACAGGTTCTAAAATGTTTGATTCAACTGTAACTGAAACAGGCTATGGCTTGGGATAAGCAACAAGTTTTCCCAACAAGGACTGGCTTGCAACTCTGTCCATCCTTTTCAGAGTACAGGCCCGATATGCTTCCAATGTACAGTTGTAGTTTGGTTTTACTGTCCTCCTTTTCTATGCTTACAACCTCATGCTGCTTGGGCTTTACATGTTATACACAATATTTTATGCCTCTGTTTCTTCCAACATTGTTGCAACATTTCCTTAACTACAGTCATGCTGCAAAACATCACTAGCAGCACATTTCACCATATTAAAAAAATTAGTGTAACTTGTGTCCCACTTACTGTATGTCTTAAAGCAGGAAACTTAACATTGCATGTTCTGGCTGCTGCTGCAAAAGTTTTCCGCAAAACAAACCAGAAAAGGTATGTATATGTCAGAGTTCAGCTGCTGAAGATGTCCACAGTGTATTCATTGGCGCCTGTTAAGAGTGTTGTTTGTTATGATTTCTACAGTCTCATCAGATGTGCCACTTAGGTCAGAGCTAGTCTGGTCCAGGCCCTCAAAGAGCAGCCACCATTTACATGCTGCGCCTTTCCACAGTCCTTCCTGTTCCACTCTCCCATCTTTTCCAGGCTGAATCCCTGCTCCACACTCGGCTCCCACCTTTGGCCCCGACAGAGCCTGCCCACCCATCCCCTCCCGCAACCTCCCCCCCCCCCAGCTCCCTGCCCACAAAGCGTGCATTACTTCATTCATGACTTCCTGATCCTCAAAACAAGTCTGTAGGGTGAGGCTGCGCTGAACAGTATCCTGTCAATAATGACCAAGTGGCTAATCAAAGATATATCAGTATCTGGATATTCTGTTGGCACATGTATATATAAAGCTACAGTACATCATGCAGTCAAAGGTGCTTAGAATAGCTCTCCACATTTAAAAAAAAAGGAGCCCCAAAAGCATAGTTGTGCCATCAAGCAATGCACTATCACTCTTAGAGCAGGCCTTGTTCTTTCAAGAGATGAAGAAGCGTTCCTCCCACATGACTTCACGTCTCGTGCTAATGCGATTTTAATGAAAGATTGTGATGTGGCTCTTTGGCAGAATCAGTAATGTGATTGGCGGGCTACTCTCAAACCTGCCTGCCAGTGAGAGAAAGACCTTCACATGGCTTGGTTTTCAAAGTGGAACTGAAAGTGAAGGGAGGGAAAAAAAAATTACAAATCACTTTTCTTTATGAGCCAAATCACCAGAGGAAGTCCAGCTGTGGAAATGACTATGATTGATCCCCACTGCAACCCATGACAACTTCTTGTTTCAGATGATTGCAGCAATAACAGAACACATTTCAGAAATGTAGAGTCCATATCTTCTGCTACCAACAAGAAATCAGTGCGTTTGCTAAGGACAACAGTAAGGGGTGGTTGAGAGGGTACAGACAGGAAACAGTTCCTGGGAGGAAACCCTCTGAAACAGAAGCACATCTGCACATTGCTCCTCTAGTGGGCATTTCCATGTCATGGCTCTCTAGCCCATGGGCCCCACTAAAGTTTCCTCTCAGAACCAAGGACTTTCCGTAGTGGGACATCCTCCCAGTCAGCCGTACAAGTGGAAGGAGTCACTGAAAGGCTGAGAAGGGCCTGGGATCTGGGGATCAATTATTGTCCTTTGGACTGTCCAAACAGCAGATCATTCTGAGGTCAAACATAAAGTAGAGTATTTTATCACACAACTCATTTATAGTTATAAACGAGACTAAATCTGTCAGTGTTGACTACAGAATTCTAGATGTAACCATCTTTTCAATACTGCTGAGTGAAGCTGGTAGTGACCATCACATACAGAGGAAGATTACACAGCTTAGCCTCCCCAAATCAACTCCACTCATCAAAAACAACCATCTGAGCTGAAAAGTTCATCTAGCGAGGCTACTTCAAAGCTGCAAACCACACAAACAAGGCAGACTTAGAAGGGAAAAAAACACAGGGTCGCATTCTCATGAGACAAGATTCTTACTTACTTTATAACTTCTTTATACTTGAGCTGCAGCTAAAACTACTGTGAACTTTATAATACGCACTGTGCTTACATCTGAGAACAGGGTGAAAAGACTGCAGAAATAGCCTTTAAATCTGTGTGGTACGATCTTGGTTTAAGAATTTTATTATTTGTAGAAAGTTATGTATACAGACTTTAATCCCTATTTAGGCCATTACACATTACAGTTAATTATCAGGTTAAAAGTCCTGCAAATAATATTAGTTCTTGTTAAATTGTAATTAAAAATCACAAATGGAAATTGTGCTCACAAGGTGAAAGGTGCAAGATTTCATTTGTTCTAGTCACTGGGAGCACAATATGTGGGACCCCATACATACCTGTAAGTAACTAAGGCTGCAACTAACAATTATTTCCATTATCAATTAATCTGCCGAAGACTTTGCCAGTCAATTGTTTGGTCACACGTTCCCAGAGCTAAAGATGACTTCTTCAAAATGCTTGTTTCCAAAAATCCAAAAATATTATGTTTATTATTATATGAGACTAAGAAAAGCAGTAAATGATCACACTTTAGAGGCTAGAACCAGCACATTTTGGGCATTTCTTCCTTGAAAAAATGACTTAAAAGATGAATCCATTATTAAAATTGATGCAGACTAATTTTCTAGCGATTGACAAATTGTTTCAGCACTACCCGTAACATGAGTATTATCATTCAAAAACAGTTGACAGCTACTCAGCCCAGTTTGGATTAATTAGCCTCGCCTTAAATTAAATTTCAAGGTAGGAGACACCTTTCGTAAATAGTAGTGTATTGTTTTAACGTCTTGATAACATTGAAAACAGCCAGGCCATGGCCATTGTTATTTTAATATTTTGCTGTGGCAGTTGGATAATGTTTAAGTTGCTCTACTACTGCTTTTAGCAAGGAGAGTAAACACCTCATGATTACAGTGATCAACGAATGGCAAAAACAGTCATTTAGCATTGGTAAAAGGGACAGGCCACATTTTCAAAAATGGTCTCCATGAAGGGCTACAGCAAAATAGGCTGAGAGCACTTTATTAATGTCAGCACATAAGGACATGACCATCATTTCCTTCCTGAAATGTCAACTGACTTCACCCCAGTGGGAGCGTATAACCAGGGTTCCTTATTCCTTGACATATTCTCACAAGCAGGAGGCTGACACGGACCTAATGAGGGTTAACAGACTTGATATTTGATATATGCGTGGCTATGTTGGACACACTTCAACATCAAAAAAGTGACGCGTTGTTTAGCCACATAAATGTCATATAAAGGCACGAAATACAACACATGACATGTCCTCTGGAAACAGGATACTGTGTGTCAGTTTACACCAACATAGCAGCCAGAGCATCAATATCAACTCCTCTTTGAGCAACAGTGAATACCAGAGTTCACCATAGTGCCCTGTGGACGTTTGCCTGGTTACTCCACGTGGCTGCTGAAGTCACAGCAGCCAGGTAAATTAAACATAAGTAGAAAGCATTTTTTATTTAAGCAACGCTGAACACATGGTATGATCACTTAGCTTAAAAACAACTGCCCTCCTGAGATTTTGACAAATTAATACAACTAAAGTTTACGTGATATGCGATAAAGTTGCAGTTTTGGGGAAATATTCGCCATGATGAGAAGAGAGGTCAGAGGAGAATGGCAAGACTCACTCAAGCTAACAGTTACAATAGACCACAGGTATGTAAATAACAGCTTAGCATAACAGTAATGTAGAGTACAGGAGGACAGTGTGAAGCAGAAGGAGCTACAGCAGCATTAGGCCATGCTGGGTTCCTCTCATGTTAGCTACTGTAAGACTGAATCTATAGAAGAGGTGACTGAGGAGAAGGGAAAAAAAGACACTTTCTCTAAGGCTTCTCTTGTGATATGCATTAAAAGCTTAAATCCATAGATTCAACAGTACAGGTTTGCTGGTGTAACACTGTGCAGAAGTTTTCTTGACACACACACGTGAGGCACCTAAATACCATGGCTGCTTCATTTGGATACCTCAGCATTACTTCATGACCTTTTAAACCCTGTGTCAAGTGTATACCTTCCGCCAAATCAAGGAGCACCTGCTGTTTCAAGATGTTTTCAACTCACTCCAGAACCCAGGAATGATCTCAGAGCTCAACCTAACTAAAGAATGAAGCTGAAGCACGTATGAATAGTACGTCTCGGGGTGAATATTATTGTTGAAATCATCATCACAGCATCAATCAATCTGACCCCTGAGAATCAGATATTTCTCAGGTGTTCAGTACAATGAAATGTGTTCTGCTCTTGTGCATTACACCAGACAAAACTCTTAAAATGAGTAAAACTAAGTTAAATAATAGTTTTAAACAAATATATGCTCAAAAACATTGATTTGTACTACATAATCGTGATAACACAATATGATCATATCCTCATGACATGATAATAAATGACAATATTTAATTGTTTTTGAGTAGGGATTGCTGGCACGACTTCAGTTACTTCCAAGGTGCATGGAGAAAGGAAAAAGTCGGAAGAGGTCAAAATGCCAGCAACACTTTTAGTATAAAAAACAACTTAATTGTCAGACCAACATGTTTCGGCTTGTGGCCTGGACCCTAATGAAGGCCACGAGCCACAACACGTTGATCTGACAATAATGTTGTTCTTTATACTACAAATAATGCTGGAGTTTTGACCCTTTGAATATTAAATTGTTTCCAAACCCTAAATGTGTCACTAAAAATGCTGCTAAAAAACTGTTTGACACCGTGAAGTCAGCATGAATTAAGATCGCTGTGCAAGCTTGACAGCACCTTGCTGGATCTGTGCCTTTAAGAATTTAGGCTGTCCTGAAGGCACAATGACAAGACATACCTGGGTACCTGCGTAATGAAGTGATGAAGTAAGTCTGTCTGAAGGTTTTGGAGCAGAAAGACATGTTGTGCGACAGTCCAAAGCACTAAGCAATTGTAGCACTGCTGCTGGAAAGTGCCTGAAGCCTATCTGTCACACACTATAGCACTGATACTACTGTAATGAGATGTTAAAAAAAAAAAGAATATTAGTATCAAAAATGACATTCACACAGGGCTGAAACAGTTTGCTGCTTCCAGCCTGTCGTTTAAAAAAACTTTTAAAAGACTTGTTAGACATTGTTAGACTAAGTTAAAAATAAGTACCTCTCAGCAACTAGAGATTTTCCATAGCATTTTGATTTAATACAGTTATAAAACATTATACAAAGAGGCTAAGGGATTTTCCAATAACACATATGGACAGCAGTCCGTTTTTGATGACTATGTGTTGAAGTCCGGCTGTAATCACTGGCCGCCTTACACACAAGCCCAGCCCACAAGACTAGAGTTCAGAGAGATAACAATCTAATAATTTTAGCCCAGTTGAGGTGTGTGACTGAGAGCAAATAGAGCAGGAGGTAATCAAAAGAACTCAGGGCATTTGGATCAGGCTTACATTTCTCAAAACATGAATAACTATCCTCATAAAACAGAATAAAAGAAAGCAGCATTCAAACAGATTAGAAAGACAACGCCTTGATCTGGTTATCATGACAGTCTCTCATGTTATTTGACAATTAGTTCATCTGTTCTGTAACTCCTAAGTAGGCTGTTTTCCCCCACTCATAGCATAACCAAATGGAAAGGACAATCATTGGCAAACTGAGGAAGAAGTTGTTACAAAAGTGAACACATCAAGACCCCAAGACCTCCTCCCAGAGCAAGTACATGCTTTTTTTTGGCGAGACTTTTCTCACAGTATAACGTTTAAAAACAGTCAAATCAACTTACGCTTTGTTGCAATGATGAGGTTCTTCCCATCTTTGTACAGTTCTTTGATAAATCTGTTAGTTTTGTCCAGCTCTGCTTCGTGTGCCTTTATTTTCTCCCTGAAGCAGGGGCTGTCCAGATAGCATTCACTAAATTCCAGCGGGTGTAGTCCCATTTCTGTGACAGATTGATAGCTTCGCTTTTTAGAAGGGGAAACTGGTCAAAATGCCGCTTACTTTGTAGCTTAAAAAAAACAACTAGCCGTTACAATCAAATTACCGCTATTTTCGCAGGCAGTTTCTAGCAGATAAAACATAGCTACGTCAAGTAGCAGCAGCTAACGGTGATTAGCATGGTAACTTCTAACACAGGCGCGTGGGTGTTCCACAGTTGTCAAAATAACGAAAAGAGTAGCAGGTATAGCGGTTAAAAGGTGATAACAATGCGCTATCGGGTGAAGTATTCATCGGAAGTCGGTTCACAGGAGTTGTCAGAAAGTCATGGTTGCTGCATCCGATTTTCCCTTCCTCCATCTAACGCACTCCACCTAGCAAAGTGACAGATTGAGAAACTCTGCTGACATCTGTGTGCGTGTAGCAAACTTCTACCAAAGAGTATCTAGCGTCTGCAAGATGATTTGGTCATATCTACTTCCGCCTTCGCTTCGCCGCCCCGTGAGCATTGATTTGGTTATTTGCAGGTCAAAAAATTATTTATAAATTATAAGTATTCAGATCTTTTTCTTACGTAAAAGTAACAATATCAGACTGAAACAGTACTGCATTACATTCAAATTATTACATACGTAAATGTAAAGAAGTAGGCGATTGGCTGAACATTTTAAGTTAAGTACATATGAGTAAAAGTAAATTGATATGCAAAAAAAAATGGACAGTGAGAGTTTTGTATTATTATATTAGTTAATTATTATTAGTGATGCATTAATGTGTAAATAGCATTTTACCATTGTAGTTCATAGAAGCAGTGCTAACTAACTAACTTTAACTTTACTGCAGCTGTCAGATTAATGTAGTGGAGTGAAAAGGATAATATTTCTGTCTGAAATGTGATAAAGTGGCAGGAAAAAGTACCTCAAAATTGTACTTAGGTACAGTAAGTGTACTCAGTTAATGTCCACCACTTCTAGAAAGCTATGTTAAAAGAAACTTTAGCAAAAAAGTTTAGGTTTTTAGACATCTAGCTTACACATTGCTGTTTCAGCAAGATTTAAATGACTATATTTCAATGTGAAGGAGGATGCTACATTAAAACACAGAGAGGGAAATGCTGTTGAATGTTGGTGCTTATTGCATGTAGCCCCTGTTTGTGTCTCTCATGTATTGTCACTACACTCTGATGATAAATGAGAGGCACAAACTGGGGCTAACTGGATGATGGGGATAACACTGGAAACACAAGAGAAGGCATACATGTTAATTACCGTATAAAGAAAGGTATAAATACAGTTAAGTATACAATATGAAAGAACCACTATGAACAAGATAAATAATAGCATGATATACAAAGTATAAGTAGATGAGGTCATACAAACAGTGTGAAACAAATAGTACAGACAGGAGGCGAAATGGTATACCCATAACCAAGGCCCTGGGGACTGCGAAGCAAAGGCTTACAGGGGGGCAAGCGAAATACAGCAAAGAAGAAGAGGCTCTTCAAAGAACAATCAAAAGTGAACTCCCAGCTGCAGATTAGTACCAAGAGCTGAAACTGAACAGTGCTGGAGGAGCAGATTGGAGACAGAATCATCACATTACACCAAAGCTCAAATCTGAGAGCAGAGCACTGCAATTTTCAGTAACTACAGTGACTAGTTACCATTATCACAGAATAGTAGACAATCCACAGCAGGTTAAAAACAGGAAAGTCTGTGAGTCAATACTGCCCATATTGATCCTTTAGTGCCAACAGTAGCTCTACAAGGTCAATCAACAAGGTAAACCATCAAGAACACCAGAAGCCAAGTGCTGCATATAAGCTAACTAGGTTATGTGCTTAAGCTCCTGCACAGTCTTCAACCTCCTCAGTCAGATCATCACAAACTGTGGCTACAAGGTGGAGCTACCATTAGCCACCTCCTGCAGGCCTACATGCATGAGAAATCTGTACACCCAGAGTTAGGGATGCAATCTAAAGCAGTGACAATAAGGTGTCATTGTGGAGTGGAGCAAATTAGTACTAAAGTGCTTAACCTACTCATTTTTAAGAATGTTTCTTTTTTGTGGTGGTTTTTATTGGCATGATCTCTCTTGATCTTTTGTAATCTTTGATTGTGCTTCATTATTCATTGGTTCCATCAGAGGCAAATCATTTACTGTAGCGTAATTTGTAAATAAACACGGACATAATATTTCACCATGCTCTCTAAAGTTAACACGTCCTGCTCGTAACTTCAAATTTAATAAACTTCATTACAACTGCGCCCGTGGAACCTTGTCTCGTTACATGTTTCCTCCCGAGTTGTTTAGCGCGCGGACACGTTTCTTGTTTAACGGCAGCAGAAAATGTGATTTACAGTTTTATTCAACATCCACTCGTTTTGACGTGAACATTAACAGATACGGTCATTTTTTTTACATGCAGCTAAGCTATCGTAGCTACTGTCAGAACAGCTTTTATCATGTGAGCTAACGCAAGGCTGCTGCCAGTAGAAGGATTGCTCTCAACGATGCTAGCGACTTTATTGGACATAACCGTAATGTTAACGTGTGCGTGTTTGCAAAATTAGCAACGCCACCTTAACTAAATAGCAGTGATCTTTTCCGCGTATTTCCATCCCATACTATAGCCTGTGATCTAAAAAAAAAACCTACAGTAAGTCAACATAAATTGTCAGTAATACCTGTAAAGTACTTAGCATTTTGTTTAATTAACAGTAGCTTTCTTATGTAAGATTTCCTGTTTATGTTGAAGTTGTTATGATAATTATTTTTCATTTACTACAAGGTTTGGGCATATATGGAAGCCCATTTCCAGGAAAAGAAAAAAATAGATTAACTAATATTTTGGAATGACAAACATAAAAAATATGTTCTGGTAAGTCAAAACTATGAGATCTCCTGAGTCAAAATTATGAGTTAGTTAATCAAAATTTTGACTTCATAATCATGATTTCATATCTCATAATTTTGACTTCTTAGTAAATCAAAGTTTGGACCAATTACCTCAACATTTTGATTAAGAGAAACCAAATCTCACAATTTTAAATGTAGTCTTTTCCTGGCAGAAATGGGCTTTCGTAGTCTATGAGCCATGCAGTACAGTACAGAGTAATATGTGGCATTAATTTGTTTATTGTATTATCAGACATTATCATTTCCTAATAGACTCTCCACTCTCCTCTTTTGTTGCAAGGGATGCCTAATGCCAGTGCACGGCCTAAGCATGGCAGGAGGACCCGAAGGCGACGCAGAGAGGACCCTGCCAGGAACGAGCTGGTCTCTAGTTCCCTAGAAAGTGCCCAGCAGTGCCTGTTCAACCAAGATTATGGAACTGCGTTTGTGCACTACCTTCTTGTCCTCAACCTTGCACCTATGTTTAAGGACTTTGCAAGGGTAATAACTGTTTATACTACTCTGAAAACCCACTTGCGTACAGTCACTGACAAACACTGTGCACACACGCATAACTAGCACTGCTGCAGGATCGAAAGATGTTCATTCTTGGATCTAAATTTTGTGACATCTCCCTTTTAGGAGTCCTTCAGGTTCACTCTCTTCAAATGGGCAGAAGAGCTGGACTCTGTGGGCCGCATTCAGGACCTCTTTGACTGTTACGAACAAGCGCTGGAACTGTTTCCTGCTGATGAGGTTATCTTGAACAGCATGGGTGAACACCTGTTCAGGTATTATCTTCATCTGCATAACTGTTATGATTGCGATATGTGTTCTTACAGTGCGTCACCACTCCCGTAATTACTGGGCATAATGTCATTTAACATTATTTTTCATACTGTTTTTGACTATATTGTGGCTCTCATTTTCTTAACCAGAATGGGCTTTAGAGACGAAGCCGCAGGTCATTTCCACAAAGCCTTGAAGGTTAGACCGGACTATTCAGAAGCCAGGGAGAACTTCTACCGTGTGGCCAACTGGCTGGTGGAGCGCTGGCATTTCTTAATGCTCAACGACCATGGGAGGAACCGCAAGTACCAGCAAGCCATTCAGAAGGCTGTTCAGAGCGGCTGCAACACTGTACTTGACATAGGTACTGGCACTGGGATCCTTGGGTGAGATATTCTTTAAGTTATGGAGTGTACTTTATTTGTACGTTCCTTATCCTTATGCACCCAAACCCACGCTTAGTGGTACCATGCTTAAGTTTATCCTTTTGGCTACAGCTAGAATAGGACCTGTGTTTAAATGCGTGGGTGTTATTCTGATTTCCTGGTTCTCTCTGTTAAGTATGTGTGCTAAGAAGGCAGGGGCCGCTGAGGTGTATGCCTGTGAGCTGTCAAAGACGATGTATGAACTGGCCTGTGAGGTGGTGACCGCTAATGGAATGGATGGTAGAATCAAGATCCTCCATATGAAATCTCTGGAGATGGAAGTGCCAAAGGACATCCCACACAGGTACAATTCATACCAAAACTATTTTATATTGATATGACAAGCACAATACCTTTATTTTTTTGTTTGATCTGTTATGAAATTTATTCTCATGTTTAAAAGTAAAGTAGTAGTTAAGTAGTTTTTCCATTCAATGTTTTGTTTTTCTTAGGGTGTCCTTGGTGGTGACAGAGACGGTGGATGCAGGATTGTTTGGAGAGGGCATCATAGAGAGTCTCATTCATGCCTGGCACCACCTCCTGCTACCTCCACAGGTAACTTCAATTATTAAACACAAACAGGAAACAGAACTTTGTTCTCTGGTTACCCAGAATCTATTGCTGTTTGCCACTGACCATACAGGGTTGGAAATCCTAATAAAGTTATCATACAATTTTCAGAAATGTGTTAAATAACATTAAATCTTTGAAAAACATATGAAGTTGTAAATAATGATTCTTATTAACAAAAGCTTTAAGTGCAGTTATTTGTTCTTCTTTTAGAGAAAATATACCGTCCAGTTCGTTTAATACTGACGGCATAGCAGATTCAGAACATTCCACATCAGCGGCAGCCATCTTGGTTGTTTAGGAAAATGCTTCAACAGCTCTCCTCTGTACAGTCATCGTATCAAACACGTCCTTTATTAGATAAACGGTTGTGATTGGCCCGACCCGGGCCAGGTCGGCTAGAAATCTGTCTGAATGGGAGGGGCACCAGACGCATCTGCCAGAGCAAATAAAACATGAGCTCACAGATTCGTCTGGTTCCCAGGCTACCATAGATGTGTCATACTTCAGGATGTGGGCTTGGAGGACTCAAAGACCAGATAATTAAATGTTTTAGCCTCACAGAGAACAAAACAAATGATGGCTTAAAGCACACCATGACAACTTGTAAAGTCAAAAAATTCTTAGTTTATCCACAGAAGGTTGCTTTTTAGACATCCAGCAAAGCAAAACTGGGGCAAGTTCCATGATGCCCGAGTTTACAGTTCAACTTGTGACATTTTACTCATTTCAACACATACAGTAACTGGCAAATAGTGGACCAGGTTAATGGTAAATATATCCATAACTTTCATGTTGTGTTAGAGGGCTAAATGTGTAGTTTCATTAAAAGCACATGTTTCTTGTCCTAAAGAGAGGTGAGAATGAATTCAAGGAGCAGTCTGCGACAGGACGGGTCATCCCCGCTGGAGCCACTGTGTTTGGTATGGCTGTTGAGTCCCTCGAGATCCGCAGGCATCACAGGTAGGCCCCGGAGTCCGTCTCAATTCCTGTGTGAGTAGGCTTTGTGTGTCAGATAAAATGTGTTTTCCTGTAATGACCTTATCAGAGCAACAAAACAAATGGCTTTCCACCCAATTGTCACATTCCTAGCTCTTAAAAATGCTTCTGAGACAAACAGAAGAAGGTGCTTTTAGAAGCAGCAGGACAAGGTGTTGGGACCCACCACAAGATTGCTGTTTGGTTTTTTTTTTTCACGCAGGCTTTGCGTGACAGAGGTGGGCAGCCTGTCCATGGCTGCAGCTGGGGAGCTCCGCAGCCCAGTGAGCTGCAGCTCTGAGCCGGATGACTCCATGGAGCCTTACACTACAGAGAGACTGAGCAGACTGCCAGGTGGATATAAACCTCTCACGGAGCCATTCACCGCGCTCAACATAGATTTCAACAACGTGCAGGTGAGCAGAAACGGGGAAGACAACGGATGCTGAAACTGTGTGGGCTACATTCAGGAATGTATGTACCCTACTAATATATCTGCTCGACATATGGCTTCCAGTGATATGATAATTTAATTTATTCAGCTACTATCAATTTAATGTGTTTTGACTTTACTTAACTTTTGCATGTTCTTTGTGTCTGATATGCAGCCATGTGAGAAATCCTAATATTCACTGTGTATTTGTTGCCTTGAGTCAAGCAGAATAATGTAACTCTGAGAAAAATATTTAATTTACCTGTCCATATGTCTATTGGTCCCATGATGCTAACACATTGGCTGCCTTACGGGTGGAAATATTGCACATCAGTGGCCACTTATTATTTAGCTAAAGGCCTGCAGGGATTGTTACCGGATTTACTAGCTCCCAGTGCACACCTGGCAGATTGGAGAGATGGTGTTTATCTGCCAGACATTACCTGTAGGATCATTTGTTGGTATTCATTCCTAAGAATATTTATCCACACACATGCAGTAGGGACTTTTAGACAAACTTAGCCCGATGACAGAGCTCTGATTGTGCGTCAAGAATCAATGAGGCAAACTCATTTTAGCATTGTAACTCAGGTAGTACCGTGTAGTACATATGCTCCACATTAGCATCACATTGATAAAAAGATGAATTGTGAACTCAGCTGTAAGTGTCTTCAGTGTGTGTCTCAAACCCAAGAATATGATAGTAAGCAGGACTGAGAAATAATAAGAAAAGTCTTCCTGTTGTATTTTGTTATTCCACATTTGTAGGGTTTCCGTTTGTATTCTTGCAATTTCCCGTTCAAGGTGTTGAGATATTATGTCACACAGGAATCCTATTTGCATTACCACCTTTAATCCTCAGGCTTCAAATTAATTTCCTATAGAATATCAGCTGATCTTGACATTTTCTGCAATGAGTATTACCATTTCAATTGTTGTAAATTTGAACTATTTTAGAATAGCTCCTGGCTTACTTGCAAAGTGTCACCATAGAGAAATACAGTTCCTGTGAGGTGCAATTGTAATTGTTGAGACGATGCTTGCTCTGTTGCATACAATGCTGTTGTCAGCTCTTTGGTGTCATATTGGTGTTATTGGGCTGGATGAAAATACAGTAGGCAGCCTGTCAGGTTTAGAATTAGACTTGTGATTTATGAAACCCACAGTATATTTATACACTATGTGAAGTGCATATGTATATTTACATAACTCTCCTCAGCTTTTGGCTTAACAAGCAAGTTGGGCTTGAAAAGCTACAAGACCAGTAACGTCCAAACTGTCTGTCAAATTCTCAGAAGCCAATAACGTTCACAACTCCCTTTACAACATTAAACGTTCTGAAATCTAATTGAATTTTTATACCCATATTGCACTTTTTGTGTACACGTATTTTTATTGTTGATTTTAGCTTATATCCCTGTAACACGTCCATTGTCCCTTCTTTAACTGTTTCGTATTGGTAACCTGTAGGAACTGGAGGGGCTGAGCTCCAGGGAGGTTCAGCAGATCCGCCTGCCTGTCACTCAGGAGGGGGAGCTGGATGCTCTGGCTGTGTGGTTCCAGCTCCACCTGGACGAGGAGAGCAGTCTGTCTACCAGACCCCAGGAGGACACCTGCTGGGAGCAAGCCATCTACCCTGTCCACAACACCAAGGGTACAATTCAACAGACATACAGGGAGACATTATGGGGAAAGTTTGGCAACACTTGTTGACAACAATATTTCACACTGATTTCTACTCGTTTTAAGTTTCAGTTTAATCAGCGTTGTCCATCTGTTACAATGTGTCCAGTGGATTGTCCTTTAATTGTCGCTAGTTGTTTCAAATTCTCATGACTTTAGCATGTTTAGAATAGTTGTAAAGTTTATTTTATTTTCTGCTCAGCCTGTGTTCGCTACTCCAATTTATCATGCATTTCCACGTTACATCAGATGAGGGCAGTGTATGTTTTAGACTATATACACTATTGTGTAGTATACTTGCAGGAAATATTTTAGCCTGTAATTATCACTACTACTTTACTACAGCCTTCAATTCATTCATTCAATTCAAGTTTTTAGTTGATCTTAATGTGAAAATGGTGAGAATAATTTACTGTAATGATTGGATGATTGTACATAAAGGTTTAGCTCCCTGAAAGTCACGTCATTACTTAATTAAAGTCCAAATAAATATAACACACATTTTATGATCTTTAAGCCTTGCAATAAAGCTATTATACCAAAGTAAAATTGATATTTGTTAAGTAACATACTTAAACTGACAAGAACTGAAAAAAGTTTAAATGAATTCATTACTGGAGTGCCAAACGTCCCTGAGAGCCCTGTATATTCTTTACTTTGCTGTTATGCCATGCCACTGTGAACTTAATAGCCACTGACATGAGGTGACATGTTCCAGTTGGCACTGCAGTACATCATCTTTCAGACAGGGCTCAACAGCATTTCACCGCGCTGCTAATTGGCGAAGGCAGCGTCAAGGGAGCCGCCACCTTTCCCGGTGATCACCGACATCCGTTTCCCGGTCGCTGTGACGTGTGCGCCGTGATCGCCTGTGACACTCTTTAGTGTTCATGAAATTCTTATAGGCAATAAATATGCATTTTCCCCAAATGCCTCTGACGAGCCGCGACACTGACATGAAGACACGAACAGATGTTATTCCTGCAGGAATCCCCCCCCCCCAATGCACCCGGTCCCCTGAATCTCATTTCTCTGTTGGGTTCGCTTTCCCTTTTCCCTTTCTACATCTCCTGCTTCTTCTTCACTCTGTCTCTTTATCCCCTTTATTCACAATTTTCAAAAATGTTCACTCATGCTTGTTCCATGTCAAGTTAAGTTAATTTTATTTATACAGACCAAAATCACAAATCACAAATTTGCCTCAGAGGGCTTTACAATCTATACAACATACAACACCCTCTATCCTTAGACCCCTGTCAGCTTAGCATTTATAAAATCATAAGCATGACATTATAAATAATAATGTTATTGCTTACTTTTCTGTATTTATTTTTCCCTTTCTGTTTGTCATTTCAGGTGTTTTGTATGTTTTCTTTTTTTACAGCAGATGTAGAATAAAGCCTTTAGTTGAATTCACATAGGTCTAGGACTGAATATCGTTTCGCATTTTTCGATACTAGTGCTGATATGATACCTGAGTCTTAGTACCGACACCAGAACAGTCTATTTTTTATACTTAACTTTGAGAAATATGAAGACATTTTACTACAGTACCCTTTTTTTAAATGTTGTAGGCACAACATCTAAGCACAAGCAGTCAAAGAACGTTGAACTCAACCTAAATAAAAGAGTCTAAAACTGACAAAATTTAGATTTATACGATTTACAAGATTAAAAATCTGACCAGACATCCAATGCCAATTTCAGTACTTGACAGTTTCTCTGTGCTACATTACATTTCAGTTGGTACCAAAACTTTATTGAGGTTTGCATAGCTCTAGTATAATCAGGCCAAGTCAGTGGTTTCTTCATTTTGATTCTTTTCAGGTTTTCTCCTGAAACCTCAAGACGAGCTGATTGTCGAAGTCTCCTGCCGAGATGCCTTCCTGAGGCTCTGCAGTGTCGCTGTGCTGAGAGATGGACATCAAATCCGTCTAGACAAGCGTCCGGATTCGCAGTACTCTGGAAACCCCATTTCAAATCAAAACCCAGAGGCAGAACTGTGCAGCGCACTAGCATGCCTTCAGACTGATCAGCATCAAACTAAAGACTTCTGCATGCTGGAATGTTCAGAAATGGCGCTCCTGAACAATCAGGATTACCATCAGAGTTTTTGCAGTGCGCTGGCCAAACTCATCTCCCAGCTGAAGGTTAAGTGCCAAAACCAAGAGCGAGGATCAGGTGTTCAGTCCGACTCCACACACTGTAGTGACCTGCTCTATGTCCTCGACGTGTCAGAGGGCTTCTCTCTGCTCTCCCTCATCGCTGCCAGCCACGGTCATGTAAAAGCGTACAGCTCTGTGGAAAAGAAGAAGCAACAGGAAGTCCTAAAGAGACTGGCTCGCTCCAATCATATCCCAGAACAGCATCTGGAGTTCTGGCTCAACCACACGGAGGATGAGCAGGGGATGCTGCAAAGGCCGTCCAGAGAGAAGCTGTGGAGTGCCATCATTCTGGACTGTGTAGAGACTTGTGGTCTCATTAGACAGAAGTTGATGGAGAAAGCTTCACTGGCCAGGTAAGGGGGAAGTGGCCAAAGTGGTGCATGCAGACATGTCTGATCACTCTCTCTTGTGTTTTGATGATCATTTCAGTGCTGTACCTTTAGATATTTTAGAGTAAAATATATTCTTATGATCCATTCTAGGTGTTTGCTAGAGGACGGCGGACGTATTTTCCCCGAAAAGATTGTGGTGCACGGTATACTGGTAGAGTCGGACACGTTGCTGCTGGAAAGTGCTGTCCAGGGTCAGGAGCCAACACTGGGATTCAACATTGCTCCCTTCATCAACCAGTTCACTGTAAGTGTACCTACATAAGCTAACATGTATCAAGGTTAACTTATTTATGGTATTTACTTTGCATGTATAGATCTAGTAACTAACGGTTACTGCAGGGTTTGCTGTAAGCTGTGCCAGGGCCACTGACCCCTTTTTTAGTATTTTTCTGTTTTTTTTTATCTTGGACAATAACAAAAAGATGTAGACCACCTTAACCGAGGCAAACAGCAAAGGATGTCAAATGCTTCTCTGTATTTTCACGGAGAAAAGGTTACAAAGCAAAAAGGGAGAGATGATGGTGCACTGGTCTGCAGATCATGAGATGGCAGTTGAACAGCAATGTCATAAATATTTTTTAAGCATTACTTAAAAACTTTAAAAATTCTTGATGGGCAGGGACAAATCTACTGGGCAGTCCCTGAAAACATGGCACAAAATGTGACGTATTACATGTTAACTGCTACAGTTTGGTCAGCTTAAAGAGGAATTTCTAAGCTGTGTACGGCACGCAGGCTGATCACCTGCAGTCAGTGACGGGTTCAAACAAGCATCTGACATTCACAACATCATTTTCACTGTGAACTTTGTTAACCCCTGCATCCAACGTGCTGAACATCACAGGTTTACTGGTTTCATCCAATAACATGGCACTGTTTTAAATTCTGACCTCTGCTAGTAACTAAGTAGAGCCTAACTAACCAATCTGTGCTAAGTTTGGTCTTATAAGTTGCCATGTGACAGAGTCAGGCGATACTGGAATGGCATGGCTCAATGGTAGCTTATCACAGATGTATTGGTTTTCAGTGTATGTATGTGTGTATGTATGTATGTATGTATATATATATATATATATATATATATATATACACGTGTGTGTGTATATATAAATAATGACAAATTTCATCACAGAAATGTCAAATATAATTTAGAATCATCATGACATAGTTTGTCCACCAGGGAGCACTGAAAGTTATTTTTACTGTACTGTAAAATGTCCCGTTCATTACGTATCTTGGTTGCAATTATTTAATAATCCTTATCAAAAACGTTTATGTTAAAGAAATGAATATGGCTGATATATCATCATCAGTGTTGGCCTCACAAATCCAGTATCAGTGGGGTTCAAGTGTATACTGTATAGTGTGTATGTATATACACTATATATCAATTTATATTCTTGCTTTCCTGAACTGGGTGTAATATTACTATACCAAATTCAAGGATATCTTTTCAAGTCTTTTCAAAAACGAATGTCCATCTCAAAGGACGTCAGGTCTAGAATTAACATGAACAGGAAGCAAATGATATTAACATAACTTCTGTTGGTTTATGAAGTTCATCATTTCAATCATAAAATGTGTTCTTACTAAGTAGTGGTTTTAAATGATATCAAAATAATTCCATAATAATTCATAGGAAATCAAATTGAAGCACACTAAACTCATATTGTAAAGCTGAAACGTCTTCATAACACACTCTGGTCACTCATATCTTGTATTCTGTCTCATGTTACCGAGGCAACAGGCAATCTCATGTTCCTGATGCAATATTGACGGTTTCACATACAGTGTGCTGCGTTTGTAAGCTTGCATCATTCACAAATTCGCCCATTAGGTGCAAACGTGTTGCCTGTGGGTTTTGTTAAATATTATTGACATATAGTGCAATACTACAAAGGTACAAAAAGATATTCAGAATAAATCTTACTTTGCCTCAGCCAGACTGCATCCAGTTGTTTTGTTTCCTACCATGTATGGGTTGTCTTTTGTTGAACAAAGTATTTCACTTGGAATACTAGTAAGGTCCAGGATTGTGTTTTCTGTTGTGCACTCCTCTTTGATGTGTGCTTCCCAGCTGCATTAAAGAAGCTGCGAAATCCATTTGAATTCTTTTCCTTTATTTGGTCTGGAAATTATCTTTTATTTTTTTCTTTTCCCAGCATCATGTTTGTGCTCTAATTCCGCAGGCCCCGCACGGGACGGTCGTTTGTTTTAACAGATGTTGTCTTTGAAGCCCTCAGTGGAGGGCACTTTCTAGCACAACTGTCACACAAGACACAACACACAGCTTGGCCCAAGACATTCCTACCTGAATCCATCAGCACACATTACATCAAGCACATCAAACAGCGGGGCTCTGAGGTCTACACAACTGTGACAGGGAGGAGGAAAGATTCTTTTGTTCTGCAGTAAAGGAAACTGTGACACTTTCTGTGCTGCCACTTTGGTTTCTCCCGCAGCTTTTAAGTCTGCTGCCCTGCAGCCAAGGCCTGTTTGTCAAGTTTTAAAGAGTTTGAGGTGGAAGATTAGTTTCCAAGCATTTATCAGTGATTGAGTGATTATCCACTGACACCACAAATTAAAACCTAATGTGGATAAATAATGGTTTGTGGTAAAGAGTGCCAACAACAACGATTTTTAATATACTGCAGAAGTGTTTCTTTTCTTTTTAGGTCTGAGCTTTTGTAAAAATCACATAGCCACAATAAAGTCTTTTTAACTTGTGTACTTAAGCGAAGCAGTGCGCCTTGATTTTATGGGGGGGAAATCCATTCCCTGTCTTGTGGACAGCGGTTGCCAACCTGAGCATCAGGAGCACCTGTTTTGTGTTACATCGCTGTCAGATCCAAGTAGCTCTGCCTCCCCGGTCTTTTATGGCTTTTCATAATATGTAGTTCCTTATTGATAATGTCACCAGACAGTTTTTTCTTTTATCTGCTTCAAACAATTTGCTAACATTGTGTTTATCTTTTATGTCCTTTAGGTACCGGTCCATGTGTTTTTGGACTTCTCCACACTGGAGTGCAGGCATCTCAGTGAGTTTGTGGAGCTCTTTGTTCTTGACCTTATGGATGCCAACGCAAACTACACTAACAGAGAAGTGAAGGTAAGACATACATTAGCCTAATGAGTGCTAGCAACATGATTGGAATGAATACAATTAAACTATCTTTAAAAAGCCACGTCTCTACAAGTGCTGTGCTGAAACTTGAATTCATGCACTGAATCTCAGATTCAGTACACTAACATATTGCATCCCGAACCTAGAAATGAGAAGAAACTGTACTTACACTCCTAACTTTGTATTTTTGGTCCTAATTAAATTCAGCACAAACCTGCTGTTTGCATTTTCACAGATAAAACTTTGTGTCATGAAACTGTTTGAAATAGTTTAGTTTTTATCTCTACAAAGTTCTTTTAACATCCATCCAGCAATCTAACATGAGGTGCGATGTGAATTGATCCAAGCTATTTCCCCAAAGCTCATAAATATTAAATGCAAAAACTGAAAGTAACTTATCGGTCATGGTAGAACTAAAGAGACCCATGATCTCATCAAAATTATTATTTTTTTTTTTTTGCATGTCATATATAACTTTTAAACTAACAGAAGCAAAACATGACAAGTGATTTACAGGTAATTGGCACAGAGTACAGTATGTTTATAGCTGACCCATTGAGTATTTTAAGCCATATCCCCTGTTTCCCAGGTTCAGGCTACGTCTGCAGGAAGAATAACTGCAATTCCCTTCTGGTACCAAATCTACCTGGACCAGGAGATCAGTGTCAGCACCCTGAGCCAGAACTCTCACTGGAAGCAGGCAGCTGCTGTGCTGCAGCAGCCCCTGGAGGTACAAGCCAGAGACTGGGTCCGCCTCGCTGTGAAGCTGCACAAGAGCACCATCTCCATATCAGCCCATATAGAGAATACCTTCAGGCCAATGGAGCAATAATCTGTTGCACTGTAGTTTTACAACTGCTTTCATTTCTATATATTTTATGCCTCAATCAAATAGAGGCTAATGACACACAGGGAAATGCATTAAATACTATGCATTCCTTTTCTGGTGTCTTTTTAAAGATTTATCTTCTAAAATGTAATACCTGTCTTCAAATTTCCAAGTTTTCCCAGACACACAGTGGATCTCTATTTTGAGATTTAGTAGAAGCCTGCATGACCCATACCCTTGTTAAGTAGCATTGGGAAGCTGGGTAATCACGATCATAAAGAATTTGTAACAATGAACCTTCAAGTTATGTTTTTCTTTCTAAGATCATAGGACATTTATAATTTGTACTTATAAATGTAATAAGTACATAATATAAATAATAAATTTGTCCCTTGATTGTGGGAGCAGTTGTTTTTGTAAAGATGTTTGTCAGTATCAATAAAAAAAACATTTCGACAATAAATGTGACATTTTCTTAATAAATACAAGAAAAAAAAAAAGAAAGAAATGAAAATGTAGTTAATCTGATTTATTGAAGAGACTGTCAGAGATGGAATTAAATTAAAATGTGGAACATTTACATAAGCTCTTATGTAACCCTGTCTTAATATTTAGAAAAATAAAATCATGTAAGGCAACATTCTCTAGCTGGACATGATTATGCTGTTGATTTGATACATTTATGTATTTTCTGACACAAACTGTACATCAAACATGTCAATATCCCTGCACAAATCCATGTAAATCACAATGATGAAAAGAGCTCGGAAAATCTATGGGGAAAAGTAAATGGCTTAGGTGCAGTACCTGCAGAGTTATCCCAGCTTAAACGCTAAAAAAATGATGGAGAACATCTCATCAAATAAGATGAATAGCTCATAATCAAAGAATAGCTGATCCTGGAATATAAATGCTAACTTGATGTAGTGGATAGACTAGTTCCATGGCACATAGAACAAGGCATCTGAGAAGACTAGTGAATGCATTTCTATAAACACTGTAGAGTGAGCTGTATGCAGTAAAGCATTGATAGGAATTTACTAGAATGTGCTGATTGTACATTTTCAGGCTGACTTATGTACACTGTTTTAATACTTTGATACTAATTGATTATGTAGTGATGTCAGTTAGGACCCAGGCATAGGTGTAACCTACTCGTCCCAAGTTAATTTCTCCACTGAAACAGTTTAGTCTCAACTGTGCATCCCAAAAATATGTTGCTTCTGATCTTTTCATCCCCTCCCTCAGGGATACACATCTTCTACAGGCTAGGACAAAAAAAAAAGATGATTCTGGACATTTATATTCACAAGTACTCATTTCAATCGATGTCCTCTGAAAACCCCCGTAAACCAAGATATAGAGTGAAGAAAACATTTGTATTTTAAAAGTTGCATATTTCTCTTTATCATCTAACCGTCACATCTTAGATCATGATATGACTGAGATGACACACACAAAAAAAGTGTAATAATTTTCTATTTGGAAATGATACACATGCACGCTTCGCTCTGACTTTCAGGAGGCGTAATGTGGTGTCTCATTTCAAGAAACACGACAGCACAAAGACCTCGAAGGGAAGTGTGCTCTTTGGAACGCACGTTATAATTGACCCAAAGTCTTTTCCAATTACAATGAACTAAAAACCATTAACCATACTGAGCCAAATTACTCCCTAGTACAACAAAAACTGCATAAAATGCATGTCATCTGCAAATCCTTTTGTGCCATAACTTCACTGAACATTCTTGGAGCTGTCTCTGGCAGAGAGGTCCATCTGGTTTTGCATTTGTTGGCTATTTCTGGGCTGATGTGCCCTTTTAAACAACAGTTTATTTAACGTTGCATCAGTACAGTCATGTCTGAAGGAAAAATGGCAAGGCTGTAATTGGGTCCTACCCAGCCATGTCTGGTAGAGTCAGTTGGTGACATCAGCCTTAACGATAGGCTAGGTGATCACGATGAGATCTGCTTCCGTTGGTCCTTTGCTTTGGTTGGTCCTTTCTTCTTCCTGGGTTTCTTCAGGTCCAGCCTCATATCTGTCATCCCATGGGGCCGAGCTGAGCCCAGCGGGGGCTGACAAAGAGTGCGGTGTGAGGGTTCTGCCCAGGCCCTGGTACTGACCTTTGGGTGACACAGGGTTGGATGCCGCCTCTGTGATGGCATCCTGCGAGGCTGAAGAGAGCAGGCCAGATCGCTCACCATCATTCTGCGCCTCACCGAAGTAGGACTTCCTTGGCCGACCCATAACTGTTCTCCCTGTCAATGAGGACAAAATAAAAAAGGCTTTACCATCTTCTTGATGTTGGAGAATATGCCAGAGATACTTACAATACACAACTGTGCAAGTACTCCAGTAGCCAAGAGGCACCTACCAACATTGCGGACTTGTTCAGAAATGTCAGCTCTGACATCAGAGATGTCCCACATTGCCATGAAAGAGTCGAAGCAAGACCCCTCCTCAGCCTCCTGGATGTACGGCTTGTAGGTGAAGCTGAAGTGATGGGCAATGGCTGCCAGAAACATCTCCACACAGATGATGAAGTCCTGAGGGAAACGGGACAGTTTGGTGTGTTTAGTTGTGTTTTGCTAAAAATCTAACTCAGTTATTCTCACACATTAATAATTATACTAGTTAATTTATTTCTTAACTAGATACACTTTAGCTTACCTGTAAGCCAGTAGCTACAGCCTCCACACTTTGCCAGTCCCATGTACGTTTTTCTGAGATAATGCCCACTTTCACCAGCAAAGCAATGAACACAGCTTGCCTAGAAGAGTTTACAAAATAACCATTCTCAGTAGCTACCACGCAATCTGATGCCATTGTCTATGTAAATCAAGAGAATGAAAGCTCACATACAACATATACAGCATATACAAGCAAGGTAAAAACAAGTCATACAAAGTACATTTTCATAACAGTACAGCTCATGTCATTAAGTTTGAACACACTGAGAATTACCAGAAAGAGGCGAACACCACCATTTTCACACACAGGAATTTGCCCACTGGCTTGATTGGACTCAACTCCTCTCTCAGAGCCCTGTAGAACAGCACCAGGCAGTACATGGCAAACTAGATCAAGACAGAGAGAAACCTAGTTCAAAGTAGGCTGCTTGTAATATTTTTATACATCCATCTTAACATGCTCCCAGGCCCTAATGTATGATACAGACTAAAAAAACAGTAGCAGTATTACCAGCTGTGACATATTGTTGAAGATGACCAGGTACGTCCATGCATTTGTTGAACTAAAATTGCCTTCATCATACACTCTACACAGCTGACAGATCCTAGGGAGAAGAAGAAGAAGACAGCCACATCAGACGTCAATACAGATAGTGAACAAAAAGCTGTGATTAGTATCAAAGAATAAAAATTAAGTGCACAAGGAGCAGAGCTTACTTACAAGGCAATCACTGTTGTGACGGGTCTCACAACTGTGTACTGCAACACTCCCAATTTGCATCTCAACAGTAAAACCCTGCAGAGGAAATGTATGATTTGAATTATGGAATTGGTTTAACAACATCTAGTTTGTTGATATCAGTAAAATCTATTGAATTTAAAAACAAACCCAATCACTAACAGCCATAAGAAATATGGTGAGTGGATCCTTGAAACAAGTATAATGACAACATTTTAACAATGAATTGCCTAATTTTTCTCAACTACTTGATCATGGTCTATGATATCCACATGCAGAATGCAACAATACTGTCAAGGGTCAAACATCTGAACAGGGCAGTATTATAAAACACAAAGTTAATAAATGAGGCTGATGCTGCTGACCTTCAGGCACATGTTTATCAATTTGTTCTCCTTCAGAATTGAAGCAGAACAAATGGATCATGTCAAAAAAGAAGAAGCTCTGGACAAAATGAACTGCACACAGGCATGTTAACCAATTACAGATGTTGCCTGACTGAGGCCAATATGAAGCTGGTGACTATAATTGATTTGTTTACTTTGTTTGCTGAGAAAGAAAACCCACTTCCATCTCAAATGTTCAATGCCTTAAGACAAACTCAAGTACAAGAAACAAACATTTTTCTTTTCTTTTCTTCAAAACTGTAAACACCTAATTGAAAAGGGATAATGTTGCGTTTATGCAAGAACACTGACAATAAAACTGATAAATCCATAATATTATTGAAAAGTCAGTTAGATATCTAATTGTGGGCAATTCAAGAAGATACTAAGTAAATATGACTATGGTCAGTAAAGCTGACATGTTAGTATGGGGGGCAATGATTCATTTTACAGTGCATTCTTGACTGGTGTTGGATGCAGTTGTTGCTGGCTGCCACTTATTAAGGTGAACCTGTTAAAAAGTAACAGTTTGACAAGAGGATATTGGGGAGCATCAAGTTTGGTGTCAATGGTCCCACACATATTGTATACAAGTCCTTATTGTAAAAGTGGTATAATTCTAAAGGAAACCTACTCTCCCATTGGCCAGGGTGGGCAGCAGCAAAGAGGGGGCAAGTGTTTCTGCTGCTCCTGGACCTCCAGCATCGACACCAGGCTGGGGTACTGATTTTCCAGGTAGTTAAGCAAGAAGGTCATGAAGTTGTAGATTACATAGGCCTCATAGCACTCTCTGCATGTGTCCACGTAAATGGCTATACCGGGGTATTTTAATGCAATCCACTGCAAGATAAAAAAAAAGAGGGATTACATGCAAGTGAGGTTATATAGTTTTCAAAAAGCGTAAATGCATTCTCTCAATAGTACATGCATATACAGTGTGTTGCACAATGGCTATATGATACACAACTCACACTGTCCAAGCTGTAGATTGGGACCATCCATAATATCCTTTAAAAAAAATAATAATAATAAAACACAAACAGTTAAAAAACAGTTTCAGACTATTGTTGATGGATGGCATGATCATTAACATCTTTACCTGATGATAGGTTTCTGAAGCTCTGGCTGAGTGTAGTGAACCAGATGCTGGAGGATGCCCCATAATGATATGGGTATGGTCATGAAGACAAATATCCCAGCAATGAACCATGCTTTATTATGAGTGCCAACCTGCCATTACATGGAAAGAAACAGTTATCATTAAACTTATTTATGCAGTCTGGGAAACCTTTGACAATTTGGCTACCCAGAATGTAATTCTTCTACATTTAATATAAAGTAAGGGTGGAAGCAGTATTCAGAGCCTTTACTCAAGTAAAATAGCAATACAACGTTGTAAAAATACTTTATTTCAAAAGTCCTGCATTTAAAGGAAAAGCACAGAAATGTTATCAGCAAAAAGTATCAAAAGTAATAGTACCCATAATGCAGAATGGTGACTTTTATAGTGTTATATAGATATCATCTTGTAGGGATATTATTACAGTTGTATTAATATTTAAATGGTATTTTACAATTGATTATTTTATATCTAAAATTCAGCCCTGACAGCCTTATTTTCTTAAAACATGTGAAAGGATCTGTCAGATTATTTCAAACTGTTTATAACTGAAATCAACATGTTCAAAGATTTATTTAATTATTTAGAAATGATGGTAGGTCACTTGACTAGAAGAAAGACACTTCATTTTAGTGAATATTTGAAACAAGTTGATTTATTATTAAAAAACTTAGAACATTTATATAGAAAACATATGAATCAAAATGTAGTCAGTAACTGCTGCTGTAAAATACATACAGTGGAGTTGAGAGCTGAATATTTCCCTCTGAAATGTAGAGTATTAGTATACATTAGCATAAAATGAACATAACTCAACTCAGGTACCTAAAAACTGTATTTAAGTACAGTACCTGAGTATGTACTCAGTAACATTTCACCAGTGTTAAACCAACAGGGTTCCCAGAATCAAAATTAAACATGTCAATCAGATTGTTCGAACTGACCTCTGACTTCTGCAGTTCCCAGATGCACAAGGGCAGGACGACTAATAGCAACAAAATATACAGCACAACAACCAGCGGCCGAATCCATCTTCTCCAGTTCCCACAGGAACAAGGCATCTTGACATGAAGACGCTATAAGGCCTTTAAAACCGGCCGCAGGTTCAGTGACAAATTTCAGTCGTCTAACAAACGTTGCTAACGCTCCACACAATAAACGTTAACTTCGCATTGTTAAGTTACACTTTCAACGGCATATACGTTGGCTCTTTCACTAATGTTTCATTTAAGTTTCATTCGTGAGGACAAAGCTGCTGGATAATTATCAGCTCATATGACTCGATTTTACCAAGCTAGGTTGCTAAGCTAGCTAGCTAGTTTCATCATGTAAACAAACAAAGCAGATGATCCATCCTGTCTGAGACGTTGAAAGTATGCCAATATCTAATGCATCAAAATAAAACTCCCCGTTGATATAGCAATCTCTAGATTTCTGGACGTTTATAAGTCTTTTTTAGAAGGTTTACATTGGTAAAAGTTTCCAAAAAAGTAAATGCTATTGAGTGTGTATTTCCTGTTTTTGGCTTCAGATGTCCCGCCTACAGTCTAGAATCTGATTGGTGGTATCGAGGAAATTAGCCAATCGACAAAGAGAGTGTGCTACCCATACTTGTAGCTAGTTTGGTTGCTCTGCATTCTCATTGACCACATGATCTGTGCTTTCGCCAGCAGATGGCAATGTGAATTAACAATACCAGGATACCAAGCTTAAAATTAATTGTAGTAGCAGTGTGAAAGTGTGGTCTTTTGTTTGGGCTATTTATGCAATTGTTAGGTTACTGGTGGCATTAAAAATCCATTTGCAAATAAAAGGTTTTACTCCCATTTCCACTGAAATGACAGGCCTATCAAGGAATCTCTGCCTCTTAAACTAGTATTTAAAAAAATACAACAAAAAGATTTCTCCCATCAGATGAAAATAAATCTATTTATTATGTCTGACCATCGAAATGAGTATGTATACTTTGAAACCACCCAAAGTGGTTGAATGGACAAAGTTGTTTATTATAGTTTTCATTTTTACAAGAGACTTGTCCATATTTGCAAATTTGGACTAAAATACAATATATAAGACAAATACACGTGATACATCTGCTTCTCTTCCCTCTTGTACATTTAGTGTTGTTTGCCCAGATGGACTATAGCACACAGCCTGCACTTTGTATCAGTATTCGGGGTCTGTAAATTAAACTTTTCCCCAGTTGATACGTTACTATAAACAAAGCTAAATGGAATTCAGCCATCATTCATTTTATTATTTGCACCTGTGCTTTTCCTACTTTGACGTGTCAAAAAGTCTTCAGTGAGAAAGGCCTATTAGAGCCAGACAACAAGGTTTTGCATATCCAAAATCAAGAAGGACCATATCAGTCTAATATATCAGTAAATTAATTTATCGTTGTAATTCTAATGTGTTACATTTATTAATTTTCATCACTGGAAAAATATTTTAAAAAATGTATGTGTGATATTATTTTGGTCTGAAGTTAAGTTAGTTAAATTTAATAAACAGTTATGACAAGAAATTCTAATGATGTTTTACATGAAATGGGGGACCTCTCAATGATGCAGTCAGCTGTCAGATTTACAATAACCATCATTCATTGTTCACTCTCATGAATGCATAACTCCATTAGCAATTTGCCCTGTTTTTTAAGGTTTATATTATATTTATGTTTAATCTAAATCCTGCAAGTAATTAAAAATACTCATCCGAACCTCCTTCTTACCTTTTGCTCTAGTGTGCACGTGTATGTGCACATGCTTGAGTATATTTGTGTCTGTGTCTTCCTGTAAAATGAGGGGAGGCAGAACTTTCCTTTCTGTTGCACCATGTCTCCACTGCCCCACAGTCACAGAAATCACTGGTTGTAGCAGGACAGATTGTTCATGAATTTTGAATCGATCCTTTTGGCTTTTATGAATTAGAAATAGTCTTTGCCACAAGTCGTGCAAGCGAGTGCCATGGCGGATAGCTTGGAGGGATTGCCATGCAAAGTGGCATACAGGGTACAGCCATGTAAGGGCAGGGTAGATAAACATATGCTGTGTTTGATCAGACCCAAAACAGATTTTAGCATAAAGGATGTGGCGTCCATTATGTCTCACTGAATCATAGCCATAACTGTAGGGGGAAGTAACTCGTACAGTATGTTCCTTGCAGGAAACACACATAGATGGGATAAGCAGAATGGATAGGTCTGAGGAATAATAATAATCAATGCACGACAAAGGAGGAGACATACTGTCTGATTCCTGAGATATAATGTATCAGCCAAAGTGCACCTCCTTTGTCAGAGGAATACACAAGTCTGCAATTGTTCAACAATTACTTATTTATCTTAATACGTCTGCCATAGGGCTTTGTGTCAGGAAATGTTCAGACTCGATGAGGGTGTTCACATCAGTTCATCTGTTCCTGAACAACAACATAAGTGAGGTAGGATGGAGTAGAAGAAGCTCGT
The DNA here is from genome assembly GCA_008360985.2 of Macquaria ambigua. Taxonomy (NCBI): domain Eukaryota; kingdom Metazoa; phylum Chordata; class Actinopteri; order Centrarchiformes; family Percichthyidae; genus Macquaria; species Macquaria ambigua. The sequence goes on along the minus strand of VMKM01000167.1, from coordinate 154,202 downwards.
CAAAGTCATACAGAATGAACAGTAGCTCTTTAAAAACACGAGTTGTAGCCTTACTTTATGTTACTCCGAGTCTCTTTAAAGGGTAAATCTGGTAATATTCTATATTTTGTTTTATATCAAGTATTGCCTTGGTATCCAAAGCCTGATATGAAGCCTGATAAAAACTATTTAAAACACATGCTCCCACATTTCCATGAACATAGGCACTGAATTTATTTTAAGTCAATACTAAGTACACTGTCCTGCTGCCGTAAATATCCACCAGGGCGCCAAATCTGGGCCTGACAATAGTCCCCAACATATACATTATTTATTTTACCAACATATACGCAAATTGCAAATGAGGAAATTATTAAAGAGGAAGTTATTGAGCCTTTTTCAAAAACTGAAAGTATATATGTGTGACCTGTCAGAGATTGTTTTGGTTTTGGTCTTTCCTTGGGATTTGTTGACAATAATAAACATTTAGAATATTGCTGGCCTTATCCTTTAAGTACTAAGACAAAAGTACTTCACTGAGTCATACTGGGTAACACCCATGACCGGATTAACCTGCTAGGTTAAGGGCCTCAGGGCAAAAAGGAGCTGCTGGGCCCTTACAAGCCCCTTTGTCCTCCTACTCTCTGTACATTGTGTCTTTCTATGATGGAATACTCCCTGGGACTAGTAATGCTGAATAGTCATTTGATTAAACAAATTATTAATATAGGAACATGCAACATATTGTGCTTGCTTGTGCTGTTTGCTGCTCTGTTTTTCCTGTGTGCAGTGGCTGGACCTGAAGGCCTGATGTGCCCCATGCATGAAGGCCAGAGTAGCAGCCAGTCCAGTTGAGGTCTCCTCTTCCCTCGCATGTCTAGCTTTTTAGCTTTTGTTGCCTTAACTTCTGTCATAAAACACCCATGTCGGTTACTCTCATTCATTCACTCCCTACACTACTGATATTACAGATTCCATCCACCTATGTGTTTGCATTTGTTCTGATTAATTTCTTGTAAATAAATGTGCTTTATTATTCAGCATACTCCAGTTTTGGACACAATCTGAGAGGCAGGCTATGACAATAGAAGCACAAAACTGAAATAATGTAGATCTTAAAACTAGATTTTCACACATGGGCCTTCTTTAAGACAGGGCCTCAAGAGCAGGTCCTTATCATGTCAGTTAGTATTGTGCTTTAGTGCTGCATATTTCCAAACAAAGTTTCAGTTTATTTAGCACAGACCAATTAATACAGGAAACCTGGAGGTTTTGGGGCCTGGGGTCAGTTCTCCACTTTGCCTGGTTGGTAATCCAGGCTTGGCAACACTGAACTCATTCACAGTGGGTCATAATGTACATTCAGATGATCTGTGGTTCACTGAACTCATATTCCCCATAATCTTTGTCTGGGCCGAGCGCTTGATATCGGATTTTATATGGAATTGAGCACTTATAAAACAGATTTCACTTCCTTGGATACCAGAATATAGATACAGTACCAGTCAAATGTTTGGACACACTTTCCCATTCAAGTGAACATTTGACTGGTACTGTATATAATACCAGAATCTTGATAGCTTGAAGATACTGTCTTATCTATCTTGTAGCAGCAAATTATTTCATTTTTGATTCATCCATTGACTTTTTTCAATTAAATGGATTAGCAATTCAAATGTATTCTGTGATTTTGTGTTAAGTAATTGGTAAGCATCTTAATGATTTTCATTATATATATATGTATATATATATACAGTATATATATATATATATATATATATATATATATATACAGTATATATAGTGTTTCTCATTTTGTGAATTTGAAACAGGAAAGACTACTGCAAAGAGCTTGCATGATATCCAATGTGTATAAGAAACACAATAATGATTGAAAAACACGTGCTAAAAGATTCAATTAAAAAACATTTGTTTAAAGCTTGCACCCCCCTTTTACATTATGAGTTCCCTCATAACCACAGTAATGGGCGAGATTCACTGTTATCATATAGTAAGTATCTTGTTGAGAATAAACATTAACAAAAAGCTTGAAATCATATTTTCTTTTATTTCCTAATAAGAAATGCCCTGTAAAGCGGCTTTCCATTGTCTTTGCCATGGACATTGATTGGTCTTGAACATATTAACTGTATCAGCAAACAAATCTGAATAACCTCTGCACAGAAAAGCACTTTGGACCTCTGAGATCCTTTGTTATTTGTTTTTGAGCTTTATTCAATTCACTGCTGGCAAGAAACAAGGTTCCCACAGAGCTAAAACCACTCTGTTTCACTCTCTTCACTTTCCCTCACACCCTCTGATTTCTCTCTCTCACTTCCCAGAAAAGCACGAGTATGTTCCAATATGTTTCATCCTAATATTATGTTTTTGTTTCTTTTTTTATTCTCTGCTTCATTAAATTGTGAAATGTTATATCTTAGCAACCAAAGTTTTGAGCAATTCTGTATTTCTTCAGCATTACTGGAACCTGATTGTGGCATGATTTCATATGAGGAATATGGACCAGTCTCATAAAGTTTATGACCTGGCTGAGACTTATCACCAACCGCTATAACAAATAACGGGCCAACGTCCGATAAAGCCACGGCCGCTACAATGTTTTATTGGTCTTGGGTGTTTTTCAACTTTGTGTATGGGATTACATGACTACATGGTAATTGTTTCTTTTTGAGAAGTTATAGAAAGCATAATCCTGGGTTCAAACTTTTGGTCACAGTAGTAGACACTGAATTGTAAGAAGGTGCCAGAGACTCTAATGGATTTAGACAAAAATGTTTGTTACATTAAAGAAACAGTAGTTGAAATATGTTTGTGCTGCATTAAATCAAGTGAAAATGCTATTCAATTTTCAGCACATTCTACATATGACCATTATGACATTGTTTATAAGCAAAATATATATATAATTCTGCCACATCAAAGCTAATATATGACTAAAACACAGATAAGAAATGGTAAAACTTTGCTTTTACTCTATCCTCTTTTGGCAACACAGATGAGAAGTGAGTTATATGTATCAAATTCCCACCATCCAAGATGTTCACATCCTCTCCGCTGACATTAGCAACCCTAAGGGCTCAGTTGCCAAGCGGGTCACAGTGTGCTTCAAATCACTCCCAGACGCCTCTTTCTCACAGACGCAGATTAAAAACAGAAGGGGCCCCCTTGACTTCCCAGAGAAACCAATATTAGTACGATGGTGAAATAAACCTCCTTGGTCCTTACACTAGAGATGTAAATCGATTTATTGGTATAGGCAGCAGCATTAACATGAGGCTAACATGTTAAATCAATGACAACAAACATATGAATTCCATTTTTTTTTCAGATTATTATGAATTGCTTCAATGAATAGTGGTAAAATAATACTGTAAAGATATCACCTTTTCCTCTGTACACAAGTGTGCAAAACACTCCAACTTAAGAAGTGCGAGTAATTATACGCACAGCACTCACACACATGCTAACGCACATTTAAACATACACAGGTTTACATGTATTCACATATCAAATAGTATAAGGCAGAGTAGCTGAATATGATTAAAAAGAATAGTTTGAATAGTTTTGGGAAATGCCCTTCTTCACTTTCTTGCCGAGAGTTAGATGAGAAGATCGATACCCTTTCTCATGTCTGTCCGTTTAATATGAAGCTACATCCAGCAGCCAGTTAGCCTAGCTTAGCATAAAGACTGGAAACGGGGAAACAGTTAGCTTGTCTCTGTCCGAATGCAACAAAATCCACCTGCCAGCGCCTCTAAAGCTCACAAATGAACATGTTATATCTTGTTTGTGGTTTTTGCTGGCTAGCTACAGCCAGCACCCAGTTAGCTGCTGAATATACAGTAATTTCCAGAGACTGTTTGCTGCTGGCTGTAGCTAACTGGCCAGAAAGCATATTCTCCAAAATGTCAAACTATTCCTTTAATATTTGGAGCGTTTACCATAACCATTAAAAACTAATTTGCCTCTGTCATTACACACAAGTAATGTTGTCTGCGTAAAATACTTATTATTACTGCAATATAACACTTTATAAAAGTGGACACTATATATATATACAATTCCATGGGTTATACGAGCATAAAAGTCACACTTATTGTTGATTATATCTGGTAACATTCACAGTGTTTAGAAAAAAGTTAATTCCTGTCCATTTTTGGTCTATGGTGATATCAGACCTGTCATAATGCATTCCTTCATATTTATCGCTTGACATGTGGTATGAAAATACAGAGTTGTACCTTATCCGCTCTAAAACCTACAACCCTGTACTTGATTTTGTGCCAGTGTATTTTGGCTTATTCTGACACCAAATGAGAGTCTGTTATGAAATCTTTCATTTTTGGATTACTAACCAGACGTTTGGAGGTCTGTGGATCATGATTACAAAGCAGAAATTGTCTTTTTGCCAATGTAGTGATGCATCGTTTTGTTCAGAGAAATTTTCCCTCTTTTCCTGATGAATCAGAAAATGTTTTTGCCAAGCAGTAGGAGTCAAATAGGAAGCAAATGAACTTCAAAACATTCTTCTAATTATACCACAAGGTAGATCAATGTATAATGAGTGTGAGTAAAATACACTGTACAACCACTCGCATGTTTAATGGAAAATTACTTGTTGCTCGAGTCAGTAACATGCTTTCCCATTTTACACCGTCAATGAGTAGTGAACTCCTGGGGACAGCGCTCAGCTCCCATCATTCCCTCTGACAGCGAGCGGTCTGCTTTTTCCTTTCTGTTGCTTTGTGCATCCTTCCCAGTAGTGTTGCCCTTTACAGAAATAGCACGCTCGGCTACTGATTGAGAGTAATTTATAGTCACTGTTCAGCTGCATCCTGTTAAAGAGTCCTCCTCCTCCTCCTCCTCACCCGCTCTACTCCTTCTTGTCTCACGCTACAGCGTCACTGTCCGTGGGTGTGGGAATACAAGGAGTTTGTTTTAGGAAGTTTCGCCTGCTGAGAGGCTCGGGCAACTTCAGAGCATTGTACACCAAATCCATTGTTTGTTCCTTTTAACTCCAGTTCCTAATCCATCCCTGCCGGGTTCATATGTTGCTTCAGTGGTCCTAAGGATGTGCATTTATTGTCAGAAAAAGTACTTTTTGATGCATATATTTTAGGGAGAGCATTGGTTGCATTTTAAAAGCTGCTGGGTATATGGGAGAGCTTGAAAATATTCCTCGGGTGAGAGATCAGTTGCTGTCTTTCCTGATGCTGCGATCAGTAAGGAGGTTGTTGGGCTCTGGGCTTTTACACTGGATACTGGTACCGTTCATGGGTCCGGTGCTGCTCAGCTGGTTGTCAGAGTAACACCAGCAGCACAAACACGACTTGAAGAACATGTGAAGAGGAAAAAAAAGAGAGAAAAATTAAAAGGAATAGTTTGACATTTTGGGATATACACCTCTCTTTCTTGCTGAGAGTCAGATGAGAAGATTGATACCAGACTTATATCTGTCTGTTAAATATGAAGCTACAGACAGGAAATGGTTAGGTTAGCTTAGCATAAAGACTGAAATCAGGGGGAAAGAGCTAGCCTAGCTGTGTCCAAAGGTAAAAAATCCACCCACCAGCACCTCTAAAACAGACTAAATAACATATCTCATTTGTTTAATCCGTACTAATGCCAAACTGTAAAATCGACAAGTTGCGAATTTATGGGGGTCTTTATGCCGAGTTATTTCTTGGCCGTGAGCAGTGACTTCCTGGAGTCTCCACTGGTTGATAAAACGTGTTAATTAGTTCGGTTAATGGGTACTGGTAGGGAGATTTTTCTATATTTGGACAGAACCAGGTGAGTTGTTTCCCCATTTCCAGTCTTTATGCTAAACTTAGCTAACCGGCTCCTGGATGTAGCTTCATATTTAACGGATAGATGAGAGTGGTATCAATCTTCTCATCTAACTCTCAGCAAGAAGGCAAATATGTGTATTTCCCAAAACGTCAAACTGTTTAACATAGCAATTTTTACTAAGAAGGTTTTCCATTTATGTGCTATTCTCTTGTTTGTGCCCCCACCTCCCTCCCACAACTCCTTTAACGTACAAACTTGAGGCATGGTTTATCTCCGGCCCAGGTCCCTTTGACAGACTTGCAGATTTGCAGTGACCTCAACCATACAAAGTGAATACATAAATCACCTGGCTGCTTTTACATGTTGCTCATGGAATGTCATCACCGTCACAGACTCTGTGTCGTGGACAAAGGCCTGAGTTTACTGTTTGCTTTACTGGCCAGACATAATCTGTGTGCAATACAGTGTGGGCATGTTTGTGTGTGTGTGTGTGTGTGTGTGTGTGTGTGAGAGAGAGAGAGAGAGAGAGAGAGAGAGAGAGAGAGAGAGAAAGAGTGAGCTTTAATATCCATCTGTTGTACGGAAGTATCATACCTTGAAGCAGTTTTTAAACTTCTTGCTGACAAAGTAGAGGATAATGGGGTTGATGCAGGAGTTGATTGTTGCAAGGTTGATACCAAGATAATCAAGGACCAAGAGGAAACTGAATTTAGAAAATAGAAAATAGAGGAAAGGCTGATTATCATTATTTTTCTAGAGCACCACAGAGGCAATTTAAACTTATTTGGCTGCCATTTCAAGAGTGTTTAATGGTAAACACTTCTGGCAGAATCAGCCTTGTTTCTCAAACTTTTTTTGAAAATAAGAAATACAAACTTATTTCCATATTGACCAAGATACATTTTCATAAAAGTCTATTCTGTGGGTGTTTGGAAGCCCAGGGTTACTGATATTTTCTCAACCCACAGAGAAATAGGTGAGATACTGAACTAATATAAAAAAAAAAACATCAAAACCACAGAACAACAGCGCCATGTCCTGCACGTTTGCATACTCTGTTGCCTTTAGACCTTTAAGTAACTTTTGTGTGAGAGGGTTGTTCTACCAGTAACTCACCTGAGCAGCTCACAGCGCATCTTATCATTCTCGTAGTAAACCATCTTCTTAAGGATCCTGGCGAGGTGCAGTGGAAACCAGCAGAGGGCAAAGATGAGGACGAGGCAGAAGACGGCTTTGGCCACCTCCCTTCTCTGCGGAGAGAAACAACAGATTTCGTTCCACCATTAGAGGGGAGATGACGAAGTATGTGTAATGGAGGGTTAGAGGTTAAAACCATGGAATAAACACTGTTGACTGAGTCGATGTGCATCCATTCAACTCCCTCAAAAAGTTGGAGGTAGGTTTATTAGAGTCAAAGGCTTATTACTGCATTATCATTTAGAAGTCCAACCTGTTTGAGGTGCTCACTGAGGGCTATCCGAAGGCTGCCCTTCCTGTGGTTGAGCATCTCGCAGGTCATCAGAGTGTAGAACACAGCTGTGCAGACCAGTGGTGAACAAAAGTAGAAGCCAAACAGCCACCAGTCTTTTGCATTCTTATAGAACTACAGGGAAACACGCACATGTGAAACAGTAATACATTTAAACTGGAATAAATGCATGAATAACTGTGTGACCCGGTAGTTACTTAAAAAAGAAGAGTTGAGGTTTTTCAAGCAACAATTTTCCACCTGCTCCATTGATTTCTCCCGCACACATCCTCCAAGCTGCCCTATCCATTTGCCCTATCTACTGCTTTGATTCAGAATGATGTGAAATACTGCTGTAAGACTCTTTCATGGACCTAAATGGATGTAAGACTTGCTAGGACCTAATACATCTTTCTGTTCATTTTCTGTAATTGCCCATTTCTCACCAATGGCTCCCATTGCACCTCCATCTATCTGTAGAGGGAGGATCTCTCTTTAACTTTTGGCAACTGCTATTGATGTGGGCCTTAAATGTCCAAATGAGACATCTTATGTGATATTGTACTGTGTTACAGAAGTAAAGTTGAAATTGATTTGTCTTGAGCAGTTATGATCCTAGTAATAAGAATCCATGCTTTTGTAATTGAACCTGACCCAGACCTAAACCACCACCAGACCCCTGTAGTCCAATGCCATTGCAGTCCATGTGCGTGCTACACGTGTGCTCTATACGTAGTGTAGTAAGTCTGAAAACAAACCACTTCTGGCCCATCTGGCTCTCTGTGGTTCGAACAAATATTGTAAGTATGCTCTTTAAAAATACCCCAATTTCAAAATCCCACAAACTTGACTGAACCTTATTACACAACTTCCATGAAAAGCAAAAACAAAAGTTTTAAGTTTGCAGATCCACTCCAAACTTCGGCTTCATGTGCTGAGTACGGACAAAACAAAATTTGGTGAGAAAATCTTTCAAAGAAGAAAATGTGCTATTTCATTGCTGTTAAGAGGCAAATTTTGCTCAGGCCTCAGCACTGTATTGCTGATATCTGAGAGAGATCCGGTTTTGTGCATATGGAACAGATACGCACATGTGGCTCAGCTTGAGGCCCCAGATTTCAGGCCTCAGTAATTGCACTTGGCCTGCAATCCATTATGTGCTCCAAGGTTGTGAAAAAGGCCACAATCACTTGGAAGGGGGAAAATACACCAGGTTAATTCTTAAAGTGATACTCCATTCAAAATATTTTGAAAGGTGAATTTGGGCACATTCTTACGTAACAGTGGGTTGGTATTCTAATTGTGTTGTGTTTTTAATTATTTATTGCCCAAGCAGGAAATGTTGTAGGTGATTGATTTTACTGTTGTACTGATGCTCTAAAAATATATGTCCCTAAAACTAAAATAGCACATCAGCGTGCAAACTGGCCATTAAAAACACTCATTAACTTCAGACAAACAACACGCGCTTTTAAGACAATGGAAATATTAAGCTGAACTTGCACTTTCACTTTAAATAGTCCTCATGCAGGTGGGTTTCCTATCTCTCTAGTCCAGTAATGTTTTGTCTCTTTATTGTAAAATTCAGCCACCCGTCTGTATGAGTAGCTTGACACAGTGTAGTATATACAGCACATCTTGGCCTTCATACAAGCAAAACACTGGGACACAAAAGCTCTTAACGGCAATTTTCTTATCCAAACTGATAAGAAAGGGATGATAGCATACCATCATGAAGTCACTCTTTGGGTTAAGCATGCAGGTGCGTATGGTTTCGTTCTTGTAGTTGAAGGTGATTATGTCGAAGCCGATAGCCTCCGGTACAGCCAGGAGGAGTGACAGCACCCAAACAGACACAATCTCAATGACTGTAAACAGAGGGATGCCCACTCCCTGAACTCTGCTCCAGGATGCCACGGCCCTGTACCTGTGAGGGGCAGACACAGAGTTAGAGTCCAGGCACAACAGATGGATTCGACATATTAAACTGATTAGATTAAAATAATATGATTAGGGAATAGTGAGCTACTGCAGCAGGGATGATTATGACATAGCACTCCTGGGATACAAATACAAAAATTGACATTAGAAAGTATAAAATGTAACACAATTACCATGATATGAAAAAAAGCCTATTTATTAATTAAAACAGGGCTGCAGCAGTTCAGTAAAGTCATCATTTTCTTTGTCTCTTCTGACTGACAAAGCTAACAACAATTTCTTCGTGCATGGCACCACACCAAACGCAACAAACTGCTCAGTCAGCAAAGAATATCAAAATGTTAAGAATTAATGAGGAGAGATGATCAATTGTTTATTTTAAATATCTAATATTTATATTTTTGTGAAGCCTCCAAACAGACTGGCCCGTGTTGGCAGAGAGGTCTGTCTGTTGGCTTGTGTTTCCCATGCACTGAATACTTGTTTGCTTGTTTGTTTCATTAATGGAAACCACTTGTCGAAATGTTTTAGTAAAATCCTGCATCAAGATTTTATGGCAAAAACAATATATTTTTCATGACACATTTGAATTTCTCTGTTGAACAACATGGCGGCATTTATATTTTACTAAGTGGTAATGTATCCACCTTTTTCTCTTCCTCCAACATTGAAAACATACAAAAGAGTCTCAAGTATGCTTTCATAATACACACACAAACACACAAAGATATGCTACACATTTCCTGGAAACAAATGGAGAGCATCTGCTCCTGAACACAACTGTACAGCACACAATCTTTTTCTCATAATAGAGGTCATTAAATATGTCTGTTGAACCTTGGAGCCTATTCAGAGCAGGCACGCAAGCCTCTTATCTCTAAAGTTGTGTCTAGTGCATAAAGTGAGATGACACTGAGCTTTAGCACTTCATGATCATCATTTATTCATTAGGGAATTTCTATTAAGGTACTATTAAAAAAGATTATACTTGCCATCAAAATAGAGTTTGTTATTAACATCATATATAGAGTTTACAGTGCATTTATCATACACTTAATGTTGCATATTAAAAAAAAATCCATTAACGAAGTAAAGAGCATCTTATGAAAGAGCTCATCACAAAAGTTTTGAACACTGAGGCAACAAATAGAAGAGCAGAGTGATAAATAACGTGCCAGTGAGAATGCATAATCAGTATTGACCTTTCCTGAAAGTGATCATCATCTCAGCTAATCAAATCTTCATGTCATTAAACTGGAATCAAATCAATATATGAATATATTTTTGAAACCACATTTTTTTCCCCCCAATAATTTGACCGCCTCCTCAAATTTTGTGCAATAGTGTCCGCTTTTTCACCTGTGAAAAAAATATCTGAAACATTGTGCTTTTTTCAGGCTTCAGGCTTCAGGTATGTACACAAACATGGTGCTGGCTTTACAAGACCATGTAAGTTTAATGGAAAGCTGCTGCTTTTCATATGTTTCTATGGAATTATAAAAACCCAAATAAAACCTTCTTTATGAGAACGAGAAACAGTGATAAAATCCAGGTTTTGGAGAATGAATTAATTCCCTAAAACCTACTTTAACATTCATATTTAATTACACAACACACCATAAACATATGCACAAAACCTATTATAATAAATGTATTTTGGGTCACTTTTTTGGCATACACAGAGCAGGACTTCTGCTTTAACTTTCTGCTGGCCTACCAGAACTGACGCTCACATGTCAGAGCTCTCAATGTGACTTAATAAAGCAGTGTGGAGTGTGAAAGCACCGACCTGTCCACGCTGAGGGCGCACAGGTTGAGAACGGTGATGCCCACAGAGGCTTTCTGCAGGAAGGGCACCAGCTTACACAGACACAGGCCAACAACACTGTCGTCAAAAGGCCAGCGTGACGCCAGGAGCTGGTGGAAAAATGGACATACAATAATACAATGTCATTAATAATCACTTATCTAAAAGGAATTCAATCACATTTCTAACATTTATTGTTCAACATTCATCACATGCACACTGATATAATATGTCATTAAATCCCTGTTTGTCTTAGTTAATGTATCAGCACAAAGTAAATGATTCTAATTAAGTAATCTGTCTTTAGGGAGCTGACTATTAATCTCACTTTTGTTACTGAATTCAAGCTGACCATCGTTAAAATCTATTTAAGGGGATTTTACTGAAGACCGAGACACATCAAAGACCTCTCAACGTCATCTTAACGTCAGAGTGAGTTTAGTCTAACACGGACCATATGGAACTCATCAGCTGATAACTTTCACATCTCCTGCAAACATAAAAGCTCCCAAAACGTACAACCAAACTTTAATAATAACTCACTATGTTGTCACTAGTATCTCAGAGCCACTTCCACAACCTCTTTTAATATTACTTCCTTTGGGAAATTAAGTCAAGGCCATGTAGGTTGAGACCTTTGTTTCCATCAAAGTGGTCTTGGCACTTTTCCTTCAGTACGATATGACCTGCGTTAAGCAAGTTTCTCAAAGCTGAAGCCAAAGGAAGAACTTCATGGTGCTTCCTGGCCCTCTATTGTTTACTTGTGCCATTTAAGTTTCCCAGGAGCACAGAAGAGCAGCAGAGAGGAAAGGAGCCCATGTCACTGTTTTAAGTGTATGAGGAGCTGATTATTTTTGGAAACACTGTCACAGCCCAGAGGAAGTGAACAAGGGGCTTCACCATCGTTTCAACATTGTATACGTGGCTCTTTCTTTGTTTTGTTTGTGCATAAACTGTTCCCCCCCCAGTAAGATATTTGTTTCCTTTTTGCACATGTGTTGCTCAGACTACAAAGTCGCTGTGCCCTCAAAGTCCCAAGTTAACTCTAACCAGGTGGCTTTCTAATTTTTCTCTTGTAAAATGGAGTCCCATAATGCACTGGGAAGATCAGTTTGGCTGATCACTCCATTTTGCCATCATTCTTGATTATTATACAAAGCGTGACACAATGTTTTGGTGTAAATCAATCCAAGACAGGAGCCCTAAACATAATCTATCATCATTAAACGCTTCATATTGTAAAGGCACAATCCACGCTCTAAAAGTAAGTCACCAAAAATGAAAACACAAAACTGAAACCAGCTATTGCTCTCAGACTGATTAACAGGTCTTATACACTGAATACACTGATAATCATTAGACAACTGCTAAATGTAAGTTTTTAATGTTTTCTGATACTGTTAAAGGTTGTTTACATCAGTAATGATCATAAACACAGGAATAAAATAAGGTGACTTTAATAATGACCAACTGAGAAACATACTACTAACATACTGCAGTATTAGTCAAGCTTTTTAACCTCACTTTTATTTGGATAAAACATTATAGATGGGGTTTTAATGAAGAACTGAGTTCAAAATTCCACAAGTGATTTATCACTTGAGTACTTAAAAAATAAAACTCTAGATAAGGATCAGTGACTGGTCCCAGGTCAATACAAGGCCACTGGCATGTGTGACTACAGCCTGATTCCCATGTTTATTTAAGCCAGCCATATCCGTGCTCCTCTCATCACTAATCTGCCCACACGAAGAAGATAACGACGTCCCACTGATTACACTTTCCCGTCTATTTGCACACTCCCTTACACCCCTTCCCACTTCCCCCCTCTTCCCGTCTGTAATATTCTACTTTATCTCTGCGTATCGCCTCCATTGTTGCTGCATTTCATCATATCAGCACAGAGACCTGTCACTCAGCAACTTGGCTTTGAAAATAAGGTTAAGACTTTAATTAACCATGCACCAACAGAGTGAAAACTGTACCTTGTATACATTGATGGGTATGTCAATGATTATGTAGATAATGTCCCCCAGTGCCAGACTGGCAATGAGGGCGTTTGGCCCGTTCCTCATGCACTTGTGCTGGTATATAATCCTCAGCAGGGCGGCGTTGCCGACCAGGCCGACCACAAACACATTAATGGAAATTATGGTGTTGATGTACTTAAAATAGTCCTTAATAGAGGTAGTTCCAGTACACATTGGAGGTGGTACTCGGCTCTTTACGACAGTTTTATTTGCAGATCCCACAGCTTGTGCATCAGCCCCTGGAGTCCCCAGGTGGAGGCCAGGTCCCATACTGGGACTGATGGTGCTGTAGAAACCCGGAGGCTGGAGGGTGGAGTGGACGAGAAATACTTGGAGAGAGTCCTCCTCTGCTTCAGCTCCGTTTATCTGGCACATTCCTCTGGCTGCCATACAGGCCATTAGCACCAACATATGCACAGCTGGGGTGCCCATTATGGAACACATTTGGCGCTTTGATTTCACTGATTGAAAGACTGTCCCAATATATCACTGGTGAGAAAGGAAAACAAATAACAAGAGGAAAATTTGGTTATTTTCAACACACTTAGGGAAAAACAAATTCCAGCAACTTCACCGGTTGTTTCGCATTTTGCCTCCACTTAAAATCTAACCAAAGTAGAATATTAGATGTCAAGAACGTTTAACACCATTTCTGTCCTTTCAAAAGCTGCGAGGAAGTTAAACAACTTCTTCAAGACTTCAAAAAGGTTTTGCCAAGGGGGCACAGATGGGAGATGCCAGGACTAGTTAGAGTCAGACAGTTAAGGGTGAAGCATCAGCAGAGCGCATTGGGCATCTTGTTTGCTCTCAGACGTCCCTGGAAGAAGGAGCTGTCGGTTATGTCTTTGTGTCAATAATGTTGCAGCTGCACAGTGAGGCTTCATGTCTTCTTATGCTGTTTTCACCATGAGCCCCTTGAGTGGGTTTGCAGCTGAATGATTTCCTCAGTTTTGCATTCTCCCTCTGTTTCTAATTTAGAAAGGTTTAAACATGTGGTTACAAAACAAAGAGCTTTTTTTTTTTTTTAAAGTGAAAGAAGTGCTGCAGGGCTGATTTCCAGTCAACGGTTTTCAATGCGAGCATAAAGGTTAAAATAAAAATCAGATGATCCAAATCCTCAAAACAAATTACATAGTAATACCTTGGATTTCCCCTTCTTTTCTTTGTTTACTGTTATCTCTATATATCTCAATATCTTCTGTCTATATCTATATCTATATTTATATCTATCTATGTATAGATATATATATACAGAGCGAGAGAGAGAGAGAGAGAGAGAGGGATCTTCACCTTTACTGCTTCTTCACAGGAAAAACCACGAACTTTCTGGACAAAATCACAGTAATTCATTCCACGAAACTCCTGGTAAAGAGCAGATAAAGTTTCAAAGTGTCAGATCGATAGTGAAGCCCTTTTCATCATGTCACAGCACAGGCAACTCTTATAGCCCAGAGTTCTTCCTGTTCAAAGTCCCAGCTGTCACCAAGTACACAAAGAACTATTTAGCAGCCAGCCCTTCAAGTAGCATCACAGTTTAGCATCAGCATGACACTGCTGGGATCTGTGACAGCACGCAAACTGATCTATCCATAAATAATAAATACGTTTGGTTTACACCTACCTCTTTCTAAAATGTCTGCCTGGCCCCCTTGGAAACCGTCAGGCAAACTTTCGGCTGAAGCCCCCAGACATCTGTATCACATCACATGAGTAATTAACGCACTATCAAAGCCGCACCGTATCCCACTTGGTTTGAGCAATGCACCCGTCTGCTCTGAGGTGCCTTCGCATTATGGCTCAGAGTTTCCTGTGGAGAGTTTGCAGTACGTCTGAGTGTGTGTGTGTGTGTGTGTGTACGTGTGTGAAGTAGTGTGTATCTCTGCATGTATGTGTATGTGTGTGTCAGAGCACCAGTGAGACACTTTGACTGGGTGGGATAGTAAATCTCCACCTCCCTTTGGTAACAGACTGGGCCCCCTTTGGAAACATCATCCCCCACCCCACACCCACTCCCCCCTCTCCTCTCTCTCAGAAGCACCGCCTGCTGACAGTCATCTCCAAGGCACAGCGCGCACACACACACACACACACACACACACACACACACACACAAACACACACACACAAACACAGGGGCATCTGGGAGCCCAACGCCCCTCCAATCTGGCCCTTTCCTTAAATCCCTCCTACCTTCTCTTTCAATCCCTCTCTGACTCACATTATGTCTTGTATACATTACATGCAACTGTTTCCTCACACGAGAGGCAGCAGAGATTAGATGGGAGTGAGGAAGGCACGAGGAAGTCAGTGTCCATGTTGTGATGTTATGTTTCCCTCATTTGGGGGACTGTGACGGGAAGTGGGAGCTAGCCATCAGCCTCCCTTTACTTTTACAGACTAACCGCTGTGTGGGTGGCCGAACCACATCACACTTTCTTACTCTTGCTAAACATGAACTTCAGATGCAGAGTTGTAATAAAGCTTTATATCAGCTGTAAAATGTGGATAATCACAGTGTGGTCAATTACAAGGTGGGGGAAAAGTGCTTACGTAAAGATGAGCATTCCCTTCAATTACCAAACATCTAAATTACAAAATATTAAAACCCCATAAAATGCAATACATTTTTCTTGTATGCAAAAAACAAAAAACACATACAAACAAAAAAAAAAAAACATCCCAAACAGACAGTGCTCTGTGAGATGACTAAATGCCTGGACGAGAGAAGAAGACAGTTCAATGTCAAGAGAGAAGAGTGCTTCTACATCAGTGTCCATTATGGATTCCAAAATGGACCATTTATCATGATGTGCGCTGAGAGCAGGAAGAGGGCTATCAAAGTCACCACAATCTGTCTTTCCCGCTGTCAAAGAGCTGACACAGCAACAGCTAAGAGGGGATAACCACTCAGTTAAAAAATTAATATGTTGCCCGGCAGAATTCAGGACATATTTGTTAAAAAATGGCCAATTCTCCACTAAATACATTAAACAAACAAATAGATAAATTTGTGTAAAAACCAGATGTGGTCTGTTGACAATAAGTAGGTGATTTTATTTTGATTTTACATCAAAATGAAATAAAATTTTCATTAATTTCAAATTACAAAATTAACCGTTCTAACTTGGTACATTTACAAACACCTTAAACACCATTTTCATTTATTTGTATATAAAGGGGTACACTTGCGTGACTATTTCAGGACGTTTCAAGTGTATTTGTAAATGTTGGCTATAGAACATACATAGCTATGGATGGAAATGTAATGATATTAACCTGTGTTATATTTTATTTATGAGAATGTTATATTATCTATATCAAAGTATTGCAAATAGGTAGCATTAATACGTAGTACAGAGTAGATTTATGTACCAGATGTTGCAAAAAACAGAAATGCATCTTCAACTGAAAACCCTATATGACGAAAGAAAGAGAAATCTGGGTGAAGCTAGGAACGTACTCATGCACGCACACTTACACATGTACAAACACACACTCAGACTGACTGTTTCTCTGAGAGCTTCAGCGTCAAAGGGCGGTGACTGAATACCCTCTGAGATAGCTCCAATGTGTGTTTCCAATCCTTAATTTTTCACTGCTGATGTGAAGCATCATGTTCTACCTTTTGTTACAGGCTTCTTTCTTGCCCACCAAGTCATCCAAACTAAATGACAAAATATGCAATTTGTAAACCACTTCAAACCGTATGAGCATTTTCTGATCTGCTGCTCCATTGTTCTTCAGTGCATTCCAAGATGCATATGACCATTACAAAAATAATTCATATCACAGCTTTCTTATCTGCTATTGTAAGGTTTGGTTACGGTCGTGCACAAAAGCGACTTGGTTAAGGTCAGGGAATGATCACTGCATTTGAACTAATGACCAATGCTGTCAGTGCTCTCAGCCATGTTATACTCTTGATATAAAGCTTTTTTGGATCATGCAACTATAATGTATATTGTAACATAGGGCTTCCACAAACACCACAGCCTCGACCATAATTACACAAACCAGAAGGAATTATTTTATTTTTCCATCGTACTTCAAGTTGAGTTAAGAAAAATTGAGTCACTTCTAGATTCTAGATTCTATGTATATCATGGATTGAATACATATAAAATGTAACAATTATATGAAATCTTTCCCATAAAACACTGCCATGCCTAAACTACTTTTATGTTTCCTCCCAGAACATATAGGTTCAGTGTTTATGGTTCATTTGCAGGTACTTTTCCTACAGTCAAGTGTGACTTAATTGGGTAATGCCAATATTTACAGCCATTTAAAATTAAAGGGATCGTGTTTTCTTTAATTGTAGTCATGAATTTATCATGGCTTCTGAATTAGTTATGGTCAGCAGTGACGAATATTTAATTTATTGGAACGTGATTTGCTGACGGCATCTGATTTCTTACCCTTTTTTTTTTTTCCAAAGTCCCTTGATTGTTGGCAGCTTCTTCAACTTTTGAGGGGGTAGTAGAGTCTTTGTTAGTAAATCCATTAATATATAAATGATGAAACCTTTACCTGCTCCCAGTTGCTTTGGCTTTCATGTTGTTGTTGTGTTGTTGTTTGGATCATAATCAGGTATTAATGCCATTCTGTCTGAACTCAAAGATGGCAGGCTGCCTGGTAATTCATATGCTTGTTCTCTGATGGCATCTGTCGAAGTGTGCTCTCTGCATATTGGTACATACCCTATGGGAAATTTCAATCCAGCCCCAGACTGAGTGGGATGTAAGCAATTTCTTAACTGGGACACTTGCGCGAAAACAGAAAGAACAGAAAGAGAGAGAGATACAGCGAAAGAGAGAGGAAGAGAATAAGTTTGAGGCCAATTCTACTGTGACAAGCAGTGAGAGAGTGAAGAGGGTTCAGTATACCGCCTGGCTTTATTAATTTGGGACATATGGTTCACACAAACAAAAAGTTACAGCATGAGTGAAAATGTGAATCTTGATGGAGGAGTTTTCTTAATAGCCTGATTAGTGCCAGCACTTGACTTCATCTGAAATTAATCAATATAATAACATTAACAGACTATTTTAATTAGAGGCAGGGAAGCTTTGTCAAAGCGGTGATGATGATATCTGACGAAAAGAGCCTGTGGAGAAGTCTGCGTTGGCTGTTGTAAAGTTCCTGCAACTTTCTTCACCATGGCTTCGAGCTATCTGAAGGTGTATGGTTAATGGTAACTGACAGGGGGTTATCTTTTGTACGACTTTACCATGATAAGTCTGCAGAAACAGCTAATTTGGGGCTCTTAGCTAATTATCTCTGGAAGTGTGTTTCCTCAAGACAAGAAGTCCTCAAATATAGAGCATGACAACAATCAAAATTGTTTGCAGATATAATTTTTCCTGTCCTTTCTCATATCATTAGAGATCTAAGTTTTGAGTTACAAAAAAGGGTCATTTTCTACCATCCATCCATCCATTATCTATATCCGCTTTTCCTTAGAGGGTCGTGAGGGGGCTGGAGCCGATCCCAGCTGACATTGGGCGAGAGGCCATTTCTACCAATGAACAGCATGTCATTGCTGTATAAGACTTACATCTTAGTCAGAGTTGAAAAGAGAAACTATGCTGACTGAAATGTGTTTCATTAACAATGCAGAGATTTTCCATAGCATAAACTGGAAGTGGTACGGCACATCAGCAGCATAATATTTAACACATAAAGTGAATTTGAGGGCCCCGGTAGCTCACCTGGCAGAGCACGTACCACATACTAAGGCTGAGTTTTTACCGCAGCGACCCGGGTATGACTGCATTTCATCCCGTCTCTCTTTCTCTTTCTCTCTCTCGCCTTTCCTGTCTCTCTTCAGCTGTCCCTATCCAATAGAGGCAAAAAAAAAAAATGCCCAAAAGAATATCTTAAAGTAATGAGTAATGTCTCTTGATTCCCCACCTGAAGAGCCAGAGTAACAGGGGCAGCTGTCTTGAAGTGCAGTGTGTCTTTGCTGCTTCATATCTCAGGACGGCATTCCAACCAGACAGCACCTTACAATTCCCAAACTCAACCACTTCCAAAGGATGACTCAGTCTTACCGGCATCAGCAGCTGAAATCAGGGAGGAGGTGAGGCTGTGCATAAATGGGGGAATGTGATTGCCAATTTGAACATCATCGTGTTGAATGCAAGGAACATCTGTTGGAGATTAACAAAATTTGCAGTAATGTGGTGCTTGTTTCATTTGTTAACTTTTTGCTAAATGATGATGCTGATTCTCCTCTGTGTGCCATGTGTGGAGTCAGTGTCACTAGTAAGCAGCATTATGGTTAATTTTTGCACTGTAATGGTGGTATTGCATGACGCATGTACCAAAGAAGAGGAAGAAAAGTTTGTGCAATTACTGAGCCTGGGGGTCACTCACAAATTATTAATTAATTAATAAAAAATTGAAAGATGGGAATTATGCTTTTACGGTTGTTGGGAAACAATGCCTTCTAGATTCTCTGGAGTCTCTTTGGGGCTGCAATAACATTATTCGTAGGAGACAGGATTGTCCAGGAGCAGTGTGCATAAAGGTAATACTGTAATTAGATGTGGCTAGGGGCGCTTGAATTTTAACTGATCTGAAGTAGAACATAATGTTAAGCTGTGATAAAAGTTCATTACATCTGTAGATTACAGCCAACAGTTAAACAGCCCACCCCAACCCACAATTATTTTTAATTAGCCCCACCATTTTACTCTGCTATCGCCAGCTGTACCAAGCTTACTGTATGTCAAATTTCAAAATGCAGCCTTATGCACTGCCGATTAATGTTCACATTTACTGCCCTCAAATTAGAGGCCAATTGTATTTTCATGCACTGACACATATTCAACATTGTGCTTCTATGTTAAGTATGAAACCTTCTTTTTTTTTAAATGTTCACAGTGAACATTTTGCAGAAACATTTAATGCTAACTTTTTGTTGACACATTGATAAAAAAACGTAATCCCAGCAGCATTACATTTCTGCCAAACTGTTTTTAGCAAATGTACAAAGAGTTTTAGATGAACATGAACATAATTTGTAGGAAAATTTGTAAGTACATTCAGAAGGGTGTAGTGTTCTTGTTAAAGGATTACTGTGACACATTTTGGGAAACTTGCTTGTTTGCTTTCTTTCCAGGAAGTAGACAAGAATGTATATATCAGTTTCACCTGTGTGTGTTCAGTGTATAGCCTAACATTAGCGTAGCACGAACACTGGAAGTAGGGGAGAAGAGATGGCCTAGCTCTGTCAAAGCTTTCCTTAAAGCTGTAATATTACATGTTGTATCTTGTGTATCAACATTACAGAAATATAAATCATGTCATTGTGGTTTAATTAGCTACGGTATTTACTGTTACTAGGCGTGGTTTTTCCTGTTTTGGTGGAAGCTAGCTGTTTCCTGCTGCTTCCACTCTTTGTGCCATGCTAGGCTAAAGGCAACCTAGATCAATCTCTCAACTGAAGGCACTGAGATGGAATTGATTGTTGATCTTTTCATCTAAGTCTGGATTATAAAGCTAGCATGCTTCCCCATGTATTCTTTTAATTTAACATTACCAGGTTAATGATGAGATGATAGTTTTGAAGCAGCCATCATACTTTGCAGGTATCAACCACAGAAATCTTGCTAACGCAGAATTATCATAAGTGACCAAATAATTAAAGTTTTTAAGGTGACGATCGTGTGTTATAATGTACAGCAGCTACACAATGGTATCAACTATAAAGTGAAAAGCTGTCATTCAGGAGGATAATGATTATAAAACCATTTCTACTAAGCAAAATCCTTGTGATTCATGCTGTAAATACGATCAATTGCTATTAATTAAAAAACTGTTGCTGTAATGTACAGACCCAATGCTTGCTTTCACATGCTAAACACATAGCTCTCAGATGACAGGGTAACTGATTGTGGAGTCTTTGACATGGCACTTACAGCCAGACACATTCCTGCTTACAATCTGGCTCTTGTCGGACAGAACCTAACCGCACTGATAAACACAAGAGTCTGAGCCCATCACACTTTGCTTCTCCCTATCAGAAAGTCCATGAGTGCATGCTCAAAATGTCTGGGACATAATTATAACTCCATGTCAGACTGTTTCGGATGAAATCCAGCTTTTAGACTTTTTGTGCTGTGGTATTTTTTTAAACATAGATATCTCTGATTATATTCTGTATAAACTTCTAGTTAGTGTGAAGATGTTGTGTTGTAAGCCTCCCCAAAATATAAACTGCCACTGTGGTCAACACTTTGCAATTTTTACTTCAGGTAGGTTATGTTTGAAAGACATCTGTGGACAATTTGAACATGGCATGCTACTTGTAAACACAGCTGCGAAAACCAAGTGGCCAAAACTGAAGATAACAAACCTCAGTCAGGAAAGACTGATGGGGTTTCCTTGTTGAACTTCCAGATGTTGCTCAGTTCGAGCTTGTTACTTGATAAAAATCTGATATCACACAATAATTTGAGTGTATTTCACCTTATAACTGCATCCATCTGCTTGGTGAGGGCTCTTTTTAGCAAACGATTTTGGCAGAAAAGAAAGCGCTGTGGAGAATAAACATGAATGTTGGATGACATGGCTCCTGTTTTTAGCTACAGGTGGCTGAGAGATTCACAAAATGCTTTTTTTGTACATCACTGGCTACTATGTTGACATATGTGTGGCATGTGATGGCAGTCTGTCAAGAGGTGCCCTCCTGCCCGCCAACCCTCTGCATGCGTTCCTCCAAATCTGTTCCCAACTGTCCATCATATCCAGTTGCTATTTTAATTGGACCAACCTCCTGCCTTCCCCTCCCTCCAGAACACTTAATCCCTCCACTTATTTCCCTTGATTGCTTGCAGTGTTTTTTCTGCTTTGATGCCGGGCATTTGGCCCATTTGTATTCCTCTCTTAGACTGCCTTATGAAACTACTGAATACGATGCTTTTTATTTATATGAATACTTAACATTTATAAAAGCTAATGAACTGAGATTTGTGTGTAAAACTCAAGGTTGTGATCTGGTGCAAACCGTTTCAACATAAAAGAGAAAAAAGAAAATGAACCAATGAGGCCTCACCTAGAACAACTTTTAGTTTTGTCAATATGGGATACTTCTATAAAGAAGGACCTCAAATTATTAATTCTGACGCAGAACTGACGCTGCTGTGGCTCACTGTGACACCTTGACTTTTTTTTCACACCCTTCAAAATGCTTTGGGCTGAAGATCTTCCATATGAAGGCTGCACCAGCCAGTGACGTATAATGATGAACTGCCAGAAATAGTGCCACTGTAGTCCTGCGATACACAAGGGTAATCAAATTTCTATTTTTGTGTTGTAATGGGATAATAATAATTAGGGTTATTCTAGCAAAGTCTATTTTGCACACACACGCACACACACACACACACGTGCTCATTGTATGGTTTGCACCTGTCAGAGTAGTCAGACACACAACTGAAAGCTGTACTGTATGTTTGTGGCAGAGAAGCTTATTGAATTTTTCTCACGTAATATGTACAATACATTTAAATGATTTAAAAGGTAAGGCTATTTTTCTAATTGTTAACAAACCCCATGAAAAGACCAAAACCAACAAGGAATTGATCATACTAAGTACTGTGTGTGTACCCAAAGCTGCTCTGCACCATAAAGCCCCTTTGTTGTCCAAATATTATTAAAAACGCATCAATAAGCCGCACTGTTGCACTGAGTGACATGTTTCTTCATTACAATGAACATGGGCACTGTCATTTATTTTGCGTTGATCCCATATACATCATCTTGCTGTTGTAAATACTCACTAGAGCACCACATGTGTATTAATCCACAGCTGAAAATAGTCCTCCAGAAATGCATTATTAACTCCTGTTTGAGTAATATTTGCTAAAAACTACAGTGCCCAGCTGTTTTAGGAAATTACAGAGCCAACTATTTGTTACCTGTTTCTAAGATTTATGTCAGAAGGAACCAATGGGCTTGAGCGCCACAGACATGGCAGAGAAATCACAATCCCTTGATAGATGGACTAAAATGTTGATTGAATGATTTGTTAACAATAAGAAAAATATGGAATAATGCCAGCCGTATCCTTTAAAACTGTTGAACTGTAGCACAGAAAACCCATATGCATCGCAGTTTTCAGAAATGAATACGCAGACTGTACTGTGATGATAATCAGTGTTTCTAAATGTATATTAACATCTCATGTCATCACGTTGTCAAATGGCTGCAGTGCTGCAGACTGTGGTTATCTCATAAGACCTTTATGCATGATGCATTACCTTTCATGGTTTTATTTTGTTTATCCTCTGTGTTGATTAACAGACCACAGGGATTTCCTGGCCTCATCTGGCCCTTCATGCTGTATGACCTCCTTCTGAGTTTTTCTCCTCCAGCAGACTGGGCAGCAACTCCCCGGACCTTATCGTTCTCCCTTGTGTTGATGAGCAGGAGACAAAAAGAAGGGGTTTGTCAAAGGTTAGAGGGGAGAAGACTGACACCATCTGGCAGTGATTATGTCTCTGATGACAGGCTGAGATATGTGATGTGCCTTGAATGTGTATCTGTGTGTTTTTATGGTCTGTGTGTGTACGGGCATCTTGTAATGTTGGTTTTTATTCTGATAATTAATAAAGGCCTGTGCTGAGAGAAATGGCATTCAGTTGCAACCATTTACACACAATAACTTAAATAAAGTGACAATTACAGTTTTCTTAATACCCCGACAGTTTAATAAGTAAGCATGAGGCTAAAAAACAGTTGACACAAAATCGATAACGCTAAAGAAACGATAATACCTTTGTTGGCCTCGCATGTTAAAATATATGGATAATCATACTGATTAGCTGTGACTCATGGGATATGCATATCTAAGCACCACTCAGATCAACTAGCCCCAAGCACTAAACTGACCTTTGACTTGTATAATGGGGCCCTCATTCGGCCCTGAGGGTCAAAGGATACTTAGAGGCCCACCTGTGTAGACAATTAAAAGAGAAAGCTTGTTTTCAACCTGAAACACAACACTGAAAAGATAATTTTAACGTGCAGCAGTAGCTGATGGGAAAATCTGAGCTAATTGTTTATATATTTATATGATTCAGTGGCAATACTTTACAATATGGCATATGTTTAAATGGTTTAATTGTCTCTCTGTTGACTGAGTTGACAGTTATTGAACCACTGATAATGCTTTACAGATCTGCAATAAGTGGTTATAATGCATAAATAAAAAAACATTTGCATTGCCAGGTTGTGAGCTCACATTTGAATGAAAGCCTCCTTGCCTGCAAAGCATCAGGTTTCACTATAACCTTAAAACATGAGTATTTTTGACTTACCAACATTAATGCAAATCTGATGGCTTGTTGTAAAAGGTTGTGGGTTTTTCTAGTTTTCAATAACATATCAATTTTGCAGTTTGAAGTGTTAGAACATCATTAATAATGGGTTGTATGTTTACAAAGTTACAATAAACCATCAAGACTGCAGTTGTAAACGGTAATACGTAATTAAAAAATGATATGATTTGCTCTGGATAATGTAATTTTAAAGCACTATTAATATATTATTATTATTTTGGCTACTTGGAGCAGTGGAAACAGTAAACACCACATTGAGCGTATAAAGTTGTCTAGCAAACATGTTTGCTAATTACACACCAGCAAACAGAGCAACATTAGCATTTATTTGGAGTTGTGTTTCTGTCCACCCACTTAGTTTTAGCTCTGCTTTGACCTTCCCCAGCTACTTTGGGGAAATATCAGACTCTTTAGCTGCTAATTGCTCCACTATGTTCACCAGCTAGTGGCTAACTTTTTCTGCCTGCTGTTTGGTGCTGGGCAGGTAGTGTACCGTGGGTTTATCAGAGCTTTTTCCCTGAAAACAGCTGCCTGCAGCAGCTGGAAACGGCATTGATGAGAATGGTGAGAGTGAACTAAAACAGTAAAGTTGCAGGCTGGAAAATCAAAATAATGAAAAATGCTTAAACACTCTCTAGCGCTAAAAGGAACTATGAGGGAGATAATTTTCAATGAGTTCATAAGCAACCCCTCTCACATTTGATCCATTGTTTATCTAAAACTATTGATACGTGCAGCCTTAGCAAGACAAAAACACACAACTACCAACCAACAGGGTTTCCCCTCTTACTGTAAATGTGGGCTTACAATCTGGCAACCCAGCATTGTAACAGCCCATGATTATGATTGATCTATGTAGCATACTAACCCTTAAATGAATCATCAGGGCAAATTACAAACCTTTTATAAGACATTGCTTATTGTAAAAATGTACTAATTCACAAACTTATAATAGCAAGCAATAATGAAACATAAGCAGCATACTGTGTTTTCTATACTCTGTCCTTTTGTGTCCACTTTTGGTTCCCTTCTTCTTTACTTATCGCTCATGCAATCAGTCTCAGTGTAGAAAGAGTAATACTGATCAAGCCTCTCACAATGACTGGTGTTTCCTGTGCTTGATGATCAAAGCTGAGGAAATGGGCACTGCCAGGCATGCCAGGGCGAGGATACCAAGTAACTTTACTGCATGGAGCAGTAAATACTGCATTGGAGATACGTGTTATTAACCCATATGCTTGCTCCGTGCTTTTATGCATTCTTTTTGTTGGGTGTGTTTCTCTCAGAGATGTTTGTTGATGACTGGGCTGGTAAAGACTTCTGATGGACACGTATACACAGCTTAAACAGAGTTTTTATGTGTGAAAGCGTACAATATTTTGAGAAAAATATGACCAAAACAACAACAAAAAAAACATGTTGTAAAGATAAAAATTAAGTAGGCAATGTGTCAACACTCAAATGACTCGCAAAGGGCATAAACTTTGCTCACGTCAAACTAACTGCGTGCCAAAAGCAGGCTTCCCGAAAACCATGAGCATGTCCTGACATCATCATCATTATCATTTCCTGTGCTTGTTTACACTGAATGTTCTTCCGGAAGACAGGGCTGCTGTGTGTGATACTGTGTTTATCAAAAATGTCTGTTAATGGCTAAATATCACATCAAGAGAACCTGGACAGCCACATAATAACTGCCCTTTTGAGCTAATTGTTCTCTATAGGTCTGGTTTACAATTGAGATCATACTTCGTAAAGATACTCTTAACCTTATAACTATCTCATGTTACATAGTCCCATTGAAGACAATTCAATTATATCTATTCTTGTTCAAAAAATCCATACTCTGACTCCAGTCTTTCATATTGAGCAAACAACACAGACATCATAAACAACAAGAAGCCAAGCAGGAGCAATGCTTTGGAAGTCATTTCACCACTCCTTTATTGCCATATAAAACATGACGGCATATATTTATTTATTTATTGGTGAAACCCGGGTAAAACGTGTTAAGGTGGCCTTGAGGTAGAGATCAGTGGAGAAGCACGAGAGGCTTCCTGTGGTTAGGGACCCTCAGAGGAGAGTGGATTACATGTTTAGAAGTCTTGGATCACAGTACAGCCTACAGCCATACCTCCACCTCCATCTGGTGTCGTAGCGACAGCGGCCAGGCTAATGACCCAAGCCTGCTGGCTCTCTGCTCAAATGGGCTAGTCATCAATATGCCTAACCTGAGGATTGACTTGAAGCTCCACATCAGCAGGAGGTCCACTGTTCTTCAAGTCCATTTTCAAAGCATTTCTCACAACTGATAGCGTTAGAATTTGTTCATGGAGCTCTAACATCTTTACTTTAAAGATCTTTACTTTTTATAATTAACGTTAGTAAAAAGTTTGTCTATGATTATGACTAAAGTTCTGATGGTGCAATTATCTATACATCCACACTGTAACCCAAGAAACATGCAACATGCAAAAATTTAACCCCCTTCTAAACCCCCTGACATCTACTGTGAATTCTCATTTTACACAGTTTTAGACACATTTTTAAGCTGCTTGTTTTAAAGACTTTAAATTATATTTACCAAATCTATTCATATTAATGAATGAGTAGTCCACTCTGGTTTACAAACCATAAATGGCACTAAACTGCCCTTATAAAGTCTACAAATGATTTACTCCTCCCTGCTGACTGTTTCCTTGGATGTGCTCAGCTTTTGACACAGTTGATCACACAAACTGAATCGCTCATCTACTGCATATAAATTAATTTCTATTTCAGACTTAGCTCTTGATAGGTTCTGATCCTTTATAATAAAAGTTTCTCTCTAGCAGGGAGAGCCTCTTCCTCTCCTTCCCCTCTTTCCTGAGGTGTTCCTCAGGGGTCAATTCCAGGTCCTCCATTATTTTCAGTTTACTTGTTACCTCTTTGTCACATTACTTTTAAACACAACAACCATTTGCATATGCTAATGATACTTAGCCTTTAGCTTGGTTTTCACATGTTATATGTCAGACATTAATAGAACTTTCTACACTCTATGTACTGCGATTATTTTGAGCTTCCAAAATGCAACCCACCAGCTCCAATCACATCTTGACACTTTATCAATTAATGTCAAACACCCTGCCCATATTTCCGGCATCTACTTTTAGTTTTCACCACTTGAGGAACATAGGCAAAATTAGATATAATTTGTCTTGCTGATGTTTACAAGGTTACTGAAACTGAAACAAAATGTTGCTGCCAAGCTCTTAACCAAATCTCACCTAAATTCAGATTCACCAGAGATGAACTTCTCAGTGACCCTATTGATGAAAAACAACTTATCCCAATAGGTGACTTCAGTTGAAGTCAATACAACTCATGAAAAATTGAATATGGTGCATATTTTCTTCCTTTCTCATAGACTGGAATGTCACTCAGCAGCGTTGTACTCAGGTCTGCCACGGGTGGCTGGAAGTTGTATTACAACAGTAGGAGCTGTTGGAGACTGTTGCAGTACAGCATATATAGACCACACTGTATATACAAAAGGACCAAAAAATGAAACCAATTTTCTGCCTGTTGTGTGACTTTTTAAATATTTTATATCTTCATTAATGGGACCCTCAGTTTATCTCAGACTATACTAAGAGGTAGACAAATTCAAGAAATCGTCTTATCCAGAACTCACTGTGTCCTGTGAACGTAGCCATTGTGAGTTTCTTAATAAAACATAAACAGAGCAAACATGAGAAGGCCTGATCATGATCTCTGGCTTATTGTGGATGCGAGGCCACCCACTAGGAGCCTCTTCAATCAAAGACCTGGGTCACTTGTTGTGTTAGGGTGCAGGACTAAGATGAGTCTGTGCTCAACAATTGTACTGATGTCCAGAATCCAGTTTTCGACTGTTGTGCCTTTTTTTCCAAAGAACCCAATTCCCAGAGAGAACACATGCAGTCTCATGAAACATGTCCAAGGAAAACAGCCACCCCTGTGACCCGCGGGGACTGTCAGTGTGGGCCTCTAAACCCTCCAGGGAGATCCCGAGGGCCGAGCATGGGATGATTTAATTACACTAGGAAAACATTGTGTGTGTGTGTGTGTGTGTGTGTGTGTGTGTGTGTGCGTGTGTGTGTGTACAACCATGTTTTGCTTCCCTTACTTGGCTTAACTGTCTCTGTAGACCACGGCATCAGGGACTGTTTGAACCACATGTTATTTCTTTCTTTCATGTGTCTTCTAATTTCCAAGTAGTCCACTGAAATGTTTGAGTGATAGGAACAGAAGAAGATTTGGTGTGAATCTATGAGGGAGTGCAGAAAGAAACAAATAGAAAGAACGTGTGTGAGTGTGTTTTGGTGTCTGCGGTGGGCCGGTGGTGTGTGGGTTTACAG
This sequence comes from Macquaria ambigua, assembly GCA_008360985.2. Lineage (NCBI taxonomy): Eukaryota > Metazoa > Chordata > Actinopteri > Centrarchiformes > Percichthyidae > Macquaria > Macquaria ambigua. Next base: position 125,433 of record VMKM01000167.1, on the reverse strand, counting down.
GATGTAAAAAAGTTTTTCAGAGACAGGCGACCCAGATGACATCAGAGCTGGTTTTGATCTGGTTAAAATGTCGTCTTTTTACGGGTCTTGTGCTCCCTCTGTTCTCTTTACGGTCGCCACTCTGCAAATAAATTGTGGATGCATCTCACTGTGATACAGAGAGGCGAATAGGTGTGTTATGTGAGAAATTGTTTATGTTTTATACTAATAAGATAAAATAGTTCACAAACAAGTTCATTTTTAGTCTGAATCATATAATTTACACATAGATATACACCAAGACTATTTCATGCTAATGGTATGCACAATAACAATAACCAAAGAAATGACTGCAAACTATAGTACTAGTAATCTTGGCCATGATAAATCAACAGCATATCACCTATCCAATCATTTCCCACAAACACACCTATTAAAATTTATATTGTGCAGTATCATCAGTGCTACTCATGAAGTCACCAACAATTCACAATAAGATTTTAAAACGCAACTGGGACACTTTTGCTCCCAAAGTAGTCCCCACACTACACTTTGGTTCACATTAACCCTTTTATCAACAAATCCTCCCGATACAAAACTATAAACATTAAAACTGCAAACAAGGAACAACAGGGGGACTGTAGAAAAAGAATAGGGGGGACAAGAACAAAACAAAACTTAGTCTTGAAAGCAAACAAATTTTGCGGCACAGACACGGCTGAAAGAATGTACACAGACCAGTCGGACAAGAAACAGAGTGATTGTAGTGACTGTTATGATTTATTTACATACGGTGAGTCCCGGAGCTTATAAAAATGAAAACAGACCGCTATAGTGTGACTGACAAAGGTTATAGAGTGCAGACACTGATAAACTAGCATTTTGTCCCAAAAATGTCAGCCAACAGATCTATCACTGATCACATCTATCCATAAGCATGTGGAGGTCTCAACTATTTTAGCCTGAAAATCAGTGTTAATCTCTGGAGAACACATTTATTGTTAACATATGGTGCAGATAAGGCATTTTCACAGACATTTCCTCAACATAAAATGTTTGGTTTTCCCACAATTTTGCTTTTTGACTGTTAACTAGTAACTGTTTTTAGCATTTTTAAAGCGTTTCTAATAAAACTAAAACCTTAATGCCTTGATGCCTTTGTGATTGCTTCTGTAGTGCATAATTGCAAACATGTGACAGCATCAATGGTACCCTCTACCCTACATATGGTAGCACTTAATTGGTAATGGCTTGAAGGCTGGAATGGTTCCTTGGCAGGGCGATGGCACGACTGAGATTGGTCAAAGAAAAAGGGATTAGGAATAAAAGATCAAAATGGGAAGAGAATGCTAAACACTGGCCTGACTTAAGCAAATACAAATATACAACATTCTGCTCTCTAAACAGAGCTGTGTTTGCTTTCAGAGATGAATCCAGCAGATATCACAAACCATTCTGTGAAAATGACTGCCGGTGGTGAAAAATGGTGACTTTGGGAAGGATTTTCTGTTTTGACCTTCTCTGGCATTGCAAATATCTAATTTGGTTGTGATGAGTTTATTTTGTTATTTACAGACGCTGATTAACTTCTTCCAAATGACATCAAATACAGTATTTGTTTTTATTCAAAGTTGATGATTTATTAGCGGTGTTGGGGAAGAAAATAATTTTACGTAATTCAGTGCAGAGAGGCTGGTTATCTCACTGTCTGTGAAGATAATGTTGCAATCAAAAGAGCTAAAAGAAAAAGTGGGACATGCACTGCAGGGTGAACTATGCCATCTGAAACAAATTTTCTTCTGCCACTAAGCCTCCTTTGAGAAGAGGGACTACACAGGGTCAATATAGGGTCGTATAGCAGCTGGACACCTCATGTGTTTGTTTTCCTCCAAAACAAAAAACTGCAAAGAAGCAACAAAATGCCTCCATTAGTTGCACAATAAACAATCTTGATTAAAAAAATCCAAGAGAGGTAGCACCGGTACTGATTATATAATGGCACTGACTACCTCCGTATGTCCATATGACTGTGTATTTGATATTTGAACCCTTCCTTTGATGCACTTCATCAGAGATGAACAGCTGATGTATAATGACACTGCAGGGGAGACAGATACATAATCATTCAGCCAGACACATCTCCCAGTTGTCCGTGTGTTAAAGGACAAAAATGTGCAAAGTTTATTTATAATCATGTCTATCGTCATGTTTATTAAAGTGGTATCATAGCGGTTGTGTAACTATACTTTGGGTAATCCTTTCAGACCAACTTGTACTGTCCTCTAGTACAAGTTATATTTGTACAACAGATATACCGTAAGCTTTTGGAAAATGCCCTTGTGTTGCGTACTGTTATTGGCAATAACTTACTGAAGCACAGACTTTAAGCATAAAGCATGCTTGGAGACCAGCTTGAGACATGCATGAGAAATTCCTAACCTTTCACAGGGTTCAGTGGGCTTTGGCTCTCTGCCTAGAATCGTCAAGCTCTCGATGATGTTTGGGTGCCTTTTGATTTCTAAAATGTAGAAGGACAGCTTCGATAAACAGTAATAAAACAAATGAAAAATTTGAGATGTCACAGTGCGTTTAACATTTAACGCTACTTCTAAATTAAAATTATAATAAGATATAAATGTCTAAACCAGTGGTTCTCAACTGATTTGGCTTTCGACCCTCTAAAACCAAGCGAAGTCAAATCGTGACCCCTTGTTAAAGGTGATACATTTTTATGAGCTATGAGCACTTAAGCAAAGAGGAATTTATTTACCTTGTCAGACTGTTGATTATTTTGAAGTTTAATAAGAAGAAGTAAAACTGTCCAGTAAAGAAAATAGCAAGGATAAAATATAAACAAATGTTCTGTAGAATGTGTGTGCTTTTGGATCTTTCCTGTCTTGTTAATCATCTTTTAACCCAGATCTACTTTGCGACCCCTTGAGGGATGTCTCGAACTCCCGGTTGGGAACCATTGGTCTAAACATTAGATGTGTGAGGCCAGATCACCTCAGATTTTCTTATTATTGGAAATAAACGTTCTGTAAACATTTTTGGTTTTATACAGTATTGAAGAATAGAGAATATACTGTACATTTTGTCGTTTTACTTCACCTGTACAAATACTTGCTCTTGTACTTGTTTTGGAGTCTGACTTTAATCTACATGTTCATGATTTTTTTAATGTTCCTATGCTTTGGGACTGTTATAGAGCTTTTTGGGACTATTAAATATTTTCTCCAGTGATGTGAATTCTTGGATGCTCAATGTCTTACAGCTTTAAAATTTTAACCTTGTTTATGGGAGCTCACATAGTTTTCTAAGAGTTTCCAGTAATACTGTGTTTTAAGGAAATGACCACTAGATGTCACAGTTGCTTGGTTTTCAGGAATGTAGTCCACCAGCATGGTTACAAATCTTTACAGACCTTCCAGTAAGCAGAGAAAAACACTGAGGTTGTTTCTGTAGACTTTTTGTACTTTTGTTAACAGGCTTACAAAATCTAAATATTTCCACTATTACACTCACATCATGCACGTTCATTCGACTGATTTACAGTTGATGTCAACACTTTTGCAGAAATATACAAATGGCCATGAAGGCAGTATAAATGCTTTAAATCTAATTCAACATTACATTTCTGATCATGTCAGTGTTCTCTAATGTGTTTTTTAAAAAATATAAAAATATAAATTCATGAATTGTACTAGTCTTTTTTTTTTAAAAACATCAAATGGTTTAACATTTAACTTTCAACATGAATGAGAAAAGAAATAGTAGAACTGATTATGAAAAATAAAATAAAATTCTACCAAATTAAATTTCCTACTAACAGGCAATCAAACTTGTGTGCAAAAGTCCTGCATTAATGCAGAAGTCTACCTTTTAAAAAGTCCACCTTTAACATTTCACTTTCCCTCTGCACAGTCTGAACAAAAGGAGGGTATCAGCCCCCACATGATATTCTCCTCTCCCCCACCTCCTCCCCCTCCCCGTCTTGCTTCTTCAATTCCTCCTCTGTCTAAATTTCTCTCACTGTGCATCTCTCCATCTTTCCAATTCAAGTCAGACAGATGCCTCTCCGGAACTTCAGAGCTGTGGAGTGGAAGTGATGAAAGCCACAAGCCGGGTCCCACTGCAAGACCCCAGCTCCTCGTCTGCCAGCACAAACTCCCTCATTTAGAAGCACATCCTGGAACTGGGGCTGCTTTTTAATTAAAGCCTTGGTGGATTGGGCGAGACTTAGTAGAGGTTGCGAGGGAAACTTTAAAGTTGCACTTGACAGGTATATTTAAGTTCACCAAGTTTGACCAGATGGAGCATGTATATTGTATAAGTCTTTGAATACGGTGGTGGTGGGGTGGAAAGAAAAATATCAAACAAGCAAAAAGGGGAAAAAAAAATCATGGAGGGAGGAAAAAGGAAAAAAAAATAAGAGTGGAAGGGTGGGTGCTAGTTGAGGGATGCAGGCATGGAGGGGGGTGTAAAGGGAGCCCAGAGCAACTAGCATGGAGCAAGCAGAGCCCAGCCTTCTGGGTGAATCTTAGATGTTTCGGCAAGGAGCATCTCAGGATTTAATTCACTAAGAGCAGCAGTCTTTATCTGGCGTCAGATAAAATAAGACATTTGAAAGACTTAATTGTTAATATTCATCAATATGTCTAATTATGCAGTGAAAAGTAAAAAATGTATTATGAGTTTCTCCGCAGATGAATGGATGTGTTCCTCAGAGAAGACACTTCTAACGTGCCTTTTTATGATTCATTCATCCGTCTTCGCTAATCAGCAGCATCACAACATCGGACAAACAAACACGGCTAAGTCAACTGATCAAAAAGAGCCCAGCATGCAGTATTGAACTGCATTCCCTTTGCGAAATCATCTTTGGGAGCCACAAACATTCAGTGGCTTTGCTGGAGAAACCTTGTTACCCCCCCTGCCATTTGTGAATGTTCTTCATCCAAAATGAAAAGTTTTCAAAGTGTCACAGCCTCTCTGCACGAACAATTTGTCTAAAGGAAAGCATTGCACAGGAATGCTGAAGAAGGTAGTATGAAGTATGTAAACTGCCTTTCTATAATATACAGAGTTTGAAATTTTGTATTTGATTTGAGACATTAAATAGATAATAAATAAATGAATACAAACAACCTGCAGTGCGTTTTGTCCACTTTTATCTTCTGAATGTGGAAAGATTGAAGAGCTTTGTATTTGCTCCCTCTAGTGAATCATTTTGGAAATGACAAACTGGACACTTGATCATAAAAGAAGAATAGGAATTGTTTGTACATCAGCAGAAAAAGATCAGACACAGTCTCTTGCATCTTCGCAGGCATTTATTTTACATGCTGTGTTCTTAAGCTCTTAAGTCATTTCCATACTTCAACAAAATAAATAGCTAATAGTATATTGTATTCTCTTGATATATATAAAAAAATAATTTATAACTTTTAAAAACCCTTCAGCCAGAGAAAATCTTAATTCCTCCGAGCCCAGTTAGTCAGCTTGGCTATTCTCAACACCCAGCACTTCTTACCCTTTGGCCATAACCCAGCACCCAGCACTTACACTTCGATTTCATCATCACACTGGACTTAGGTCATTTGGAAATTTCAAACTGTTGAGGAAGTAATTTTTACTGCCGATGTATCCTATAGACATAGGATTTCACTAAAAGTGTATCCTCTAATTAATCTTCCATTTTTTATTTTAGTTTTATATAATATATTGTATGTCACACGACAATATTGAGCAATATGATACGTCCAACCTGGGGAGGCATTAATGCAGTGCTACCTGTTACCTGTTACAATAATATAAAAACAGAAGGAATTAAATTACCTCTTTGTTGTTAATTGCTCATATCAAACACATCTGTATACCCACTGTAGGGCACATCTTTCCCATAGATGGTACTTCAACCAGTGAGCAGTTAAGATATAAAAGCACTGGGCAGTTCTCTTTTGCTTCTGTGAATTAATAATCAAAGAAAAAAGAGGAAGAAGGAGTGAGGCCTTCAAAAATCAATGGACCCATCAACCATCAGCTGGCTGTTGTGTGTGCCTTCCCTCACCTGGGTGACTGAGTGGGTGCATGTACTTAGGTGTGTGTGTGTGTGTGTGTGTGTGTGTGTGTGTGTGTGTGTGTGTGTGTGTGTGTGCACATGCATGCCTATGCCCATGCAAGCAACAGTACGTCCGTGGCGGCAAAGCTCTTGCAGAAAGCCAAGCAATCATTCCGGCAGTTGTACATCTAAATCAGTGGCAAAGCGAGAGCAGGGCTAACTTGTGTAGAGACAGAGCACTCTTTTGGGTTTGCTCCTTCTAAACACCAGTTGTCTCCTCCAATCAGTGTGGTCATGTCTGCATTATTGATACAGCAGGGGCCTGAGGGGCCCAGGCTCAGATGGTGCACAGGCTCACAATGTTCTCCTGTGTGTCTGGAGAGAGTCTGGTTCTTCCGCTCAGCTCAGAGGTAAGCTAGGACAAAACTAAAATTAGGCCTTAAGCTGAAAACCTGAGCCAACTTATTCTGGTTTAACTGAAAATAAATGGTAGCAAGGCCTCTCTTGGGAGAGCTGATGGTCAGGGATTGCACCAGCGTCTTATATAGCAACACAGGGGAAGGATGAAGAGGGAAAGGAGAGTATGCTGTATGAAGAACATGACACATCACCAGAGGCAATGTGGAATTCATCCTACATGGACGGCTTCGCCATTTTCGGCACCTTTTAAGTCCTTTTTGTCAATAGTTAATTGTATAAAATAAATGTTTACTATATGTAGATCTCATCACATAGTTTGAGCACTAGCTTTTATCCCTTAATGATACAATGGAGTAGACATTTGTTCCTAAGATAAATATTATACTGACAGACCAAAAATTAATCTGCAGCTATTTTGATACTCGATAAATTGTTTAAATGATTTTTAAAGCCAAAAATAAAAAAAACATTCTCTGGTTCCAGCTTCTCAAATGTGAGGATACAAATATGAGTACCTTTGGGTTTTGGACTGTTTGTCAGATAAAACTACCAATTTGAAGATGCAAACTGGATCTCCAGGATATTGTGATAGTCATTTTCAATATTTTCTGACATTTTATTGACCAGACAATTAATTCATTAATCGAGAGAATAATCAGCCAGTTAATTGATAATGAAAATAGTTACTTGTAGCCGTAATATATAGCAGTCACAATATAATCAGTAGTGTGATACACTGACTGAGTATGCTCTGGTGTCATATTCTCAAAAGACAAACACTGAAATAATGTATATATAAATTAATAAACCCTTTAATCTCTAAACAGAGGTTATGCACATTACTGCAGTTTTTTTTTCTTTTGCTATTTGACCCCTGCGGGAACTGTATGAATTCTTTGCTGCCAAATGGATAACTTAACAAGACTTGAGTTTTTCAATTCTTTCCAGCCTTCCAGGGCCACATTTTAATTGAAGCTCAGTTCCGTGAAACACACTATTAATTAGATGTAGTAGCATAAGTGATTGGCTAAATGCTCTGGGATCATGGCTTTTTGTTCTGGTGTAGAGAGCAGTGTACACTTTTTTTCTTTCTGTGATAGGGGTTCATGTGATAGACTGTAATTGGCTGGGTCAGAGTTAATTTGGCATCTGCTTTCTCATTCAGCCTAAAATAAATTGCCTAAAATTAAATAAAGTGTCACATTTCATTAGACATCATGCCTGAGCGGGGAAAAATAAAATGAGGGGACATTAAATAAATATGGATTGAACTGCTAACAAACAATTTGTTGTACCCAATTAATAAAATATAGTGGTGTCATTTGATATGAGAAATATTGATTCAACAACAAAACATACAAAACCATAAGGCAAACATTAAGCACAGAAAGGATAGTGGATATTAGCTTGCAATAAAAATGACACCATTTCTATTTTGTAACTACATAAAGCACATTAACCTTTTCGGCAAATATGAGATTATTTCAAACAAGATTTTTAAATGTATTAATTGCACTTGTTGAATCCAGCCTTTAATGAGTATTAATCTACACTCACTGTTTGAAGCATAAAGACCTAATCAAAGCTGGAGAATATAAAACAGTTTGTGATGACCATAACACCACGTTCATGCAAGCTAAGTTCAGGCTTTAATATTTTAAGTTACGGGGCAATATTTATTCACATCTGTCATAAAGGAATTGGGAATGTGGTTTACCTTGATGTGTTTTGATTTATTATACAGGCCCTGAGGTTATACCCGTGAATTAGAGAGCATCAATAAGGAAAACCCATCTCCCGTATCCCAAAAGTGATAATTACCAACATCACTATTGATCCGACTATTGATGCATTGCTAATTGTTTCTTGCAGTTATTTATTTAATTCTGTCTCTGGCCATGTGAATGTGTTGACCTTGTGCAGCAGGAAATATAAGGGTTGTTCAGTAGAGGAAAAACACACATTAAGATTCCACTTAAAACCTTAAAGCACAAGGACTTTTCTCTTTTCCATCCAAAGGAGAGAACTTGGTCATGATCTGTTCATGAGGTTGAAAAGCACAAGCAGAATGGCAATTTGAGCTGAGACAACATCGGGTCATACTTCAGTTTCTTCTTTACTACAGCCTTGACGAGCGATGCTCTTGAAAATCTCCACAGACTCTACTGAAGGTTCAAGATGGCGTCATATTGATCAATTACAACACTACATTATCTAAGACATAGAATAATAATGAAGATTATTCATCATTAAGGGTGTATTGGATTTAGCACATCAAAAATGTATTCATATCTCTTAAATTAGTTTCTCCACACGTCAGTCCTAACAGAAACTCAAGGTCTAAACTATGAGAACGTAATTATATTTTGGGATAAATAGTGAAAGAGTAGATTTAGAAATAGTTTTAGAATTTAACGTTTATTTAAACCAAGTTTGTTTAATATCCATACCATAAAGTAAAAGTCTATACAGATACATTTAGTTTATACATTTATATGAAAGACCTCTTTTTGTATTGATAGTCTCACCCAAAGTGTGTCCAGGATAATGAACATTTCATTAGTTATTCAGAATAATCAATGTTTTGCATGCTTGCAGGGATAATGTACTGACCAGCTGCAGAACCAACAGACACTATAATCAAACTGAAGTACCTTGAAATGGACATGGTGCTTTTGAAAAGTTATTTGATGACCAATAGGAGGATTTAAAGAATACCAGCTTAATATTTCTTAAAATGTAATTTACACTTTTTTACATTTTTTTATGACATAAAATCAGAGTACATACTATATTGTGAAGTTGTGTGAAACTGAACTGAAGAAGAAGACGAACAAAAAATCTGAAATTGCTTTTTTATTCATCAAGGCTGTTTGTTCACTAAGTAGAGGTCACATAGCTTTATCATTTTAATTTATATCTGTGAGCAGTCAATTAAGGATGTTAGTATGGTATTTACATTTAGGGAGGCATCACATTGGTGAGCAGTGCCATGTGAGCACATGATGTTAAATGTTCTGGGGACAGATCTCTGTAAATATAAAGAGTCGGTCTAGACTTGCTCTACTAGAAAAAGTGCCCTGAGATAACTTTGTTATGATATGGCGCTATATAAATAAAACTGAATTGAATTGAATTGAATTTCAGAAAGTAAAAGGAAATAAAAGGAAAACTTACAATAGTGTGGGCAAACAGAGTGGATGAAAGTGTCAGTTTAACAAATTTCAGACATCTAATGGAGTTGCCTTTATCTGAGGGCATGAGGAGGTGTAAGAATAGTTTAAGAATAATCCTGACTTGCGATTGCATCAGCTCTGAATTGCCAAGACAATGCTCTGTTGTTGTGCTTTTGTCAGGTTGTGAGAATGGGTGTGGGTGAGAATATTGTTTATAATTTTTTCAGTTTTTAAACTTTTTTTTCATCATCAGGTGGCCAAAACCTTCAAAATATAGGGAGACATTTGTTTTGCTTGGGTATGAAGCTAAATGTGTGTAGCAGGGCATTAGTGCGGCAGCAAAAAATGGACAATCCACTTACTCAGACCGCAGGTGCTTTGGGACACGCTCTGCATGGAATGCTCATCACGGCCAAACGCAATGTGTGTGTGTGAATGTGTGTGTGTGTGTGTGTGTGTGTGTGTGTGTGTGTTGGAAGTGGTGGTCCGTGGAGGCTGGCCTTTGCCAGGACATCTGGTACCTGTCACAACACTTTGTGGATGTGTGAGCACTTCATTGGTGTGCCCTGCCCAGTTCTGCCCACCCATCAGGTACCTGGTTAGACCTTTAGTCGGAGCTGTAACAGAACATCAGCAAGGGCCATGTAAGTGTCTAATGCAAGGAGTGTGTCAGGCTTGTGTCCCAGCATGACGGTAGGAAGTCCTTGAAGAGGGGTACAGCGTCTCCATGCGTCACACATTGAGAGTTTTTGGATTTCATCCAAGAGAGTGGTGGTGATGTGAGTAGATACGACATCGCTGGCCTGAGGATGAGTCTGCCTGACTGGTGACCTCAGTACCTTCACCACACATAACCCACGGCTGCATCTCATCTAATAAACTATTGTTTTGACACAACAGTAGTTGATTCATCATGGCTTTTACTGGAATATGTGCACATACACACATGCACATATTTACAATGGATGTCAGGGGTTGATGATTTGAAGATAATTACAGTGTATTTATTTTCTCCTGCTCTTCCCTCTGTCTCTCCCTTCAACTCCCGCCCCTCCAGATTGTGAAGCCAAGCCTCTAGCAGTGTAGTGCTGAAGGTGTGTTTGTGCTGTTATGCCCTCTGGCTTGGCTGCCAGCTTACTCCCACTGATCTGAGCCAGAAGGCAGACTGCCGAGGAATACCGATCACCTTGCCCAGACCGAATCCTTTGAGCTCTCTCTGGCATCTTTCCCCCTTCTGCCAGTTTCCTCCTCTGCTCCTCTCTTCCCCCTTCTGAAGTTGACAACAAAGACATCCTCAGGGTCCTCCTTGATGTGAGACCCACTCTTGATCTTTTTTCCCTATGTTTTTGTACCTTATAGTTGCACTACTTTCATATTCCGCTAGCACAATATTTACACACCAGAAGACAAAGAAACAGGGGTCTTTTCATGTAGGAACCCCTGCCAACATGTTAATCACCTGAAGACCTGCCTCTGCCGGGCCAACATGACCCGGACATTAGTAAGAGACCTCTGCTCCTCATTGCCCCCTATTTGACCAAAGCCTTAAGACATTTTGCAGGTTGTGCTATCTATCTATCTATCTATCTATCTATCTATCTATCTATCTATCTATCTATCTATCTATCTATCTATCTATCTATCTATCTATCTATCTATCTATCTATCTATCTATCTCTTTGCTTTGGACTTCATAGGTCTGTCAGTACAAGAATCAGTGCACTGTCATTGGAGCCATGATATCCAATAAGACTTACTCCTCCGCATACATCCTCCTGCCTCTTCTCTCCTTACCCCCACCCCGCCCCTCAAGCCCCCAACACCCCACCACCAACCCCCTGCTTCCATGAAGAGAAATCTCTGAAGAGCTAATTAGTGGTGGAATGGAGTCCAGGAACAGCCAACGGAGCTGAAGAAGGGAGATTGGCGCTGGTGCTAGCTTTATCGGTCAGGGCCTGACAGAAGGGTGACAGTGAGTGGAGGCAAACCACCGGCTCACAACTGACAGAGACAATAAAGTGAGCCCCTGAGCCAGAGAGAAAGAGAGTGACAGACAGGCAGGCAAGACGAAAAAAGCTGGCTTCTAGGGGCTGTCCTGAATGGCCTATAGGCAAACTGCACAGTCCCAATCACTGAGGCAAGTTCTCCCTGTCCCTGCCAAAGCGTTGCGTTTGATGACCATCCCATCTGATGGTGTACTACTACGGATAGAGGAGGCAGCTTGGGCTAACAGTTCATAATCTTGACTCAATTCAATTTCAAAACACTTGTTTCACATCAGAACAACTGGACTACTGGTGCAAAACAAACATTACTTATTACTTGTATTCGACTAAACATACAGTATGTTATGTATTTGAAACCATTTGCATCTGTCTTGAAAGTGGTACAGTATTCTTTATTTGGACCACATCAGCAAGCATTAGCAAAAGTATGTAACTGCGTTTGGACTAAATTTTTGTAATGATTTTCAATTTTTTATGTGTATTTTTTCCACACTAATAAGATTTTAATGCAGTCACGGCAATAGTAACCATTTGTTTTACATTTTTCAGTTAATTATCCTCACGAGCAAAGTAGGAATTTTGGAGCTAAGGCAATTATGCTGGTATGGTTGTGTATTGCATTAGTGTATTAATAAAGTGAATGCAAATTAAAACCTTATTTCAGCTCTGTGAAAAATCACAGAAAATGTTTTGTTGTTGGTGGTGGGGTGAGTCTGTAAAATGTACAGTAAAATGTTACTGTTAGCTAGTTTTTAATCCACTTTTATTGGTATCATTAATATATTAGTTTTATTGAATTCAGTTGAATTTAATGAAGAATTTAAACTAGACTGGGCCCAATCAGCCTATCTAGTGGCGTGATAACCTCATTGTACCCAGCCCTATTTTGTAAATAGACTCAGGATCAGCTGCAGACCTGTTCTTCATATCATATCACAATAAATATTAGTACTTTTTAGTACTTGAGGATATGATTTTATGTATTTGTTATTTAATGTTAGATTCACCATAAAATCATGACCACATTCGGAAAAGTCGTGAAACAGCCATAAAACATGAAGAAGAAGACGACAACGAAGAAGTCACGCAGGAGAAGAAGAAGAAGAAGAAGAAGAGGGAGAGGGAGAGGAAGAGGAAGAGGAAGAGGGGTGGGAATGGAAAGGCCACAACAAACTGCAGGCAGTCCAAACAGAATATTTCATGAATATTTACATGTCTTGGGTTAAGGACTTCTCATGAGGCATGAAAGGTAAATACTCGCGTGTGAAATTAGCGTTAGCAGTTTGCATTGTTATCATAGCTTTTAATTTGTTAGCGGCGTACCAACAGGTCTTGTGTCAAAGGTATGGTAGTGTGCGTGCTTACAGTAATACTTGGCTACTAGAGACAAGTTACATGGAACTAGCTAGCTAGCTGTTACTGAATATATGAAATTGAGGTCCTGAAGTTGACGTCCTGCTAGCATACTGAAGATGTATTAATAGTGTGTGGGCTGTGGTAGCTACTTATACATAGAAGATATTACCATATTTCATTGCATTCCTTTCAGTAAACATGACTAAAATGTAAGGAATTAAAATGGCCAGGGTGGTGTAGAAGAGCCATTGTTTTGGTTAAACTTGTTAAAAGTTGGGAGCCCACAGGGTTCACAAGACTGAAGCAGTGATAATTATATTAATGATGACTTTGATATTTAAAAATACAACAAACTTTATTTCTGAAAAATGGCATTTGACTTTGGCATTTCAAAATGCAGCACAGTGAGCTGGAAAACAGAGGCTACTAACAAAGGAGTTGTACTAACTAAACTAGTTGTTATTTAATTGCACAATACTTTTGGCCACAATATGGCCAAATGAAGCAGGATGTGGTGTTTGCCATAGAAGCTAAAGCAGCAGACTGGCCTCATTATGTGGGATGAACCTATACTCAAGGGAAAGCAAAGCGATAAGGAGGAGAGGTGTGGGCACATCAGCAGCCACTCATTGTGTTTATTATTAAGTTTTCATTTCTTTTTTATTACTTTGACGTGCAGTGGGATTCTTCTCTAGGTTTCTACACACAGATGTCAACAAAGTTCAGCAAAGTTTACATGGATAGATACATGCACACATTGTTTTAAGGCATGTAAACCGTTAAGTAGGGGCTGGATAGATGTCACATACATGTAATTCCCTCACCTTACCATTGCATCTCTCTAGGATGGAAACTGTCCCCACTTAATAACTGATTAATGAAAAAAACTATGAATTAGCCTGTGTTGTTTATGGACCTGGTGCATTGTTTCCGCCTTTCAATATAGCATGTGCCACTACATGGTGACGTCACTGCAGGACCTCATGGATGTGTTGCATAGCTGATTTAACTGACTAAGGAAACGGACATTTGTATTAATTAGACAGGACCAAGCTCCCCATGGACCCTGGGATGTGTAGATGTCTCCTGCCATTTGTTGCATATTCTTCCATTGCTCAAGCTACCTACATCTTCCCATGGGTAACCCTCCACCAACTAGTGAGTACTAACATGTTGCATGTGAAATTTTATTGGCAGTTTGCTTTAGCAAGTCAAGCGGCCATTTGTTTCAGGTCTCCATGCTGTCAAGCAATGGCTTTGGCCAGACATTTTGACATGTCACAGTAGGAAACGCACAGGTGTAAATGATCAAATAAATTGTGGCTTGAATTCCATTTAGCTGCAGTTCCCTCCTCAGCTCTATGGAGCTTTTTGTTACCTATTAACTTATTGGTCCAACAAAGGTAGCGACCAGCTGGTGAACACAGTGGAGCATTTAGCAGCTAAAGAGTCAGATATTTCCCTCAGGAGTTGTTGGAGACCAAACCAGTGCTAAAAGGAGAGTGAATATTGGACTTAAATTCAAATACAAGGGCCATGTAGGTGTCGCAAATGAATGCTGATGCGGCTCCGTATCTGCAGGATGTGTAAATAAGCAACTGTTTGCTAAGTTAGGCATATCAACATAATAATAATAACATAATATGTCAGTGTTATATTTATAGCTTGTTTCCTTTTCCTGTTATTGGAGGTTTAAATAGTACCAACTAGATTGGGCTCTAATCCTGCATACAGTGTTGTGGTGTGTGAACACTGACAAGCTCCCAGCCAAGTTCTGCTCTGGTATATAAAGTGTATCTTATATATTTATCTAAAATATATCTTGCCTCTGTTAACTATCATCAAAGACAGAAGGGGTAACAAGAAGCAGCGGGGAAAATCTCAGGGAGGAACACACAGGGTTTTCCCTGGCAGGTATCAAGAATGGTTTAAGAGTGAGAACATATATAACATAAGAACAAAAGATTCTAACGATGTTTGCTCCACTATACCTTTGCTAACATGGCCTGAGTATGGGGAAAGGTCAGAGAGATGGCATTACGCTTTTATGACGATCATTTATTTATTTTGTCAAGTAAATCCAATCAGAATGCCTGCGAGCTACCCAGATAGCAAACAGGGATAATTAGCATCACTGGGAGAGGTGGCGTCTCCTTGTACTCTGGCCTCCACTTGCTTTTATCTGTAGAAGAGGTGAGGTGGTGGAGAAGCTAAATATTGATGGAGCTGCCCATACTCGGTGAAACTCAAACACACTGTCCAGCTTTGTTAAGGGCTGTGTTTCAATGCTGGACTCTCTTCTCACATACACTAAGGATGACAAACTTCAATCATTTTTACTTCTTTTTTCTCTTTCTCTTGCCCATAAATGCTTAACCTGTAATTACATTATCACCCTCAAATGTATTTTTACCAAACAAAATATGTTTGTTCATCTTGGGTTGCTTTCAGATGTGTAGTTTGGTTCCCTTGGTTTGGATGAAAGAAAAGAAAGGTTGAACTTGACACTGGCTATCTTAAATGAAGTTGACTGACAGGAAGTCATGCTGCACATCTCTGCACCTTGGTTTTGAGTATTAGTTGAGACTGCATCTTGACCTCATCTTTTGAGAAATAATGATGGACAGCTATAAAGAGAGGATGGAAAGAAAGTGTGTTGGGCCTTAATATGGGGTAATTTATGTCTGTCAGACCTTGGTTGCTGGATGAGTTAAAGTAGTAGTTTAAGGCGTTTGTTTTCTAAAATGAGAACATTGTTGCTATATCAACAAAAAGTCAGAATGAGCCATCTACCAAGATCTACTAAAGGACTGCCAGTCCTTTTCTGCTCCTCTGTAGGCGTTTTTATGTGAGCTAATTAGTTTTCAAGCTCTGACTTGTTATCCTCATTTTAAATCAAGAATATTACACTGTGCCTGCTGAGGTTTACACCAGGGATTGTTGCAGACATCCCTTGTGTGTTCGAACTCACCTCTGCAATGTCCCCTCTGTGATTCCCCAAAAGAGTTCAGTTGCATACTAATTAAATCGTGTTTTTACAGGATGTACTAATAAGAAAAAATGACTCAGGATGTAGAATTATCTGTCCAAATAATCCACCCCCAAGACACATGTTACAGTACTGTATGTAAACTTGGAAGTTGCCAAAGTACATGGTTTCTAGGGTACATTAGTCCGCAGTGGAATAATAATAAAGATTTAGATGTAATCATTATTTATCACTAACCAAGCCAGGCTGAAAAGTATTGTTTTATTAATCTCTTGTGGTTGACAGTTTCACATCTGTTGCACCTGACTACACCAAACAAGGATGTTTCACTGTAGTCAGAAGTGTGCTCCACTGCACCTGTAACCACACCTAACACTGATGTCAGGGTGTACACAGCACACCCTGCATATACTTTTATATCAGTTCAGCAGGGTGAGAACTTAACCACCAGATGTTGGTAAAAACAAGATTCATCTTGATTTGAGTTACTCTTAAACATTTAAGTGGAAATGAACACACAACACACAATTAGTAGTCATGACAAATAAAGGACATACTCTGTAAAATCCCTTTTGGCCGTTTTTTAATGAGTAAACATCACTGTATAATTTACATTAAGTTTAAACATTATTGGTATATTTGCGGGGTGGTGGTAATTGAGTGTTTTTTCCCAGTTACACTACAACCCAGTGCATGTGCAGAGCAGCCGCCCCGTTCAAAACTCATATAATAGACATGTCAAGTTTCACGTTTTGCCTAGTTTAAGTGCCTTAACATGATCATCATCTGTCATGTGAAGACATCAGATTTCATGGATATCTGGGTGTCCTGATCATAGTTCAAAAATCCTAATGCACTTTGGTCTACTGCAGCAGGCAAAGCAACGGCACAATCTGTTCTGGTTCAGGAGTGGTTTAGCTGATCTTGCTAGCGTTCAGAATCGGACCGAGAGCTTTGGAGTGTTTAGAAACGAGGGTGAAGAAACAAAGCATGCATTGTGGCTGATCTGCGTTGCTTTGCTGTGCTTTGCTCTGCTCTGCGTTCCTTTTTGATCACCCTTCTCTAGATTCCCATTACAGTTAGGTGATTTTGGCAAAACATGAGGTTTGAAGAGGGAGGGAGTTAGGGTGTAAATGATGCTTGGATGAGATGCAGTACAGTATTAGATGTACCTGCAATGCTTCTTGGCGTTGCAGCTACATCATGCAGAGGCTCGATGTGCTTTATATACAGCGCCTTTTGTAATGTATATGCTTTCTCATTGTGCTGCAGTACACTCATGGATGCTTATCATAATTCCTATTTTAGCCTCAAGGCATTTCTAAAGACACCCAGAGAAGTAATATTGATTAGAGAGGTTGTCTCCTGAGTACTAGAGGTCAATTTGAATTGCTGAAGTCTATTTAGCTCTATTTGGATTATTAATGCTTGTAACTGGAACAAAAAGGACAGCAGATGTAAGTGGACAAACTGGGGAACTGTTTCGTCCTCCAAACAATGATTGATGGTTGTCCAAATTAGAACAACTGGCAAGTGAAATTCAGTCCTTCATTCTGGCTGCTTGGGAATGGCATTGTCCTGCTTTTGTGCTTTAGTTTTGCTCAAGACATCCTGTCTATACCTTGGGGTGTGCTGAATAATTAATGGCACCCTAATGACAGCTGTAGTCCTAGATATAAGAATGACCTTAAAAACATTGATCTTTTTTTGATGTTGCATATCACTTTGAACTATAAATCTATTTACATTTGACCCTGGCAGACTGATCCAGAGCCAAAATCCAAACTGGTGACACAGTGTATCACAGTTAAGCTCCTTTCTTTAGATTCTGTTATTTATAGCTCAATTAATCAGTGTTTTCTTTTTTAAATAAAATTTAACTTTTTGGAACTTTTTACTCTCTTGTAGCTCATTGTTTTGTTTTTACAGCCTGCACATTTATTCTATGGTTCAGTCTCAGAGTTCTCAGTAACCCCAGTAGCCAAAAAGCTCTGATAAAACCCATTGTTCACTACCTACATACTACCAAGCACAAAATTAGCAGCTAGCTGATGATGAAAGGTGAGCTTTTAGCAGCTAAAGAGCCAGGTGTTTTTATCAGGTTGGTTAGTGGCGAACCATCAGGGCCCTCTAAGCCCTCGGATTGTAAAAAGTTTTACTTCTCATTTTATATTTATATATATTCTCAAAGATCATGTACCATAAAATCTAAATTTTTGTAAGTCTAAATTCCTCCCCAATATCACTACAATTTGTCTGTATTGTAAAAATCAAGCACAGAAAAAGAAAATACCTCTGTGTCCCCCCTATCAGGATCTTATAATTTCGTATGATTTCGATCTGTAATTTCATAGATGGCCTTGCTAGTACAACTAAAGGAGGCTACACTTTAGAGGGACATTAAAACTAACCACAAATACTGTATATGCTCTATACTTTCCATGTAAAATAAATAATTATGTCAAAAAGAAAAAGCACTTTAATAAAATGTTATCTTTTGTGATTAACTGGTAGGTTTGTGCATTTGTACCACAGCTTATAGGGATGAGATAATAATTTGGCTTTTTCCTCTGCTGCCACCAAAAACACCTCTAAATGCGCTGAGCCAGAACCAATTTGACAGATGTGCACAATAATGGTTCAAAAAGGGAATGCAAAAACTTGAGCCGCTGTTATGTAATATCAGTCAGTGGAAAAACCAACATTTATTGATATGAAAATTCTGCAGACGTTGCAAATGTTTCATGGTAAGGTTTAAAGTTTAGAAAAGTAAAATATTAAGAAATTAAAGGTAAAACAAAAAAATTATACCACTAAATGTCAAACAACTGGAGTATCTGAAGACAATAGCGAAACAAGTCAGAATTGTTCCTTAGTAGCCCAATCTTTTGACTTATGTTGGCAAATATAATGTATGATGTAGTTTGCCATGGTTCTGTTTATATTATAGCTCTGCTGTGAATATATATAGCATAAATATAGTTTCTGTGAAAGGTTAGGAGAAGGCTACAGGGAGATGTCTGTTGCTTTGCCTGGCTCTAAGTGGAGGTGACAGCATTCAAACATGGTGACCTTGCGAAGGGGACCAGTGGCGGGCTTCCCTGTGACTGAAGGAACATTTCTGGAGGCACCCTGCAAGGCTTTTTGATTTGCGAGGGCCTATCATCAAGGGAACCTGCATGGCGGCAATAAGAGTGGCTGCCAACAGCGCCACTTCAACTGCACAACCAGCTTTTTCTGGCCAGGCTTCGATGGGCATGGGTGAAAACTTGCTTGTGAAGGAAGTGTATATTGATATGATGAAAAATATTTCATCCTGAAAGTGTACAGTGTATTGATTTTGGAAAGTTGTACTACATAAAAGTAACATAAGGTGTGTTAAAAGAAATATGAAAGCTTGCAGATAAGGAGGTACACTAAGTTGGAGTGCATTTATTCATCCTTGGATCAGTGATTATTCATAAGATTATACACGTCGATACTTCAAAAATGACTTCAAATTCATAAAATGCTTAATATATACAGATTGGGGAAAGCATGTAGAGAACTGTCAAGGGTTTTAAATGTTTATTTAGCAAAAGAAATAGATAAGAGATGTCAGTTTCACAGTTTATAAGCCCCCTATGTCCCTAGAGGGCTGCCGTAGCCTCAGGCCATTCTCCCCTTACCTTAGGCATCACCTGGAAAAAAAACTGATGCTTCTAGTCATTCTGCATCCCTGCATCTGTCTGAAAATAATTGGTCAGGAACCTTCTCTCCAAAAAGGGGCCATGAAAGAGTAATAGCTTGCAGCAAAAACACGCATGTCTGACAGATCCCATTTGAAACTGAAAACGTATAGACCTACAGTCTGTGCACTACAAACCTCATACCTAGTTAAAATAAAGTTTCCTTTACTTTATCAACACTACTGAGGAGAAAATGTAGGGTCAGTATAGTTCAAAATACTAAGCTTTGCAGTGTGGCTTCTTACCGGACAACGGATAGGTCTTGAAGAGTCTTTTGATTTAATTGAATGTTAAAATGAGTTCTCAAATCTGATTTATGAATTGATGTTGCTTTTCAGCGCCAAGCGATCGGACAACAACCACTAAAGACGGCTTAATTGTCATTTAGTCACTGCACCATTTTGTGAAAGACTCGTGCAAAAAAACGTGCATAATATGGCCCAACTCCAACTGTTCAGTTCAGTTCCTATTCGCGCACGCTTTGAATTGCGCTTTACAGGGTAACTATTTACCGAGTTGAATTCTCGAGGAGGTAGACCATTAAATTAGCAAAATAAAAGTCCCAAAAATAAAAGTCCCAAAAATCCCCAACAAATCACCGAAAACCCCTACTGGGTGACTTGACCTTTGATGCCTCATGAGCTTGATCGAAGTACTCGGATAATGATACTTTAAAACTTACAGTATTTGAGTAAATGTGCTCTTTTGCGTTCCGTTTCTGCCCACAATTGAGGGTTATGGGCGGTGCCTGTTTAAGACCATGGCCCAAATAGCTGCTTTTCTCACAACTACTCTTTCTTTACGCCACTGTATTGTCCATCATTCCCGTGAACAACAACAATAGATATTGGATATTCAGTCACATCCTCATATGCATTAGAACATATGCACAAAAGAAAGACTTTCTTCCACATATCAAATGAAATGAAATATAAAAAAAACATTTATTTACTTGCAATCCAGTGTTGGAGAGAACATGAAATGCATTCAGTGGATTGGGCCTGGATCGACACTGTGTAGCCAACCTCTAATATCGTGGCATATCTACATTTGCCATTCTTTTTGGCCATGTCTAATCCGGCAGAAGAAAGGCTCCTGTGCTCAAGCACTGGAGGGAAAACAATACCATTGGGCTTTGCTCTACCTGTAAGCTCACAGATGAGACAGAAACTGAGAAAAATTAAGGGGGGAAAATCATTATTCTCTGAATGAGATGTCTTGGGTTTGATCAGAGTGTGAATCAAAGCCCATCTCTTAGACTACTTAAACATTCACTTTTAAAATTCCAACCTGATTGTACTTTTATGGAAATTTCTTGCCATCAGTGGCTGCATTCTCTCCTGTCTCCAGGTCCTCTTGTATCCCTGTAGATATCTGACTCTGCCCTTCATTAGAATTCTCTTGGTAAGAAAGCAGGAGAAATGAGCAGAAGATGTAAATTCAGTCGAAAAGAAAAGGTTTAGATCTTTTCCTTTTTTGTCCAGGGAATAGACAAAAAAGAAAAATCATGGATATACCACATCATCGAGTCAAACCTGACACCAGGGCAGAAGACTTAAGAATTTCATTAAGAATATGTTACAATGCATCACAATCACTGTCATCATCATGATAGTTATACTGTGTGTGTGTGTGTGTGTATATATATATATATATATATATATAGTATTTTCTTTATTACTTGATGCTTTTGTTAAACAATAGAGCAATATTTAGTAATGATTCATGGTTACAAATTTAAAACTTCATAGCCAAGACAGCAACAATGTAAGAACTGCTAAGATGGTCGGCTTCTTAAATAGCATTCAGTAGATATCATATATCATATATCACATATCAGCAAGAAGTGCAATTGTTGACTTGTTCAGACATATTCACTTGTTCAGAAACCATGTCTTACACCTCCAACTTGAAACTAGAGGGGCCACGGCAACATTTCATTCATTGCTTTTATTATAATTTTAAAAAAGGGCGAAAACATTTGAAGTGCATTATATAGATACTGAAGTTATTTTAGCATAAATTATGAGTATTGTAATTTTTTGTGTAACAGACATGGGAGTATAGGCATATATAGTTGATGCAACAACAACAACAACTTCAGCAAATCCTTTCCTTATAATCTAGCTGGATGTTGGCAAGGCGTCTTGCAGACTGGGTCACCCGGGTCTTAGTAAGTAGGAACAAAACAAATTCAATCTTGTTCAGACAGTGCTCACAGCTCAATGCACAATCAATGTAGTTATGATAAGGATAAATAGATTTGAAATCTAAACAAGACTGCACTGAGTAGCTGTTCAGCAGACAGACAGACATAAGACAGACAACTGAAAGTCATATCTTAAACATGCCTGGTGTAGACATCTTGTTAACTCTCCTTGCATGTAAGTGGTGACATCGACACGCAGGGCGAAACAGATGCTGCTATTACTTTCCTTAAAGTATTTTACTTTCTATAAGGGAGTGTTGGTTGACATGTGTTGACATCTGCAACTTGCCAAATGTGGATGTGTGAGTTTGTGAGTAAGTTATAGGCAGTTCCACAAGGGGCTTTGTTTCTAAACATACTATATTTTCTACTGACACATTTTGACACTCTATACTGAGTGTGTAAGAACTGTTCTTATGGATCCTGCTGCGATAGATGGTAACAAGCGTGTTGCAGTACAACTGTCACAGTTGTATGTATATATATATATATATATATATATATATATATAACATTTTTGCAGTGGCAGTTAATATATTTGGGGTTTTCTACTGTTGGTGATGCCAACACAGGAGGGCAGCATTAAGACTCGCCTGGCACGCGTTTGACCTTGTTTACCTGTCAAATTATAAGACCAAAATAGGACAACGCTGGCCTTTATGACCTGACTTTGGATGCTGTCAGGTCCACACTGACTGCATGTGAGGCAGTCATTTTTCACTTAGCAGATATGGGTATTAATGCTTTTGATTTCTACACAGAAGTGTCAATTTACTAAATAAATATAACTGACAAAATGCCAAGATATTAGTGATCTCGACTGATCTCATCATCATATGTCTATCAATTTAGTTTATTTAGTACTCTAAATTTGTAAAAATTAAAGCCAGATGCCAGAGAAACAATTAATTGGGAGCAGAGACATTATCAGTACGCATGGGTATGACTTTATTATAATTATTACGATTTTAATTCCTGTTAAACTTAACAAATATGCTCAATTTTCTGCTTGATAGAAATGGAGTGTGCTGAAGGATCAGTCAATACGTAGCTTGGACAGTTAGGATTTTAAATCTTTACCAAATTTTACCACAGATTTGTTGTTAAATAAGCTGAGAATCTAAATTATTATTTCTAACACTTTCCGATGGAAGCCGAGAGCCCCTTTCTTAATCTATGCTTTGGATATGTGATGACAATATTAGTTGTGGCCACACAGGAGCATCCTCGAATCTGAAGGGAGACACGGTCACATCTTTGCTCTGGTGACGAGATTGTTAGAAATTAACAAACCTTTCAAGTGAAAAGTTCTTTGAATGGCTGCCTGCCATGTTGGACAGAAAAAATGTAGGCTGTAGTATTTCCTGACCGACAAGGGAAATGGCATCAAGGCCTAGCCGAGTCACATGGCAGCCAACCAGCACTTCCTCTCATTATTAAGAAGCCATGCACCGGCTCCCAGATGCTAATCAGTCTCCCAGAGACCTCAGCGCTGTGTGGTTAGTACAGATTTACAGCTCTTCTCAGCCCTCCACTTTTATTAAAGATGATCTTTCACACAGAAGGAAAAGGATGCTCTCCAGACAAATGTTAAAATGCAATGCAAAGTTTCAGGCATGAAAGGCAAAAACTGTAGGATTATTCTACAGCTATTCCAGGGAGGATGAAAAAGGAGGAAAGAATGTGGAACAAAAACATCAAAGGACCATAGAGGAAGGGGTAAAAAGGGAGAAAAGCTGTGAAATATTTAGTACGAGGTCCCAACAGGTGGTCAAGGGTGCAATGCAAGGCTATGGTTCCATTGCCATGAATAATGGATGACGCTTGTACTTATTTTTGTACTTATGAAATCTAGTAATTTCTTTTCTCCTAATTGAAAAAGAAAAGCGATTCATATACAATAACCAGAAAAATACAGCACAAAATTAGATTGTTCCTAGATGTAATTAAATAACAATTAGGCTGTAAGAATTAAAAGCAGAAACCATATCATTGTTATGAAGTCATTGTAAAAAAATGTTTAATTCTGCTGCTTGGAGCTGGAGAAAGGAAGACATGCATGCGTGCAGCATTCAAGCTTGCTGAAAGTTTGGTGCTAAAGTTCTGTAAAATTGAGTTGATTCTAAACATTGTTGTAAATATGAATGCTGCTGCTGTGTCACCCAGCCAATACCTGTGAAAGAATTGGAGGCCAAATCCTGTACAGCGCATTGAACGGTATTAAGTCATGCCCCATCAAGAATTCAACCAGCTGCTTGATACAGAATATAATATTTGTTGTTTATACTGACTTACAGTATCAATGAGAAGCCATTTCCACTCTGAGAGTACACACTTCCTGCAGTATACAAGTTTTGTATTTGTACATCATGTACACGAGTCATGCCTCAGAAACAAACACGGGTAGAATACTGCACCAATGAGCCACGTTTGATTTCTAAAATGCGATCAATTTGAACAGGTTTTGGGAATTGAATTGATAAATTATAAACTGATGAACATTTGGAGCTGGAGTTGCTAGCTGCAAAGGGACTAGAGTGTTTCGGTGAATAATCTTGAATATGATTATGCTCCTTTTCGTCTGCACACATCTCATCAATGTTCCCCACACATTCCCCATAAAGCCATATTCATTCATGGTGGCAACACTGTGGAAAAACACCTTCATTTTACCAGTTAGAAAATGTATTTTTAATCAGTGTTTACATTTGAAAAGCAAAGTTATATTTATCTGCAATCATGACGTATTATGACATTTACTGTCACCGATTAAGAGTTTTATGGTGAACTGATCAGAAGTGACAGGTTTTTAGTGGTGATTCTAGTATTTCAGACACTGCATCAATAGAAGATGAGCAAGATGCTTTTATTTCAGTGAGTTTACGCATTCTGAACAATACCACCACCCTTCATTAGATCTACATCTAATAATAATTTTTATTATCAAGTATTCTGATAGTTATTAATATAGAGTAATATTTTTGTCTTGTAATATGTTCTCATCCCAAGTTTCCAGAGCCCAGAGTTAAAATTATGTTTTTTCTGACCAGCATTTTATTTATAAATTTACAATGATAAAGAGAAAATCACCAAATCTTCAGCTTTGAGAAGTTATAACCAGCTAATGTTTCAACCTTTCACTATATAAATGACTTAAGGGGTTAATCCATTATTCATAATTGTCAGCAGTTCATTTTGTTTTCAGTTTCTAATCAGCCTCTCAATTAATCAACAAATTACTTAAGCACTGTCAGTCATTTAGATATAGAAGTTACTCGTCAATCTTTTTATTTTTGTCTGTGCTACACCCAGACCAAATATATTACAAATATATTTTGGTAGATCTGTAACACATTTTTGAGGATTTCAAAGATCAACATTATTTTTAAACAGTGCCAGGTTAGGGTTTCAGAGTGATCCCTTGATCAACTTTGGGTTAATCATTGAGTCTGTTGAACAGTAGATTTCTATTTGATATGCGTATATTAGTGTGAATGTGCAGATTTAGTCGCATTCAAAAAGGCCATTGTGGGACTGCAATGAAAAGAAGGCAAACGCTCAGAGTAAAGGTACGATGCCACAAACCTTTCACTCAGCATTGTCAAACAAGTGCTTGTTTGGAATGACAGAGACAATGTCAGTGCTCAATAGAGACATATTTTCCTAGACAGTAGCCCTTCCAGACACTGGTCTTCAGTTGGGATGCTTTGCGTGACTGAGGAAATGCACTGAGCTAAAATCACTTAAAATCTTGATAGTTGTGTGCTCTTTGGGGCTATTTATCATTATTTTCAAGTAAGCTGAAGTTAAAACAAGCAAACACTTTTCCGCACTGTGTTTCTCCATTCCAGAAGTAGCATTGATAAAGCATAACCGCGGGGTGTCTCAGTATTTGAGGCTGTCGCTGCTTCTTCTCCTCTTTCTTATCCTTCCTCATTCACCGCCCACTACTATACATCTTAATATAGAACTAGATTACCTTAACATCACTTCCTTCCTGGTCTCTCATCTCTAGGCCATTTTGTTAGTGGTTCAGTCCACCAGACAGACAGTACAGTATTTTATACTGTAAAGACAGGCTCTCTTTTAACATTTAATCTGCGTGAAACTAACAGTAAATTATAGACGACAAGTAACAGCAGCTCATCAGTGATCTTTTAAGACAGGCCTTTTAAGTTTTGTCGGTCTTTCACAAGGGCAGATCTCCACAGATGAAGCCTGTATCTCTAAGATTATTAATACAACCCTTAGGGAGAACAAACTGCAAGTCTAGCAACTACTTTATTAATCTCTCCTTAAATTAAGGAGCAGTGGTGGGCATCCTTTTCCTGTGGTTTTCCTATTGCAGGTTTTACACACAGTAGAAGCCTGCATGGGCTCATAAACCCAAATGTCCCGTGGCAATTTATTAGACGCACTAACGACAATGCAATTAAGACCCTCGCCTAACTAAAAACAACTGAGTATGCAAAAAAGTAAACTGTGCAGGAGTGTTTTTATTTGCCTTAATTCATAGACCGGTCCTGAGTCTGCCTTACAGGTAAGTTTGAATTTCATTTGGCTCTGCTCTCTAAACGAGATGAACAAAAGGGGTTAATTAACATATATTTACAAATTATACTATTCAAACTAATTTAGTTTCTGCAAAATGAATCTCGGTTACAAAGGAAACTGAAATGGAAATTTCTGAGCATTAAAATGGATGAGTGTTGTTTTATGAGTCTTTAGCATCACTGATCTTTTATTAAAGTTATTCAGTAGCCTTTTGCAGGATTTGAATGAACAGTGCTTTACAGAAGATCACACGACACGAGTGTTTCCAAATTATGTATGAATTCATACTCGACATGCAGCATTCATGGAAAAAAATGCCACTGGGAAATTCATGAAGAGGTCACTTTTATATTTCTTTAGGTTCTCATATTGAACATGTGCAAGCATGACAACACACTAAATTAGCTACATGATTATAATTGATTTATTTGCCAACCAGATTAACAGTACAGTGAATTTGTCATGGAAGATACTAAGAAGGACAGTGATCAATATCTAAATGACTGTGTTTTAATAATGATTTTAGATAAATTCCCAAAATTAAATTTCTGATTTCTGGTCTTTTTTAAACAGTATTTCTGTTAAATCTGATTTTATTAATGCAGTTCCAGTACAACAATGAACACTTCTGAGAAGCTTTATTCAGGGTCTGCAGTTTCATACACATTTTACAGCTTGTATTTACACACTAATTTAAATTGCATCGCTGTAAACAAATTAATGTATATTGCTTATGACAAACCCATTAAATAGCATAGTTTAAACATATATAAAAGAAGCTCCACTAAGTTGAATTTGCAGAGTCCTTTTTATTTTTTTTTATTGGCTATTTCATCAAATACCTTTTCCGTCACATCTTTTCTTAATCTTAAAGTTATAGTTGCAGAAGATATTTAAAAGCTTAATTGTGTGACATCAAATACTGGTAATATTCCTGATTAATATTTTGATATATATTGACATTAATATTAAGACTCTTCATTTTCTCTTAATAACTCACACATTCATATTGCACATAATGATTGAGATGCAGTTGTGTCTACATGTGCCACATGATTTTCAACAGTATACAAAATTCTACATTTTCACAGTTTCACCCTTAGAGTGGCACAATTATGAAGCCGTCACAGCAGCCTCACACCAGTTATTTTTGTTCTACATATTTCTCCCACATTCCACTTATTATTCATTTCAACAGTGAATATACATATCATGATTTGATAATGCGACCATAAAGAAAGATTTTCTTTCCCAACCATAAAGCAAACCATTTGTTCGCGAGCTCCATTTTTGTTTTTTGTTCCTTTGACTCTGTCACACACAATTTATTATTTATCCCAGTCTTCTGTATTACAAATGGTCTCAGGATTAGGACAAATCAAGGCTCTCCAAACTATCAGGAGGGAAATGGATTCCTGAACAATATGTGTCAACGGAGCAATTGGCAAAGGAGTGACAGTGGCCCTTGAGAGGGGCCAAACAATGCCTGTATGTCGCAGGAGGAAATCACACTGTTCCACTTGAGACAAACACAATTTCATATTAATGAATAATTGAGAAAGTTTAGAACTGGGTTGGGATCAATGTGCGTGAGCGTTACGTGTATCTGTGTCATGGTAATACTCGGATTGTTTCCAGCAGCGCAGCCGCATAGAGCTGGGTTTCTTTAGTGGGATTAAGCGGATTGATCGGGTCACAACAAGAAGACATGTTTTGGGAAATGTTTCCTCAAGAATGCAAATTTTTGAATTGCATTTCAGCTTCAAATGTAGGGACTTCACATAAACCTTGAACTTAAGGATATATCTTAATCAAAATATATCCTGTGATCTGTATTTTAAATGAATTTACTTACCACTGTTATTTGAATTAACTGACTGTGACCTGTTTTAGCCGATATTCTCCTACATGTATTTACAGCTCATCAGCATGAACTCACTGTGGCTGTGCTTGTTAACCTGTGCCTTGGTATCAAGGCCGGGGCTCGTTTTTTACATGAGAGGAGAAAGGAGGGGGTGGTCGACTTAGAGCACAGTGCCTTGACTGGAGACGAGGACGCTCCATACTGCACCCCCATCCATGCTAATGATCCGAGCTCTGCACATAATTAAAGCCCTGGTACCCCTCTCCTGTGAAACACAAGGGAGGACTCTTGTACGTCTCCCAACGTAGCTAGAGGAGGTTTGGAAAACTTCTGAACATCTATGGTCCATTATGTATAATTTCAAAACACATCCCAAGTATGAGGAAAAGAAACTTTTCATTTTTAATGACAAAATCATGAATTATTCTATTTATTGTATACACTCACTCTTTCAAAGGTAGCTGGTCCATGAAAGGTGAAACTGAATGAAGAGGAAAGTCTTTTTGCCGTTAAGTAGGACTTACCGTAGCAAACGACACCTGTTGAGCGCTGTGGAAATGAGCAGAAGCTAAATGAGTGCAACAGTAAAAGAATATCTTTTTGTATTAACATTTTTTTCTGCTGTTCTTTTGTTTTACTTTTTTTTTTTTTTTTTTTTTTTTACTAATTTCCCCACCATGTTATTTTTATAACTCCCATTACAATAAGGACAAGGTAACATAATGAAAACAAAACATTAAGTGTTGGTCCCACATTCCCCAGTACACAGGAATGATTCAAACACTACTCACTAATTCAAAAACAAATATGGTTAATTTTTGATATTTCATAATAGTAGCCTTAAAAATAGAAAGGTGCATCTGTGATGAATGAAATAAAAACAAAATGAGATCCAGTTTCCATTTAAAGAGATAAAATTCATCCATGTGTTCTTGGACATTTTGAGTAGAGGATCCGACACTCGTGCTTTTCATGCAGTTGAGGGATGTTGTTGTGATATTCTGTTGTCTGAAGTCTGAGAATTTCAGCCATGTTTCTAGTTTTAATTACAATATTACTAGTTGTTGCATATCCTGGGACTGAGCTGTGTGCTTGTGGCTTATGAGACGCTAGCGTTTATAAACCAATAATGATTATCTTTTATACATGATTCATTAGTATGTCCTAAGGAAGCACAGTTTTTTTATTCCTAACAGGCTGACTTGACTGCTCAGTATGTGACTGCACTGTGTATTAAAAGTCTGAAAAACTCTAGCCCCCTTTTTTCTGTTTTTAAGGAAAGGCGAGTATGCGTTGCACTCTAATTGATATCCATTATGTATGACAAATCCTGTTTGTTATTCAGTGTTGATGAACTACACAAATTAAAAGCAAGGCACTCTTGATTGGTGGGACATTTTCATCTTGTATGGATCTGCAACATACAGTGCAGTTATCACATTTAGCCAATAGGTGTCCCTACAAACCACATAAACACTGCGCTGTGCTGGTCCTGCCTGCAGCATGGCACTGTTGTAACTGCAAACATAACAATCACCACCATCTCTTTCACTACTATAGAACCAGAGGCCACAGCGACAAAAATACTGGTAATTAGAAAGTAATTTAACTTTTCATATACATTGCTTGACTTTCTGTTGTATTTGTTCAACCGAATATTTAAAGACCTTATTATGATTTTGGATAGATCTCTTTAGATTAAGTTGTAAAATATACAAATAGATCATGAATACTCTGGCTGAATTGATTGCATGTCTTTAGAGATTAAATAGAAATGTTTAATTTATGCATATATTTACAAGACCTGTAAATAATAAATGGGCGACTCCGAATTTTGAAGCAAAACTGGATGCACTCAAGAACTGACGTTTTCAAGCTTGGAAAGTTAAGTAAAAAGGGGTATTTCTGAAGCAAATCTCTCCAAAAACATGAAACAAAAGGTGGTGGTGATATCCAGTGTCGCTCCACTGATAATTACAGAGACGAGCTTTACAGACAGACATTGGCCGAGTTCACATACTCATAAAATAAAAACTCTTCTGAGTGTAAATTCTCAAGCAACTACATTATGAGTATACAAAGTGATTTTCCTATACAGTGGCGATAAAACAACTCCTGATCGTGTCATTTGATGACAGCAGAGATTAGATTACAAACCTAAGCATGCTACAAATCTCATCTGTCAGTTATAACGCCCGATTTGCCCGTCAGTGAACAGTCCCCAGAGCTAACGCCTCCATCAGGCTCTCCTCATTACAATTTACTGTTCCCAGCGACTGGAATGAGCTGCAGAGCAATACTGAAGTGGACATTTTTATGTCAACAGCTCCATGCTTTTACTGATGTTCTCGCTGATAATTGCTTTTTGCCTCCAAAGCCAGCAATAACCCAGCAATAACTGAAACCTGATGTTCCTCTATGTGCTGTCTCCTCTGTTCTCTGATAGCTTTTAACTGTCTTGAGTCTGTTTTTGTCTCTGCGCCGGTACATTTGGGCTGTAATTGTATTCACAATGTCTTATTGTCTGATATAGTGACTGTGGAGTGGCTCTGCCTTGTTGGAATATTAGTTGGCTCCCACTTGCAGTCCTATGATTTGCTCCTCTTGTCATCTTGTTATCATGTATTGATTTTACGTATTGAGGATTAAGCCATGCTGTAATTCAAATCACTTGCTTTTTAAAGTATTTTTTGATAGTTCCACACTGTTTGTTACATTATTTTTCATATTGACCAACCTAATCAATCAAGTAAATTAAAAGTAAAAACAAACAAACAAAACAAGAGGATCTAAAATTAACTATATATTGGTCAAATACCCCAAATGAGTGGCTCTATTGATTGTAAGAAGTTAAGCATGATTTGAATTAGATTTTTACAATTTGTTTTACAAATAATAAATAAAACATCCAAAGAATGAATTCTCCCTTAAGTTAGCGAATCATCCTTTATGCAACACTATTTGTTCACATGCTCTAACACATATTGCCTACACTTTAGAAGCAGCCCTGGTGTACTCAAACATGTAAATGACATCTTCATACTCCCACGGGCAACCAGTGCACATAACCCATAAATAAACATGCACAAATTAGATAACAAGGTAGCCACAACAAGGCCTTTGTAGGTCTTTGATAGCAAACCACTATACTACAGAGGATTGTAATAGGTTGTCCTTTTTTGCCTGTTGTTGATATACCATCTGGCCCGTGTGACAACTACATCCCTTTAGGCCTGCAAATAATGACTTTCCATATCCTTGCATGTAACCTGTGCATGGCTCATTGTGCTTTAGGGGAATATGTGACACTCCACGTCCCTCCCATTCGCTTTCCTCGTCTTTACTACACCTCTTCAGTTGATGTTTTTGACTATGGAGAGAGGCAGACCTTAGCTTGCAGGATAAAAGGAACGGGTAGCGCCCCTCAATCATTCTGCCCTCCAGGAGGCGAGAGGAACGCAGGATGAGAGGGATGGGGGTCCTAGCAGGGTGCAGAGATGTAAGACACATTTAGATACAGCTTTGGCTGGTGTAAAAACTGTTGACTTTTTTTCCCTCTCTATCTCTTCTCTATCCTCTTTTGTTGCCTTTGGGGACAAAAGGCATGCAAATATTGGCGTACGACTATTGAAACCACTGGTGAAAGCGTATTTAAAATGTCAGGGCAGTGCCTGGAAAAGTGAAAGAGCTGGAAAGTGCATCTCCCACATGGTGCTGTGAGTATTGTGGTGAATACTGCCACGGGTAGAGCATTCTGTCCACTTGCCAAACTGTGCAATTATTGTGTTTTTTGCATCCAAGTACTGGAAAAGGAAAAACTGATACCTAACTTATCTGATATTAGCTGAAAAATAAGGCATGTTTAAAGGTTGGTTAATTCAAATTAACCTCTCAGTACCCCTCAGTAGCCTACTGCTGCTTCTTTTTCATCTCCCTACTATAGTTCACATTTTCAGGAATTTGCTGAAACAACATCTGTGTAGTCATGCTGGGGGTAGAGGGGTAACGTGGAGAGCCGTGTACTCGTTACTCTGATCCAGGCACGAGTCACCCCTGGGGAGGCTGCAGGGCCTGGGTCAGCCATATGGTGGCAGAAGCCCCTGGAGGAGCCAGCCTAGTAAGCTGGATCAGCTTCAGCACTTCCTGACCGAGGCTCGGGCCGCACCACCAAGCAGGTAAATGAGGGGGGTGGTGGCAGCTACCCCTTAGCAGCAGGAACCACAGCAGCACCATTAGGAGCCTGAGGGCAGAGAAATGGAAATGGTTTCATCCATGGCATCTGCAATGCTAAGGGAAATTAAAGTCAGGGCTGCTGAAACTTACACTAAATCTGCTGAGCCTCTCTGATAAAATACTCTAAGTAATAACTTGTTGAATGCTGTGGCTGTGGCTGTTTTTATTTTCAGAATAAATTCGGTGTTGCCTTGTCATCGAATATCTTATTTTAAAGAGACGGATTACACTGGGGTTGTATCTAACAGAAAGTTGTGGAGAATCATCTTCTCTCCATTACGATCGTGTCAGACTTGGAAAGTGGAGACATTAATCAAAAATGCAACATCTGGGCAAATAAACTCTTTTAAACATATAAAAACCTTTGAAATGCAGGGATACAGTGTCAATACCATTAAGCGTTTTGCAGTCAAAAATATACACGTGAGACTTGTCCTTCCCTTACTGCCGTATTCATCAAAAACACAAATTATGCAACCTATTTTATGAGGTTATTTTAAAAATGAAAATAATCACGCAGCATTTATTCTTGAGTGTGTTTTGAATGTTTTATTTAGAAAATGTTTTCTGTAGAGTAATAACTAGCGCCACTGGCCCAATAAATGTATTGTCAGTGAAAAGGCATTATTGAAACCTGAATAGTTACATCTGGCAACTGGTTTATGTGTCCAGTGTAACATAACCGTAAGCCCTCAGGACCTGTACATGGAGAGAAACAGACAGTCCATTTGTCTGCTGGCAGGAACACGAGGCTGCACTGTCAGAGTGGACCGTGCTGCTCTCTGGACTGAACCAGAGGGTTTGTATTCCTGTAATACAAAGACTAGTGGTGGATATCTCTCGGTTTATGGTAGTGACTGACATGAACCTGAACACATTATTGAATCCAAAGTTACTTGTTTGCACTCATTTAAGAATTATGAAGATAACACAATTTTCATGCCTAATACTATTCTTAATTTTTATTCATTGTGTTTCAGTATTTAGTAGATAGGTCTATAGAGTGGAGTTTTGTTTTCTTTTGAGGAAATAACAGCATTTTCCCTAAGGGTTCCATATAAACTGAATGTGAATTGATTTGTACACACAGTAATCTATAGGATGGAACATTTTGCATTGTGGCATTCCTGTGGCTCAAAGTATTATGCTGAGAAGCCATAATCTCCCTCCAAATGTGCTTTCCCTTCAACATTCCTGACTGCAAGGCCTTCCTTGTTTTGCTGCTCACTTGCACTCGTGTGATTTTTTCAGTGTCAGCTAAGAAACACCACAGAACATGTGTAAAGCATCTTAACCACTCATGTTTTAGATACCAGTGACATGAACAGCCAGAGTTGGAGATAAACACTGTAATGCTTCTCAGTTTACGATATTAAATGGTTTCCATTCAGACAAAACAGGAACTTAACATTCAATTATTTTTTGTAATAATCACATAGTTTACATATTGTGTTAATACGGGTGATTTTCAACAATACACACATTGTCTGCAAAGAAAACCCCTTTTTTTGGCCACATAGAAGCGTTTTCTGATCTGACATCCCTATCAAGAGGACGACATCCTTCGTCTGTGCCTTCCCAAACCGTTACAAATCACCTTTGAAAAAGAAATCAGTTTTATGATGTGACAACATATATAGTTAAGGTTTGGATACATTTAGGGAAAGAACGTGGTTTGGGTTAAAATTACTTCATTGTTAAGGTTAGGGAATGACTGTGGTCATGCTTAAAAACAAAACAACATGTTAACTGTCGGTTGTAAATGAGAAAATCCATCCATCCCATCCATCCACCCCGACCTCCTATCTACGTGGTCACTCTGTAATAACCTTACTTACTTCCTCCTTTGCTCCCCTCATAATTACTGTATCTGCTAGAGGGTTTTGTGACTTGAACGTAAATGTGTCTTTTGGGGTACTTGCTGAAAGGACTGATGCTGTCATTCTTCTTGAGAGGAGAGTCTCAACGCTTTCATGGCGAAAGTGCCCAGAGAGTTTTCGCTATCTATGCTAGCTAAAAGTGCAATAGTGATGGTCAACGTCTCTTCCCCTTGTCCCCCCAATCCCTATCCGACATGTCACATCCTACGTTGCCCTCCATTCCCCACATTGCATTGTTTAAATAGTATAGTCAAGTCGGTTTTATTTATAAAGACCCGAATCACAAATTTGTCTCAGAGGGCTTTATGATCAGCACAACCTGTATCTTTAGACTCAGAAATGAAGGCCTTTTCAACCCAAAGTGTTTGGTTGACTAGATCATGATATGCAATCTGCATTTACAAACAGACCTATTCCCAAATCTCTAGCCTCAAGAAATAGGGTATGTATTCATTGCCATATGAAGGGATATCCAACTTTGCTCATCATTAATCAAATAAAGCAAATTTTAGAAATATAGCCCGGGGCAGAGGAATTGGTATGCTGTGTGTCTTCAGCTTCCCCAATACTAATGAGAATTAGTGGTAATTATACTGAATTCTGCACACCCTAAATGCCGCACTTTGAAGCTACCTATGTATAGACACATGTAGGTAGCCAGTCAGGCGGTCTACGTTCACCTCCCTGCCTTAACTTACAGCTTTCAATTTTAACCTGAATATTAACTCCCACCCAGCTTTTGTTTGGCTTAGGCTAAATTCACATCTACAGCAATGCTTAACCTCCATTTTCATTCACTAATTACAATATCAAAAAGATTTTACGAGCCAGACACAATAGAAGCCTTTTCTCCTCCCAGTGAACAGTATACATAGATTAGCTGCAATTTACCATCAAAGTCTAAAAAGAGACAACTCGGTCCTCTGAGGAAAGCGTTGTCGAAAGTTTTCACTCTGCGCCAAGTTTCTGAGCCGGAGCATGCCATTTTCATTTTGTTTGGCATTTTTGAGACGTCTGAGGGAGTTGGTGTGCACTTTAAGAGATGCTGACATGTTATTGTCTGAGTCGCTTTTGGTCTTCATCTCTAATAGAGAATGGCTTGCCTTTTGTATTTATAATGCATGCTCTCTTTGAGGTTGTTACAGGTGCCACTGAGAGACTCCTTATCAGTCTCTCCTTGTTGATATTCACACCAACATAATTGTTTTCCCTTCCTAACAATCTATTCTGAGGAGTATATGCACAGTAACATATTAGCTAATTATGGATTCTCTCAGCAGTGTGGCCTTACCCTGCCTCACTTGGTTTCTAATTAATTAGCTATGTTTATGCTAGCCATTATAACCTTGACAGCTCGTTACCTTCATCCCAGGAAAGGGTTCTTTCATGACAAATTACTAGGCTGGATGTGTGACACCTCTCTGACTTGCCTGTGGTCTCCCGTGCTGGGGACAAAAGCCCAGATGACTCTAACTGAGCTGTGTCTTGAAGATATGAGATATTCAAATGAGATGCTAACAGAGAGGGACTTTGTGATGCCGGATGTCTAATGTTAATGTTCTCATTTGAATATAAAAGAATCTTTGCCATTTTTCTGTGGATCAAAAAGTGAGAATAAGAGATGTGAATGTGAGTTCTTCAGGCATGACTGACAAGACAATGGGAAAGTTTTACAGTGTCGCCGCCTTTGTCAAACTGATTTAGCAAGCACTCAAGCAGAAGGCATTATGGGTTAAATGCAGGGCACATAATGGAAAATGAAAAACATTTATATCTTGTTTCAGTAATAAAGAATAAGCCAGTTAAATTAATCGTTACAGCACGGAAAGACACAAACATACATAGGTAATTTGTATACACTGTCTGGCAGTTGTGTGATAATTTGTATAAAGCCTACAATCCACTTAATAAACAACCATAGACATTTGATTGGTTAGTGATTAGTTGCCGATCTATATCCAGATTTTATGTATAGATGCAATCATTGTTTGTATCAAACAAGTTCTGATCAAAATCTCAAGTATTTTAGACTTAAAATAGGGACCTCAATGACATGAATGGCATGAAGTTCCAACTGAAAGTTACTTTGATTTGTATATTTGATACAAAGTAACATAAATCAAAAATCTGAATAATTTGCATTAAATTTAGAGCCTAACTGATAAAGTGGCCAGGCCGATATATCGATTTATATTAGCTTATTTCAGGTATATTGGTATCAGTGTATGTGTTGCCGTTAAGTAACAAGAAATGACAGTACAGAAATACCAAAGATATGTTTGAGGTAATTTAGAAACGATACCGCAATTACATAGTTTGTCCACTAGAGAGCACTGACAATCTCATTTTTCAGCTCTGAAATGTGCTCAGTGCATATCTTGGTCGCAATTCTAGCCAAATTTAGCAATTTAGTTATCCTTACCAGATTACCAAGATTTGTTTATTTTATGTTTACGTTCAAAAACTGAATATCGGCCGATATATTGATATTATATTTCTAAAAAAAATACTTTTTTAAAAGTCTCAAAATCCCGGTATTGGTCATTGCTAAGATTTGACTACTACCCTCATGAAAAGTCACATAAACATAGTGTGAGTTTGCTAACAATGACCACAGTCACATTTTGCCATTTGATTGTAAATGTGTGCTTGCTGCCCATCACTGAACACACACATTAATCAGACATTTATTATCACATGGAGAGCATTGTGCACAACTTTGTCTTTGGTAGTCAGTTCAGTTCCTGCAGCCTCAGAGTACTCTGGTTTAACAATATTACTTAAAATATTGAAACGTTTCTGCATGTCCTGAGAAAGCAATTACAGCTTACTCAGACAAATAGGCCTATTCAGGAGGGGTTCATGATTTCCCTGAACCCAACACAATGTCCTTCAGTGAGACGGAGATAATAATTCATGCTCTGGGGCTCCAGTTATGCCAACAGGTCTTATCTACTACTCCTTATTCACCATCGTTGCTCAATATACTGTATTGTCGAAGGCAAATTGAGGATGTATAATTCAATAAGCAATGTACTAAAGAATTAATATATTCAAGTTAATTATGCCACCGTGTGAGGGAACTGTTGTACATCGGATTACCAAAATGATTTTTACTTTTGACCTTGGTCTCTGCGGATCAGCTTCATTATGAGGTTTTAGTTATAGCTTAACATTTTAAAACAATTGGCATGGAGCAGCCCTTGTATTTATGATTCAAGGATTGATGTCCTTTGTTTAAATAAAATATGGCTGAAAGGTGGGAGTGCGAATGAATCTTTTCAAGCAAGTGATTAGATGGGAAATTTATTTATTCATGTTTATGTTAGGTTTCGCTATTCTTAAGACAGCTGCTCCACAGAGGAAAAGCTGCAGAGGAGATGGGAAGGAACTGGCTGGTGTAAAGTGTTGATAGAAGAGCTAATGTTATCTGAAGGTTTTAATGAGAGGTTCTGCTTCTCTCAACCTTCACAGTGCCAATATGCAAACCACCCTGCAGGTCCTGTACCTGCTCTCAGCTGAACAACTTGTTCAGCGGAAAATGAGTGGCCTCGTTGTATATCCTCCCAACTTTGACAGCTGGGAGACGCCTAAGGCTCATCCTGAAGCTACTACCTCAGTTTCTGAGAGCAGAGCTGCGGCAGAAATTAAGGCTTGGGTTTTTTGCAATCTTCCATTAACTGCAATGCAATGTAAGTGACGCTGTTTGTCCTGATACTGCATGCCTTTATAGTCCTGATTGACAGTATGAATGTTAACATGCAGAGGGCACTGCTGAAAAATTATTAGTTATTCTTTACTGGCCAATGGCAGCTAATAATAATGATGATTTAAAGAAGGAGAAAAGGTTCTTGTGAGGTTGAAGTCTGAGCGTCAGCCTCAGAGGATCACAGTAACTTCTGTAAATTGCATTAACTTTTTAAAATGTAGGCTAGGTTCTTTGTGTCTGCTAGCCTCATCTCATTAGATTTTCCAATTATTATTCCTTTTCACTGTGTTACTACTGGGCAAAAATGCACACCCCTGACACAGTAAAAATAATTAGCTACTCCCAGTAATGCAGCAGTGTGTTTGGAGCAGAGTGAGGTCTCAGGGTTTTTTTTTTTCCAGAGATCATGACACTCTGAATTACCTGAAGAATACCTGGAGCAATCTATGAACCTAATTAACTTCCCACAGAGATCAAATCAACACATCATTTTGAAATATATGGGAAATAAAAACGAGCATTTGCCAAGGTCCCTTATCCGTCCCTTTCTCTCCCTTCTTTCTTGCTTTCTCTGGGATCCATTGCATGTAAGCAGAGCTGAAGAATGACGATGGTACGTGGTGGGAAGGACCAATTTATTCCATCAAGTAATCAATGTGCAATTTGAATTCATTTGAATGCACTCAATCATGCCCCTAATGTTGATGGCTCACGGGGGTGAGCATCAGTTATGCAGGAGTGTTATATAGCTTTGGTTTGGACCCATTTCATCAAATATTTATGGGGTGAAAAAAAAAAGTGCATCAAAATAGGAGTGAACAGAATTACACTTAAGTTTCTCATGTGTTTGGAGCTCTTGACTTGTGTTGCTCTGAATACTGAGAGTTCTTTTGTCCAGGTTTCTTTGGTTTTTTTTTTGGTTGTAGAGGGTGTTAGAGGAATCAGACATGTCATCAAACTTTTTTTTTCATTCTCTTTTTTTTTTGCTTATTTACTTAGATGAACTCATCAAACCCTTACTTTCATGCCATAAAAGGCTCTTGTCTGAATGGACACATAGTACAAAAGCAAGTGATGCAAAAAGGTGAAATCGGGGTATATCTCTCCAGCTCAATTGAGCTTGCCTTTTCTCCTCACTCTTCATCAGCCTTGCCTGCCTCGCCTCTGTCTGCCAGTGTGTTTGGCTTTTAGATGTGATGTGAGCGTACTATTCTCTCAGACCCAGGCAGTTACTTTGTGAACAGCCGCTGCCTGCACACTGATGGTATTTCACTGCAGCATCCCCCAAGTTATATTAAATTTGCAACCGGCCCTCTTTAAGTCTTTTTCATGAGATGTATGTTTTAAAGAGTGTGTCAATTCTTAAAGATGCCCTTGGCTTTTATCAGTCGTTTTTAAGAAAGCTTTCAATAAAGAGTGAGGCGAGAGCTCGATGTGGCGGTGGCCCATTTTGCTTTCATAAACTGCATATAAAATCTTAAACCCAGATCTTAAAGGCTGATACGATCTGACTTAAAGCCGCCTCCACAAAGACGAGGCTTCAATATTAATGAATTTAACTTAACATCGTTTTAACAATGATTCAATGTTTGCTCTTTTCAGTTTAAAGCACTTTTCTTGTTTTTAAGCTATAACTATGCATTCCTTTTTCACGCATAGCTTCAGCTGGTTGGTTCCAACTGCAATTAGACGTTTGAAGCCGTGACTTTTCCTCTTACAGCCTTGCAAGAAATCAGCAATACCTGTTTGTTTCATGTTGGAGCCGATCTACAAATAAACCCCAAGCAACCGTGTTTGTTTTTAACATTCTGTAAGTTCCAGCTGTTCTGTTGACCTGTATCCCTCGTAGGGTGCCAGGGTAAAGCAAGGGCACAATTACTTTTTATTAGAGCTCTGACTCCTGATACACCTCTACTAGGAGGGGCGAGCCATCAATTTTAGACATGCTAAACCTCTTGTAGCAGGAGACAGGGGAGCCCACCAAATGTGAGTTTATGTCTACGGTTGATATGATAGTGGAGTCAGTGGTAGCGTCCTGCTGGGTTCCCGCACAGATCAGAGATCACAGATCCACAGTGCTCACTCCTGAGAGTCTGGCTTTCTGCAACATTTACCCACTACATGGGCCCTAGGAGCTGTCATTCATACGCTGAAGCTCAAACACACATGCAAGCGGCCACACGCTCAAGACAGAAATTACAGTACGTCTTAATTATGTACATATCAGCCTGCAACAAATCAGGTCTTTTGACAGTTCTGCATTAAGAAATTATTAAGTGTTTACTCAGTAGCATAAATTCATCATGTTTTGGTTTGCATTTTCGCCAAGGATTGATTATGGGTCTACCTTTAGTTATAAAGAGTCTGTTCAATGAAATCAGAAAAACAAATGTGATTAATTAAAGGTAAACTCTGAGACTGTCTGCCTTTGTGTGTCTATTTCAGATGGGGTCAGGTCATTTTGAATGAGGAAGAAAGTAGCCACTTTACCTCTCTGTAAACTTGCCGTCATCCCCAAGGAAGACTGTTATGTTACTCTATATGCAACACAGAAATACATCGGTTCCCAACCTTGGTGTCAGGATCCTCGAAGGCGCCTCAAGCAAAATCGGAGGGGTCGCCAGATGATTAACAGGATCAGACAGAAGAAAAACAAACCATATTTCTGCCATAAAAATCATTTTCTGATTTTTACCTCTTCAGCTTATACCTTTTTTACCTCTTGTTTATACGAATTTGGTTATCAGTTAACAATTACATTAGCATATGCAGCTTGTGACAAGAGGTCGCAAGTATTTATACAAGCTTTACATGCTTTGTACATTGCTTTATTTTGAGGGGTCAAAAGATATAAAGGTTGGGAACCACTTTTGCTCTAATGTAAAAGAGCATTGCTGTTTTTTACACTACCTTCTATACACATTTCTGGCCATAAAATTGTGAATATATGTCAAAGAATTTCATTTTTAAGGCCCCTCTACTTAGTTTTTGTTACAGCACAGCATGAAAAAGAGGCTGTGATGCATTCAGGGGTTGCATTATTTAGCTCTCTAAGGTGTAATACTAGTGCTTCATTATTATTATTATTATTATTCACTTCTCATCAGCTTGACTTTGTTGGATATACGTGCTGTTTATTCACACAGCACAAAACAATATTGATCTCCTTTCAGTTAATCATAGTTGGTCTGACTTTTTCACATAAGCTTGACCTGCACTTGACTTGTCACATTGATCCACACACAGTCTATACTGACCAGAGGAGAGAGAGGCCAAGACCATCAATACAAAAAAGGGTCCCTGTTGACTTTGCCAACAGCTAATTATGCGTAAACTCTCATATAGACCAATTAGCAGACTAAAAAAACTGTCACAGATCGATTTTAGCTGCTATCCACCCTTCAGATCCAAACCACCGTGATCTGCACCTCCAAAAGATGTTAGAGGTGAGACTTGTGGAAAGAAAACAGAAAAACACAACACAGAGATCATAAATAATAATAATAATAAAATATATTATCAGAATGACAAAAATAGATGTACTTTTAACAATATCTATTAAACTTTCTTTGGTATCTTGTAGAGGTAAAGAGGATTACGTTTTAAATATTCATGTAAAATGTTTCTGGATAATGCACAAACCTAGTTGTAATTTGGTTAGTGTGGAAAATCTCATTTGCATTGTGGTATACAAGAAAGGGAGAAGTGGTGTGAGTGAAGCTTTTGCAATGCAGCTATGGGGAGATACTAAACTAATTGCTGATACAGGTTGTAATTATGTGTATTGGATATAGGCGTCCTGAGAAATGTGATGACATGGTGGTATCTAGTGTCCGGCACACAAAGTGCAAAGAGTACAAAACGGAGCGTTGCAGTGCTCAATCAAATATAAAAGTGTCTCAACCATTACTTTAATCACAATTTGTTTTTTATCATCCTAGCTCAAGGTTGTTAAAGGTGAGCACATGAACTCTTCCTTGGTCGACAGAGTACGCAAATATTAAAACAATAAAAGAAATCGTTTCATCCTTAACACCATGTGAGTTATCTGTATCTATTAGCACTAGCTCGTTTTCAGATCTGGAACCTATACCAGTATACGGTGGCTGATTTAAGGTTCAGGGATCTGATCGCCTCGGGCGAGTTATTCTAAGAGCCCCCTGATGTCAGTGGGACTGTCTGGCAGAATAAAAGGCAAGGCAATAAACTGGGGGAAAAAGTAGCACACACGCATTGAAATCGGGGCCTCCCCGAGGCGATGGCCCAACTGGCCCGTGGTTAAATCCTCCACTGAAAGTGTAATAATCACACCAGAGCCCCACAGAGGGAAACGAAGAGAAAGAGAAAGAGTGGGGGAAGACACAGAGGTACCAAAACAAAAGCCACCCCTCTCTGTCCTGTTCTTTTTGTGCCTTCTATCTAAAGGGAAAAAAGACAGAAAAATCTTGGCACTAAGAAAGGGAATTATAGGGGCTGTGATGACGACTGATGGGAAAGTGGAACAAGATCTGAAACAGATCACAAGGCTTTATTGTAGCTGTGGCAGTCATTCTGATGTGTTTGCAGATATAAGCATTTGACTTGTACTCTAATCCTGTCCATAGGGTGTCATTGGCTTGCCCTGGCTGCAGATAAATGGTTAATAATACTTGAGTACCCTAAGCACTGGGCTTTGCAGTTGTAAGATTACTTAAAACACATTTGTGTCCAAGCAGAATGTACTAGTGATAGGTGCTTTTATAAGCTTTGTCTTGTCTTTGGCTATGGTGAATTTATTTTTCTGCCTCAAAAAAACAAAAAAAACAAACAAAAAAACCCCCAACACATTTGTTTAGATTGTGATATTAAGCCCTCTCCATTACACTCTTCTTGAATGCCTCTCAATTCTTTCCCCTTTAAGAGTGCCCAGCAGGAACTCCCACTATAAATCACATTTAGCACCTCTGACATGTTAGAAGAAGTGATATAGCTGCCAGTGCTCTAATTGCCTTACCCTGCATGCCTCGTCTTTGTGCTCCTGTCTTACATTTTAAGACACTTGCCCAAGTCAAGTACTTCTGTGTGTGTATTTTAGATCTGCGTCCGTCTTAAGAATTGTGCAAATGAGAGGCATGTCAAGCAAAACACAGTGTCATGTATTGTTTGAAAACATCAATTAGGAGAATGTTTTCTATCCAGAAACACAGCTTGTGTGTTACCCCTTTTGTTCTTGCTGGTAAATTGTGGGAGGTGGAATGGGCATGCTAATTATGACAGGAAAGGTCAAACTAATTAGCACTCCCTTTGAACTTGCCATTGAAAGTTCCTGATATCTCCATACAGACTTGACAGAGTTCAAATTAATCAAGAATTGTCCTATATGAGGCAAAAATATCAACTTCTTGAGGAGGCTTTTATTTGCAGAGGGTTTGGTAACAAGACATTCACATGTGCAAATAGGCCTCTTTATCAAGTGGAAAGAGAACACTTTGTGCACCATTAAACCTGCACAATGCCGTAATCGTCTTTGTTTAGATATGTTAAATAAAGCATATCATTATGCTCTACTGGGTGCTAAGTGGTATTTAAAGGTCCATAAATTCAATTAGACAATGTTTAATGCTGCCCCTAGACCATGTTAGTGCAGCGACGCACGTGATCCAGGGGAGGGTCGCGTCAGCCATTTTCAAGAATTATTACTTAGGATTTACATTTATATTGTCATTTTAATAGTACGGCTGTCTTCAACCGATAGGGGCCTCAGATGCTTCCCAGGCCCCAGCTCATTCCCCCTCCCTCAGGACTGCACCCCATTTGTCATTATACATAGCTAGGAAGAAATCTCTCCTCAGTCTCAGTCTGTCATTAGAGCGGTCCTGTTAGCCTGGTGCTAATGCACAGTTTAGCAGCCACTGCGGAAAATGCTAAAGAGGTCCTGACAACTCCTGGGGGTCGGCTAAGTGTGGGCCAAGGGTTTCTGTGTGTGCGTGTGTGTGA
Organism: Macquaria ambigua; assembly: GCA_008360985.2. Taxonomy (NCBI): domain Eukaryota; kingdom Metazoa; phylum Chordata; class Actinopteri; order Centrarchiformes; family Percichthyidae; genus Macquaria; species Macquaria ambigua. Next base: position 81,293 of record VMKM01000167.1, on the reverse strand, counting down.
GTGCGCACTCGCATTAGTGTTTGAAGGGGGGTAGGATGGGGTCCCAGTGGTTGTTTGCCTGTTTTCCATCAAGAGCCCTCATCTCCTTTATCCCCTTTGTGGCGGAGGCCCTCCTCGGGCAGTTCCCTCTGAGGGGGATCTAAAAAGAGCAGCTGCTGGGGAATGAGTGCCATTTCCTCCTGCTGTCACCAGCACACTGGCAACCCTTAGTCCTCCTGTCCCCCTCCACCCACAAACCCCCTATTAATATGCATATGAACTTGTTTCTCTTAGTTCTGAACTCCAGTGACAAAGTGGGAAAGCATATGCCTGAAATATTCATGATCGCACGCAGTAATTAAGCGGTGGAGAAGGGAACTCTACGAGGGAGAGTCACTACCCCTCTGCTGGAGTTAAAAATGGCCTTTTTTTTCTCTCCAGCACTAAAAAGCATGTTGCCCTCTGCTTTCTCAGTAATTCTTCGAAGCATTTTCCTTGTCGTGCATGCTGTTGTGCAACACAGAGCCATTTACCATGTAAGAGATAATGAGGCTTGAAAGAAGTGCAGTTTTTGTTGAGTGAGTTAAATCCAGTGAAGTGCCAGAGAGAAGCCACAGTGTGACATCAGGACTGGTTTCCTCCATTTTTCTCTGCACCACGTTCATCATTAACTACCTCTTTATTATTTTTTCCATGCAAACACTGACATTTAAATGAAATTCTTAAATGATATCACTGCAACAAGATTAATGAATCTCTTACCTCTTGCTATTTTAAAACTTGTAAGTGGTGGCAGCAACCTGCTGAGTAACATATTAAGGTTTAGATTAGAATATTTTCACTTTAGGATTTTATTTAAGGAACTCTGGACTGAAACTTTAATCATGTATAACTTTGATCTTTCATAATAGTTCACAGAAATAAAAAATGTGAAGTCATTTTTTTTTTGTTTTTACTAGCATAATTTACACTATTAACCCCTTAGGATATCTTATTTATATCAGTATAATTCATATAGGTTTGAGCACAATCATATCTGTTAATTTTAATTTTTTAACATTTAAAAATACACTGTAATATGATAGAACATTTTGAAATTGTTGCATTTTCTTTCATGGATATAATGCAATATTGCAAAGTAGTGCAGATATAAAACTGTGTATTAGCCTAGGAGCTAACACATAGCTAACCCGAAATCGATTTATGGGAATTCATTTTGCATTGAATCATTGCCATCTTTTTGCAAAAAGACAGACACTTTGAAGTCAGAGAATAAAGCATGCTGCAGACCATTCAGAGATTTAGCCAGAAGAATCAGAGGACACATAGGTGGACCCCTCTTTATAGCCACCAGAGAGATGGAGGGAGGGAGGGAAGGCGGGAGGGAGAGGAAGAGAGAGAGAGCGGGGGGGGGGGGGCTGTAGTTATAGAATCTGAGAGGGACGACTAGGGAGAGAGGGCTGTGAGATGGTTGCCGAGGCTTGACAGCCAGGTAGATTGTATCTGACATAAAGCCCAGAGATGAAAGAAGAGCGGACAGCTGGCCCACTGCACTCAGCTCACTCCATGCAGTTGCACTCACCTCGTCATGCCCCCCCCCAATCCTCCTCCTTCCTTGTTCCTCCCCCCTTTTTCGCTCTCATTCTCCTCCTGTTTACGCTCTCCTGACGGCTCCTCAGGGGTGTGTCCACCACTTTCCACCAGGGGATCATCTCCGCTCTCTGGGCCCTGTCTGGCCCCGGCTGGCCCATCTGAGGAGCAGTGGTCCAGAGTTCAGCCTCCTGCCTCCTGCCTCCTGCCTCTTGCCTCCTGCCTCCTGCCTCCACGCCTCTCCGCTCCGCTCCGTGCCTGTCATCTCACAGCCCACTCAGTGCCACACTGGCTTGTTTTGTCAATAACCATTTATTTGTTGCTGGAATGGCAGCAGCCATTACATCTGACCTCCCTGTTTCATCAATTATGGATAGATTATTGGATGTGAACATCTGCAAGAGCTTGCTGTTGGACTCACCTCCTGGCAGGGATTAGATAAAGTATTAAACTGTTGTTTATTGTCAGGCCAAAACTCTACTGGGAAGCCAGAGAATTTCAACAACCCCACAGCAAAAAATAACTCCCATCAACAAGGCACCTTAAATAGTTTAGCAGTGCTGCCGAGGCCCCCTCATGGTAAGATATGGGCCATTTATTATTTACACTTATTACTGGTTGTTATAACACTCATGGTAAAAGCTCCTGGCAGATGGGGCTTAGTCATTGTTTGTTCAAATGTGTGAACCAGAGGCCAAACACACACATACACACAGATGCTTGTCTCTAAAGCAACTTTCTACTGGGACAAGTCTTTCTGTCCTGCATAGAAAAATGACCGCTGCTAAACCTCTAATGATTGAGAGAACAAGCTCATGGACAGAACACATACACACACACGCGCACACACACACAGTCTCAGGGGTCAGAGAGATATTTAAAAACACATTTAGGTTATTTATTTTTAAAACACACCAAATAAAATGTTTAACACATGAATTATAGATTTTAAATGGATATCTTCTGGCTGAATATGTAACACTGGCATCGTATTTAAGTAATAGATGGAAATGGGGGAAATGGGCAGCAGTGGTGCTAAATAAGGATTAGTATGATGCATGACCTGTGGCTCAAGTTGTTCCACAAAAATTTCCAGTACTGTCAGGGATGAGTTTCAGTTTTACCATGTCATTCTTTCTGTCATATTACACTTTGACAGCACTGCTGCTCTTTACTGTCTCTCATTGTTGTGTCTGATGTCTGATAATCTGTTCTTTTATATGTAGTTAAATTGCAGTTGAGACTTTCACACAGTTATTCACTTTAAACATTAAAGGAGTAGTTAAAATGTAACTGAGTAATCAAAGGCATAGATATGTCAGTACAGGCAGTTTATTACGTAGAGAAAAATGATCATACAGATGAAGTATTCCTATTACATATATATTTGCCAGGGTCTTTGTACTTGTCCATTAGGATGAGTACATCAGAGAATAAATGCCAAGAGCTGGGAGACATGGTTGATATCAATATCATAATATTAATAAGAATTTTCCCCCTAATATCAATTTTATATAAAGCATGGTATGGCAAATGTATGCAAAAATTTCATCAGACAAAACTCTTCCAATGTGTGATAGAAAACCTTCAATTTATGTAGTCTTTAATTACTATTTGCTTGGAATCATTAGTTTGATGAGCAGAACAACAATGCCATTAATATGATCATATCATCACAATGCAGATTCTGCAGAAAGTTGATACACTGTTGTTGCAGTGTATCAAGAAATATCAATTTTACACAGCCTACAAAGTTGTGACAAATTTGACATGTTAAAGACAAAGCATAAAACACCTTATGCACCACAGCCGTACTGGATCTTTCCTTTCAAAAACTAAATTTATTCTTAGACATTTTTATTTGTACAGGTGATCTGAACTTGGACAAACAGGCTTTTCTTGGCTGCTTAGTATCTTCCCCATAGTGGAGTGAAGAGGAGGTAGCTGCACTGCCTTTTTAGTCCCCTGTCAAAGCCTCTCACAGTTCACCTTCAAGGCATCTGCTCAGCTGTCAACACCAGTTGTCAAACCGACACTTAGCATTCTCATTGTTTCTGTAAAAATGAAGATATGTATTTCCACAGAGTATCCAAAAAAACAGCACGTAGCCCCAGAATTTTCATTAATGTCTTTAGGTGGTTTAGGCAGTGATGTAACCTCTGTCAAACAGGAAGTATCTCTTTTTTTTTTCCAGGCTTTGAACAAAGAGCGTGAAAACCTCCTGTGTGCTAGAGAGTAGCGGGGCACTGTGCATCAAAATATCAGTGCAGGTTGAAAGGCACAAAATAAGGTCAGTGTCACCGCACTGCATTATTAATACCCCACTGTTTATCTCCTTGCCCATTGAATCTGTGCACAACAAAATGCTGCCTCCTATGAAATATTGATGCAATTTCCTAGCTTTACATGTAGAAAAAGCAATCGAAAAACTAGGCATTACACACTGGCAGCAGGTTGCTGAATGGCATGTCGCCTGGTAACATAAATTGTTAGACACAGCAAAACACTGGTGAAACGCCGGTAAAACAAGCCATCACAGTGTAAGCTGCAGGTCAGGTGGGCATGTTGTCATGTTTATTGGAGGACATTTTATTATCTGAACACGTCGCTCTGTGAATTCCAAAAATATCTGTGGATATGATTTTATTTTAAGGATAAAAATAACTTTTTCTGTCACAAAATAAAATATTACTGTTATAATTATATTGATTATACACTAACAGGGCGCCCAGGCAATTTCAGTAAAAAATTCAACCCCCTTGAGCACTGGCTAAAAAGTTACCCAGTGTATCTGTTGTTTGTTGTGGTGTGGCAACAGACATTTTGTCTTGGTGACTCAATACTTAACATAAAAAATCTGGAAGTCTGCAGTTTCTCTATTTAGTTTATTAAAAACTTGTTTGTGAACTTATAATTTATGAACAAAAATATCAAATCCTATTAAATATGAGCTGAAATAATATTAAATCGCAGCAGAGTCAAATCGTATCTTATCAGCTTTGAGTCACAGTGTATCGTATCGTTACAAATTTATCTGTAATGGCTAAATTGAAGGCCTGTTAGTAAACGTGGCTTGCCATATTAATATGTTTGAACAAAATTTGTCATTCACTCTCGTATTGATAGCATCTTGGTTACTCCATCATACTCCACTTCAAAGTAGGGATAAGAAGTTTGTTTGGAGAAAGAGTTATGGTATGTCTTTGCATTTTTAGGGAGAAATCTAAAGACGTGTTTGACTTTCTAGTAAACCAAAATCACAAATAATTGGAATTTTAATAATAATAATAAAAAATCTGTTGCACCTCATGCAATTCTTTGTTAATGTATCGCCATCAACACACATACAGGTAGTAAACAACGCTGCACTACTATAAAGCACAACACGCCTTCTCCCTTTTGTCTTTTGTCTCTTTCATGTTAAAATCGCTTACTAATTAAGCCAAATGCCACTGCATCCCGAGTGCATGCTTCTACACACACACACACACACACACACACACACACACACAAAGGGAGAGAAAGAGAGAGAGCTCTCTAATGATCAACATGCGCCAGCGTCTTTATTATCCCAGCCAGCCAGCCTGTGTCTCTGCAGCCGGCTCATGTGCTGTTTAAGTGATTGTAAATCATCCCACAGTAATGGCTGAGATTAGCATACTATCAAAAAGCTTTCTTCATGCATGATGTGGTAACATCTCAGGGCCCTAAGTGTTTTATGGTGAGTGAGACCGTATCACCCACTGTCATTAACAATCTAGAGGTGGCCAGGCAGGCAGCTGTACTCGGGCTGCTGCTGTTAGTGTTACCAGATGCGTGAGGAAGATGCAGGCTTGGACTGCAGCCCATTATGGGCACTGCCTGTCAGGAGCCATTAGGCACATGCTTTTTGATTAATGCTCTAAGTGATGGTGTGAGTACTACTCAGAGACCAGCGCAGGGAAAGAGGGGAAAGAAAAGGTTATCGCCTCACTGAGGAATGCCTGAACGGGCGCCGTTGTGTCAGTGATGATGATTGTGAATATGCTCTACCTTTTGCCAAACTGGTGGGTGGGTGTGAGGGAAGCATGTTTTTTTTTTCTGCACAGAGTGGTTTTAGGCTCTGATTTCCTCTTCCTGTTTTTGAGGGGATCCTGCTTAGTGAGAGGATCTCAGGGTGTCCCCCCCTCCCCCCGACTCGCACCGCCTGCTATTGTGACCCATGAATTATTGATTAACCTCAGTAATAGAAAAGATATAACTGTGGTATGCTTTGACCTGCCTCTTATGTGGTGGGTGAGTGTTAATACCAAATAGATATGCATATGTATGCAGATGATTACATAAGATTTATTTAAAATGGGATAAAGATTAGCACTTGTCTGTGTGATTGCTGTTTGAGTAGAGAATACATTAAATTTATTTAACAACTTTTCTCTTCTAATTGTTAAGAAGACACATTTGGTTTGAATCATATTTGAGTCTGATGTCAATACAGACTATTTGAGATTTTATATAACTTTTATATATTTTTTATATTGCTGAATAAGTCATCATCAATTGAACATATCTGTTGTGACAAAATACAGAATCACAGATAGTGAACTTCTTGGAAAAATGTGAAGCCAAAGTATTTATCTGAACACTGCCATTAAAATTTCATTTGGGTTGCCATCCCTGTGTAACAAGTTATTCTCCGGAGCAACAAGACCCATGTGTTCTCATGACATGTTCAAATGAATCCATCTGCTCAGGTCGTGTTCCTGTGATGATCTCACCTTCCACAGCGGATCAATAAACGAAACGCTATGTTTAAACTGAATCAAATTTTCCAGTTGTAGGGTTGGGCTTTCATCCGCAACAAGCCCCTACAGTCTTCACTCTTAGCTTTACCGTATATACAATTAAACGCCCCAGTAACCTGCGCATTTTCATTAGATTGGACCTGCAGGGATGTAGCTGCACGTTTACCCCCACCCCAACCTAAAAGAGATGACCAGCCGCAGTAATTGCATGGCGCTGTGTTTACATTTATTCATGAAACGGAGGACCGCCTTTTCATCCCCATTTCCACCTGTCACCCATTCCATTTGCCGCGTCAGGAGAGAAACCCCACACCACACACCCACCCACCCCCCAACACACCCCATCAAACTTGGAGCTACAATCACTAATCAGTCCCTCCCTTCACGAAGAACCACTGCCTACTTGTTCCCTACCGATATTTGATTCCCCGCCAGCCTGAGCGAATGATTACGTTTTCATGCATTTGGTTCCACCAAAATGTATGCGCACTCAGCCACATCCTTTATTGATTACTTCTAGTGCAAACAGTAGGCAGAGTGTGATATACATAATTGGACAGTTGTCAGGGGAGGTCTAGCAGTGATAACCAGCGTCTTATTTCCCCTCCCTGATGGATATATGACACACCTTGAAAGTGATCACTTGCTGCTTATGTAGGGAAAAGATAAATATGTCAGCTAAATGGCTTTAACAATGTAAACAACATACACACTGAGCTAACAGTAATCACAATGTGCTCATAGGCTGATGTTGATCTCAACATGAAATGTGTTTACCAATTGCTTCGATGATGAAATACACCAGTTTTTGACTGAATGATACATCACCAACATACAGTGTAGAACGCAGCCCTATTTCTTTGAACTACCGTACATTAAGAGAAAAAAAGACTCCAGAGAGCAGACAGAGGCGCCTTGTACTTAATATCCACAACATGTGCTTGGCTAATTATTTTCCTGAATGCTTAGAACAACAATAAACTGGCTGCACGTTGTTGGAACAAAAGCCGGCTCACCAAGCCAAAATACCCTCAGCTTCTAAAATTACATTTTCAGAGGCACAGTAGAAATAATAACACTCTAATCATTGCTAGAGTCAACACTGTTCTGTTAAGAAAAACAAAAAGACATCCTTAAAGTTTGTATTTTAGTAATGAAAAGCAAACAGTGGCTGCTGCAATTGCCTGACCCGTGGCACAGAGGTGATGAAATGTCCCAGCAGAATCTCAGCTTAGCCCTGTCTCTCTCATGATAATAGATTCAGGCGCACAAATGGTAGAACCACAGATGTGTAATAACTCTATCAAACTCACGTCTCTGTGTTTTCACAAGGTTAGATACACACAGAGACACCCACTGGAATTTCACATTTTACTCCTCCTCACCCTTCATCCATTCCCAAAGAATAATTCTGTGTGGTCAAGGTTACAACCACTGTTTGTGTTTGTTAGGTAATCATACAGCATTTCCAAGGTAAGCCTCACTCCACTCTGGAGCCTTCACATTACAAAAACATCCACTTACATGGATTCATACACGGAGACATTGACACTGGTTGGGAGTTTGGTGGGGGCGAGGAGGCAACTGAAGTGGGACCCAAACAGAATCCATATTTAATACTGTGTTCCCACTTGGACATGTACTCTTTCAAGTCAGCATAAAAGAAGCTACAGAGACTTTGCTCTCTTTGACCAAGGCATTGTGGCATCAGAGATGAGCTGGTACCCTTTATAAGTAAATGTAAATCTGTGGTGGAATCACACAGATTACACACAAAAAAAAAACAAAATAGGCTACTGATGGCTTGGCACGTAGTGGTCACACAGACATGTTCAAACATTTCGCTGTACCTGCAGCCGGCAGGGATGTAAGCGAAGTGGAAATTACATGTTCAGTGATCCAAACTCATCCAGGAAGTCAGCGGTCACAAAACACATTAGTGCTGCTCTTTACTGCCTAGCTATTGCTGCCTTATTAATGGATAATTAATAAACTTGTGTCTTATAGTTGTAGTTTGGGTCATCTGCCCTATTGCTAATAATAGCATTATACTTATAAAATTAATTGCTGAGATCTGGGACCATAGCAAGATAGCTAAAAGGAAGTCCATCTGGGCAAGAAACATGAGCACTCAAACGATCATACAGGTTTTAAACAAACTTATTTGCAAAAGAAAACAAATGCAGTAAACAGTAAAATTATTAACCCAAGCTGTCCTCTATAAATATCCATCATATGGCGACTTCCTGGTTGAGCTTCGATCTAGTGTACTCTAAGTAACGGCGAGCTCACTTTTGGTTTTACCTCCAAACTGTGGTTTGGATAATCTGGCTAAACTGTTGACTTGCTTACTACCTGTCTGATCCTGTCTAAAGGCGTCACTATACTTCAACAGAAGTGCTTGTTGAATGTTCGAAAAGCGTCGGAAACCCCCTCTCCCCACACCTTTCGGACACCAGTATTGGAAGGGCTGCGTCCGGCAATATCTGTAACTTTCTACAACCGACAAACCGATGAAGGCACACACACTTCACATTGTGATTGGCCAGGTGTGTGGAGATGAGAAAGTAAGTGTGGTTTGAGCTTCTTCAAGCTCTCTTTTTTCATTGTTCACAGAATTTTGTCACTTTTCGTTTGTAGAAACGAGTGCAACACTATTAATGCGTCTGAGGAGAGACTGTCCAAAAGTGTGCCGTTAATCCCATTTGAACAATTATTGAATATCTCCCCTTTGTGTGACATGTCGTGCAAACTAGTTTTTTTTAGCATACCCCCAGCTTAACCCCTTATTTCTTGCCTGATTTGACTTTGTTATAGCAATGTTACTGTGTTTGCAGATATATTAAAAAATATATATACAATGGACAAAACTATGAAAATATGACCCAAGTTACAGTTATCCTACCCTATCACCTACCTCCTAATCTACATAACTACTTTCCTACTTATCTGTTTAAGTCATGTCCATCTCTCTGTGGGTGTGCAGCCAAGTGAAACAGATCCACTACCCTACCAAGATGTTCACCCTCTGTTGCAGTCTATATGTATACAGCAATTCTTTAGTTATAATAGATTCAAACTGGGAGGTAAAGAAAAAGACTCATATTCACTTTTTATCCTCTCCACATCATCTCCCTTTTCCTTGTTTCTTTACCTGCACTGCTAAGCTTTTATGACCTGCCCCGCATCATCTAGGCTGCATGTAATTATCCAGCCATCAAAGCCAAGCTGCCGTGCCAGTCAGCCTATCAAGGGTTAAAGGGACACACTTGTCTGCAGCAGTACCCCGTGCACATCTCTGGCCCTGGCGCATCTCAGCAGTCTTTGCTAATGACTTGTAGCCAACAAATTCCTAAGACTCTCAGGTGGCTTCCTCCAACCAGGCTCTGTGCGATGATGAAAAGCCTGAGATAAAATAAACTGACAGTTGCAACTCATTGCGAGGAGCAGGCAGCACCCTAGCAGCAGCTGAGACCCCGGGAGCCCAGCACTCTCTCTCTTTTTTTTCATCCTCTCCACCATCACCCCCTCCATTCTCCTCTGCCCTCCTCCTGTGTGTCTCAGTGTGTGTGTTAGTGTGTGTGTACGGGTGATAGACTGCAAGTGTGTATGTTTGTTGTTGTATGTGTGAATGCATTGGTAGTGGAATGTGTGTGTGTGTGTGTGTGTGTGTGTGTGTGTTTGAGAGCATCTACATGTGAAAATGCATGGGTGGATGAGTGTGTTCTGCAGAGGGAGGGTGCAGGGTAACTACTGGGAGGGGAAAGTATATGCCCCTGCCACTGTTCCCTAATTAAAGCCCATTCCCGCCTCTTTTATTTCAGTCCATTAAGCAAAAAACTGTGGCCACCCCTCTCTCGCTTCCACACATGACACACTCCAATCAATACACTCCCACTGGCTGCCTCACTGGGTGCCTCAAATGAATAGATTGCAGTGCAACATTATGTCTAATTGAATTTTGCAGAAGACGCCATGCAGAGCACCAGTTGCAGGCTTTCAGATTTGTTTTTAAGGTTAAAAGAAAAGATTTTAAAAAGAAAATCAAATGAATAGATTTTAAAAAATATATAAGCTTTAGTGATATTCCCTGAATCCTTTTGTCAACTTCAATTAAGAACAAATACATGACCATAATGATACACATAGGAATTATTTATTGATATGTTGTTAGACTTTAAAATTATTATGTGCATCAACTCAATACAAGATGAATTAATGCCAGTTTTACTTTGTGCTGTCCAAGCAATACGCCACAACTAAGCTACAGACACAGTTCAGCCACCTAGCTATCCACTTAGCTCAGCACCACAAAGGTTCACATTAGCACATCAGGCCCCGGGAGAGAGCCTCCTCCTGGCTGGTGGCTGTGGGGGTTCAGCCAGGGATGGGGGAGGCTGGCAGATGGTTCAGTGGTATGTCTGACGGACTGACGGATGGATGGATGGATGCATAGCGTTGACTCTGTCGTTCTTCTGTTGTGTGTATGGTCACCATCACTTCAGAAGTCCCTTTGTATGACATTTACGTGGACTGCCATGTCTCTTGGTATGTTCTTATTCTTAGCTCCTTTACGCAACAATAAACCTGAAGGTAACTGTTCATAGGATATAATCCAGACTAGGGCTGTCACTTTTTATTTGAAATTCAAATTACAAAAATGTAATATTTGATCTGTAATCCACAGTATGTGTGAAAAATGTGTACTTCTACTTGCTTTTCAATCTTAAACCGCATCTCACGGTCAAGAATGAACCATGCACAAAAATCTTAGTGTATAACGGCAACAGGCTGTGCCCGGTACTCAACTCCTTGTAAACTAGGCTATTGCTGTTCTCTTTGTTAATGCAAAATACAGTAAACTATCAAGCCATGCAGGACAGATAATTATGATACCAAACTGAGAAGCATTTGGATTTGACATCATATATGGATACATTTTGGATGAAGGTGAGGTTGGGTTGATTGCTAGTACCAATCTGAGTAAGCATTCAATGCCACCTTTTTGTACTTGTCAGTTTTTGATACTCAGTGGTACGGACAAATTTTGCTTGGTACCACAAAAGCACTGAGGTTTGACACCCGGCCCTACACATGACTCATTTCCCAATCCTCCAGAGGGAGAACTAAGTTAGAGGAGAGTTCACATATTTTGATGTCTTTCAAAATGAGACAATATTCAGATGTTAGCAGCCACCAGTCTAATCCTTTGAATGTCACAGTCTCATTTTTCTTTTCTAATTGATTTGTTCCCCTCTGCCAGTGACTTTCTGTGCGAACATCTCATTGTGCGTCTTCAGTGACCACTGCAGCTGTTCCCATGCCAATTAGCACGGTGGCTCAAAGCAGGTGTCAAGGCAAATATTTGGCTAATTATCAATATTTAATAGCATTTATGCACCGGCTCCTTTCCTAAGGTCCAGCAGATGCTATTAAATTTCACCCCATAGATACACAGTTATGACACGTAATAACTACTTGAATATAAAAGAGATTAATAATTTAAAGTGAGCCAACAAATTAGGACCATCATTTAAAAAAAACTAGGCTTGAAACCATTTTGCATAAAACCAGCCCAGTTCAAGGTAATGCCAAGGCTCTCCTGATAAAGAATTACAGCATTAATTCAGCAAAGTGAACTTATTGCTCCTACTCCTTCTCAGAGATCCCTGGAGCATTTGGAGTAGAGGAATGAAATGATAGCATTCATGGGCACAGAGGCGCTTATTTCCATTTTCCCCATCAAACCTAGTCTGAGTTTTGAGCATGTGTGTGTGTGTGTGTGTGTGTGAAGAGGGAAGGATTGGTCCTTTTCTTTTTGCTGAGGTCCCTGTGAATAGTGTGTTTTTATACTGAAGGGTCCCTCCCCAGAGGGGCTGAAGTGTCCTGCCTCTACTAGAGGTCCATTGTGTACACACAAACAGAAACAGACACACAAACACGCACACTGTGACCTCTCTGGGTCACTGCTGGAATTACAAAGACATATTCCACCTTTGATGTTGAGACCTTGACTGGCATCTTAATTGACTCTCCAAGCTGTGTCAAATGAATACGATCAACAGGAGTTATTTGGTCTTTACACTAACGATCCACCTCTGGTTACAAATTGAGCTTGGCTGTCAGTGTGCAATTGTGCTTTGATGTATGTACAAATGATACTCTTAACACCATGACAGACACATAATAGGGTTACTTTTACATGTGTATTGTCTTGAAAACCTGTCTGCTGAGAGGGTGTTGTGAGATTTTCAACATTAAAGTGCTTTTCCAGAATTCCTGTTCAATTCCCACTGAGCAAACTCTTAGTTTGTGCAGAGAGAACTCTTTTAATGGAGCATGTTGCTGGAGGCACCGTTGCTTATTTGTGTGATATTACCATTTACCTGCTGTTTTGAATTTTATTTGAACTGGGATGAAAAGATCAGGAAAAGGTGTTCGCTGGCAGACATATCTTAACCCCAGTTTTTTTCTCCTTCCAAGTTCTAATTTCAGACATGCCACATTACTTGACATAGTGGTTTATACTTCCATGTGCCTTTTGGGATTTAACCTGCTTTGGCAAAGAGAGAGAGAGTCTACAGCATTTCCCCAAGGATATGCATGCAGAGGGCAGAAAACATCAATCAGCCTACTGATACCTTACACATTAGATCTTTGATGATATGACAAGGTCTTGTCAAATGTTTTGAATGGTATGAGGTGAATTGCATTAAATGAAGCATTCTCTAGAAAAGAATAGCTCATTGTGGATCAAATATTTTGGAATTGTCTGTTTAGGAGGAATGTGTGACAAATTATATGAATTTAAATTCTGATTTACCAACTGAAACATCTGTATTTAATGTCTTGTCTGTATCATTAGACTTGCAGCAGTTCCAAACTGGCCTTCTGCACCTTCATTTTTAGCCATGCTAATGACGTGGCCCTAGGATGGCACTGTCGGTCAATCCATAACTTTACCAATATCTAAACAACTATTTGATGGATTGCCATAACATTTTGTACAGTTATTCATGGTCCCCAGAGGATGAATCCAAATGACTTTGGTGATCCCCTGACCTTTAGCTCCACCAGCAGGTCAAGGTTTTCATTAATCCTGTGAAATATCTCAACATTTACAAGATGAATTGGCATAAAGGTTTGTACAGACAATCATGGTTCCCAGAAGATGAATCCTACTGACTTTGGTGATCCCCTGACTTTTCATCTAGCACCACCATGAGGTCAAAATTTAACTTTGTCCGGTGTTTTGGTTTATGACTAAATACCTGCAAAACTAATGACCTTAGCAAATGCTAGCATTCCATTAGGCTAACCTAAGGTGGTGAACATGGTAGACATTACACCTGCTAAACATCAGCATGGTAGCGTTGTCTCTGTGCGAATGTTAGCATGCAGATCTTAGCATTTAGCTCAAACCACCGCTGTGCCTAAGTACAGCCTCACTGAGTCACTAGTGTGGTTGTAGACTCTTAGTCTTGTTATGTTACCAAGTACTGTAACTTTGGTGATTTGGCCAACATACAGTATGTTAAGCAGAATTGTCTCAGATTAAAGTTTTTAAGGATAAACAAGGCCTCAAATTGTTATATCGTATTCTTCTGTTAGTCCATGAACAAAAGCCAAACAAATACAACATCTTTTTGTGATTTACAGTTCAATATAGTAAACATGTGACGCCTTAATTGCCCTGCATGGGATAAGGCCAGGCCCCGCAGTCCTTCAGGCCCTCTGAAGGGCTGCAGTATGAGACCTGTCTCCCCCTGCAATAAAAAGAGTTGAGCTTTTAACTAGTGGGAGTACGATCTTTGGTAACATAGCTGTACAGACTGTGTCAGCTCCCAGAGACAACAACGTGTCTTGTGTTGGTAGCCCAAGGAAATCTTGTTTAAGTGAAATAGGCAGAGTTGTATAGATGTTAACATCTTGCATCAGTGTGTTCTGAGTGTTTGAAAAAAACTAACTGTTTCAACTTGACAGTGCCATTACTTTGTTTAAGGTTCCTAAAGGATCCTAGCATGGTGAAGTAAGTGTAACCAGTGTAACAACCTGCCAAATTAAAAGTTCAAGTTCACTCTTGTAAAATCAAGATAAGTGATTAGTTGGTTCACATATTAATTATTTATGTCGTGCTACATTAAAGAACACAAGTTCAGCGAGTTTATGAGTTGAAACAAATCAGTATTTCAAATCACTATGCTGAAGGCATGCTGTGTATGTTTCATATATGAGTCAACATATGAGTCAACATGCATGCAAACACAAGACAAAGACAGCTACTTACTTACTGTCTGGTTACACTACAAAATAGGCTTAATCAATCACAGATGTAACAAATTCACACACATTTTCAAAGACAAGACATTAAGGGTTACAGAGTAAGCATATTGAGGGGCATGTTTGCTTGATTGATAGGCATCCCAGGCTTTCTCTCAGAAAAAAACATGTTTTTGTTTTCACATGTTTTTTTTGGGCTCCAAACAACTGGTGAGAAGGCGATTAGCAGTAAACCCAACTCCAGCTTCAATAAGTCACATCAGAAGATGTCGGATGTGCTACATCTCTGTTTTTCTATAGTCTGTCTAACTGTGGGCCCTGAACCTAGCAACCCAAAAGCATTTTTTGTTTAAGCATTATAGTAACTTGTTGATGACCAGCAAAGCATCATTAAGTAAACTCAATGACTGTCAACTTGTAAACCCCTCGTAATATGCTTTATTATAAAATGTTATTAATTTAACTTTGCATTATTTGCTTATTTATTTTTGGTGTTTAAAAGTAAAGTTCAAATCTGAACTACCAATCTTCATATTTATACTTCCATTGTGAATATAAGATGTCTCAAATGTTCACTAATTATCACAATCACATCAATTAACACATTGCAACTTTGTTGTCTTTCTGGATAAAGGTTTCTAGAGGGACTATATTGATACCTAGGGCAACGTCTACTGGGTAAAGTATATCTGATACTGCATAGCAGTAATAATGTATTTTTCCAATGATGATGTGGGTTAGTTAGTTTGATGAAATCAAATTAATCAATACCCAGAAATCAAGAAATAGCAGAGGACACACTGATGAAAAGTAACCCCCAATTTTTCACATTTATGGATTTTTCACTTTAATAAAGAACAGGCTCTTGGCAAAACTTCAACCTGCAACAACCCTGGCACCAGACAATGCAAATGATGTTATCACGGACTAGAAAAACTTGGAGTGACTAGGTTTAAAATATGGAACATTATCTTCCAGAAGACACACAATGGTAATCCCAGTGTTACCAGGGGTATCTGGACTTCTTATATTCTGAGAAACCAGTTTTTGCCATTTATTTTTGCTCGACATGAACAACAAACTTGACGAATACCTGCTTGACAGTCCATTACCACATACTGTAGAACCTTTGTTTGCATATCATTGCGTGCACAGTTATTCTTTGCTTACTGTCAATCACCTGTCACCCACAAGAAGAAATAGAGGTCTCTGTTGCAGGAAATAATCCCTGAAAACCCACATTGCCTCCCAAATTGTAATAATCATATCCATGTCTTCTTTTTCTGCATGTATTTGTGCATTGAGACAGTGGTTTATTTTAACCTTTAACTCTGTCAGGGTTGTATTAACTACATACAGAATTGAGTAAATGTTAAAATGTGAGATGCATCATAAATGTTTGGAGTATTTTTTAAACACATAGGTAGAAGTATATTTGGCATGTTGATATTAATATTCTCCTTTAAGGCTGCCCAAATATCCAATCTCGAACCTTAGGTGAATTTGTGGTCCTTGAACAGTAAATATACTTGAAATATAAGGACATCAAAAAAGACCTTCCCAAGGACACACATCTACAGGTAAAATGGTAAAAAAGCTGTTTTGAATTTAAGTATTAAAATGAACTGTGTGTGAGACCTTAATGAGACAGGGAAAAAAATCACACAAGGTCGTCTTTCGTAAGAACAGAAATTCCATCCCTGTGGGGCAGAAAAGACAGAACTTTTTGTTTTAGCAAACTGCCCATCAAATAAGCATAATTACCATCAGAATTCATACGGTGTTCTGAGACTCCTGAAGGCAAGCGGCCCCACTCAAATTAGCAGCTCTGATAAATCACCATTAATTAGCTAATAAAAGCCAGCAGGTGGTTCGGAGCCCAAAGACATTCCCCGGTTGTCTGAATTATGTATATTACAGCAGTGCACTGATAAAGTAAATGAGTAGGGGGAACAACAGATAGGAGTTCTGGAGGGCCCTCGTGTAGGGATAATGCTCCAATCAAATCGCCTGCAATTCCACAATCCCACCCACAGGAATACAAGTGGCTCTGACCCCCTCTCAAATCACATAACACACAGGGCTCTGGTGTGAGGCATATTTATTCATGGATTATGCATACAGAATACAAAGTTTGCCTTAGCCCACCCCGGAATGAAGAACTTGTAAAGATGTTATACTTTCATTATAGAAACATAAGGCAATTATTTGGAGAACAGAGAAACGCGGATTGATTGAGGCACAATGACCTCTCTGCATCGAGCTGACAAGGGCAGCATGTATTCTTGATCATCTTCATCATCATGCATATTTACCACACAAACCACACAACGTGTTGTGGCTGCATTACCTGAGATGCTTAGCCAAGAATGGGACTTATTACGTATTTATTTTACTCTGTGCCTAATTTAATTGGCTGATATGGTAAACATTCACTGAATATTGTATTGTTATGAATGAGATATCAAAACGTCATTAGTTCACAAAGCTGTGTTAGACACAAGCCTGACTGTATGGAACTTCCCCCCAACACCCTACGACTATACGTACAATCTTCACTGAGGGCACTGGCAGCGTGTGTGTATTTGAACGTTAAAATAGTTTATTTTATGGTATAAAGTCATATTATAAAATGCATGCCATAGATATATTTATGTGTCAATGTATGTTTTGTAGTCTGACCAAAACTGGATTTCTGAGGCTAACACTGATGTTGCTGCTGGAGTTTAAAAGAACTAAAGATCTGATAAAAATATATCTGCCAATGATATCTGATCATCTGATTGGATCAGATCCAGATTATTGTGAGATGTATATAATAATTTGGAGCTAAATTATCAAATGACTTATAATTAATATATTGGTTTTGATTTTTTTTTTGTCATTATTACTATTATTACTAATGGTGGTGGTGATGATGGCAATAATGATAATAATATAACTGTTTTCCAACCTACCTACACCAGCGTCCTTTTACCCAATTACGGCCCACTTTGACATCACTCATATCCACGTCAAATGTGTGTATGCTTGTGCTGTTGTATGTTCATATATTTATATGTTCTCCTTGTAGACATCTTTACGGCACACACTGCTACTCACTACATCACCTACTCAGTGGTACAGCCATTTAAAATAACAATGGCTGTAATATGTTCTCCTGCAAAAAAGCCCAAAATACTGAATTACTTATGCAAAATAAAATCAGCAACACAGACTCTCCTACCTTCTTTCACAACTCCCACATCATCATAGGCGGAGACTTCAACATAGTACTTGATCCCCAATTAGACGGTTCTTCTTACTCTTCCTCTCACAGGCCTAACAATTCTTCATCTGTTATCAAGCAACACATATCAGATAGGACTGACAGGTATTTGGAGAATACACAACCCAAACATGAGAGAATATTTATATTTCTCTCATTATCACAAAACATATTCCCGCATTGATTATTTTTTATTTTTTAACAAACACATTAGTAATAGACACAGTAATAGACCCAGAAATCAAAAATATTTTTATTTCAGATCATGCCTCAATTAGTTACATTTTTAGTTGAACATGGCGATTCAACACTTCAATACTTAAAGACCAGCATTTTATCAGGTATTTTGAAATGGAATGGGCATCCTTTCTAGAGACCAACAGAACTCGAGGAATATCAGCATGCACTCCCTGGGAAACTGCAAAAGTAGTGATAAGAGGTAAAATAATTGCATTTTGTAAACGTAAATGTAAATAAAAAAAAACAGGAAGAAACAGCCAGAGAACATACCCTGCAAAGGGAGGTGAAGAGATTGGAGCTTCTGGCCCTCCAGACCCCAACAGATGCCATTCTCTGAGATTTCTTAAAAACTAAGCATGCGCTTGAAAACTTACTTAACAAAAAGAAAGAATACTGCCTTTCGAGACACCATCAACAACATTTTGAACTCGGAAACAATCTCTCAGTCTCTCACTCCTTACCATTACTTTACACTCGAAGAAGCTGAAGATTTTCTGAGGAATTTCTCCTTACCAAAACTAACCACCAGCCAGACAGACAACTCTGACAAACCTTTCACCTCATATGAACTCAGGAAAGCAGTTTTACTTGTGCCAAATACTGAGTCACCAGGCCAGACGGCTACCCAGCAGAATTTAATAAACAATTTTGGTCCCTTCTTTCACCCTTATTTGACTTAAGAACTTATCAACTGTTCCAGCGTTCCTCAACACATGAACACAGCCCTTATCACACTCATGCTAAAACCAAATAAAGACCCCATGCAATGCTCCAATTATCGCCCCATTTTGTTGATCAATGCAGATATCAAAATAATAAGCAAGGCCCTTGCATTGAAGTTAGACATACTGGTTTCATTAAAGGAAGACATTCCTCAGAAAACATATGCAGATTATTCAACCTTATTCATCTCTGTAAAAGCAGTTTGGGCACAACAAACCCCAATCAAACAGCCATTATTCTATCTTTGGACGCTGAAAAGGCATTTGTCAGAGTAGGTTGGCCCTTGCTCTTCAGCTTCTTCAAAAAATTTGGATTTGGCTCATATTTGGTCAAAACATTATATAGTTCCCCCACTGCTTGTGTACTAACCAACGGACTTGCATCAAAACCATTCCTTCTGGCAAGAGGTACTCGACAAGGATGCCCATTATCTCCATTACTATTTGCTCTTTTTATAGAACCGTAGTATCCATAAAACAAAGCAATAGCATATCAGGGAATTAAAAATGAATCACATCATCACAAAATGAATGTTTATGCAGACAACATCTTATTATATTTAACTAATCCTTCAACATCTCTTCTGTCAGTCCACAATCTGATCAGCAGTTATGGTAAGGTGTCTGGGTACTCCATCAACTGGTCCAAGTCCGAAATTCTGTCTCTATCCAACTCCCAGAGGAATGAGACCAGTTAACCTGTCCCTGGGCTGGCTCTCTGTATATGTATTTAAGCTTCATAGCATATGTACTTCAGGCTTTAACTAAAGAACTAAAAGAAGGTGAATAAGAAAACATGACAGGCACTATTTCCTTAAGTCACTGACTAAATATGAATAGCTCTGATGCCAACAATTTACATAGATTCTCTAAGAAAATCCAAAAATACTTAACGGTGTCCTGTGGAGTTTTCTTGTAAACAAATATATTCATGTTTACATTCAGTATTTCTCACCAAAACGCATTGTGTGTATCCTTAAATAGTAACTGAACACCTGGCTGAAAAGCAGTGTTTCACTGCCCTTTCTGGTTAAGGTTTCTGTGTCACCTCTGATCACACTCAGCATCACTGATTGGTGTGGTCAGAAGTGTGCTTTGTTGGATCTGAAACCATACCCAACAGCGATGTCATGGGATCCTGAAGTACACTTCTACATCACTGCAGCAAGGTGAAAAGTGAAACCACTGGAGGTCAGCAAAACCAAGATTTTCAGAGGGTGATAAGTTACTCTTTAAAGTCCAACAAATTTGTTGAATGCATTTCCTCACTCATAAAATGTTTGGAAATCCGATTTTTTTTCTTGCGTTGTACACCCATGTTTGCTTGCAAGCTGTCTTCTTCTTCACTGCCTTTGCTGACTTATTACTACGCTTCTGTGTGGATTCCCTCCACCAACTGTAGATCAGTGGAATAGTTTGTAACCACTGGCAGGAATGTGTATTGCGTTACACATTGTGCATGTGTAAGTACAAAAATACATAAAGATGTAGAGTAGGCTCTACTTATACAAAACAGGAGTCACACCACTTACCTTTGGAGTGGGTGTAGCTCAAGCGCCCACTTCATATTATCCCTGTGAAGCATCATTAGCCTGAGCAGGGGTTAATAGAGGTTAAATCAACACGTAAAAACTGCTTTGATAGCTGGTTAGCTGCTCGATCTTAGTTGATCACTGTTTATTTTCACGTTAATTTATCACAAAAATAATGTTTTAGTGCAGTTTGATGAACTGTTGTTTTTGTGAAGTGGCATACTTTGCATATTATAATCCGTCTAACTCTGTTCAATTCTGCCACAACCAAGTTTCCCTGTCAGCAAACACACTCAGAAATCTAGTTTGCTTCTTTCCTCCTTGGGTAAATGAGCTCTTTTCTCTGGGTTAGATGTCCT
This sequence comes from Macquaria ambigua, assembly GCA_008360985.2. Classification (NCBI taxonomy): domain Eukaryota; kingdom Metazoa; phylum Chordata; class Actinopteri; order Centrarchiformes; family Percichthyidae; genus Macquaria; species Macquaria ambigua. Next base: position 60,539 of record VMKM01000167.1, on the reverse strand, counting down.
GAGGCAGCCACTTGGCAGAGGGTGAAAGAAATGGCAAAAAGGCATCCACACAAGTGGGACATGGGAGCAGATGGGACACTGATTGCAGTGTTGTTTACAGCTGTTGAGGTCCTTCCACACTGCTATATAGAGGTCAGAAACTATGTCTGTCTGCCACATTTCACAGCACAGCCACTGAGATACACAGGCATCTCCCCGGCAAAGCTCACTGTCAATATTAGCAATTTTAAAGAAACATGCTGGCGGAATATATTTTGGGGGTTTTCAGCAACAGGGTTATTTTTTGGGGATGATTCTTATTCTTTTAGTCAATATCAGATTTATTATTTCCCTCAAAATGTTCTCACGGAAAAAAGTACAATTTGCACATGCTCACACTTTCGGTGCTCTCGGAAAGTGAGAAGGAAATAGAAAGGACAGCAGAGAGTGAGAAAGAAAGAGTAACTGGAAGGAACGCCATCCAACACAAAGGTCTTTGACGATCGTTAACATTTCTTTATGTTCGCATTGAATCACTTTATATGGTTTTACCAGGGACGTTGACCATTCAGGATCGCTCCATCAGGGTTCTGACTATAGTCTGTATCTCAAGCAATAATAGCCCAGAGCGGCAGGTGAAATATATCCAAAGTAATCAACCTTTTGCAAAGGCACCTCTGAAGCACACATTTCAACATCACAGTGTAATCTAATATAGTGGGTGGCATCAACTTGCTTTGCTGAGACATTACTTCTGGCAAAGTATTTGCATGGCAAGATCATGTAACTTTTATCATAGGCAATAAAAATGCTAAATACCTCTCATTTCATTTGAATAGTTGACATACTGCCTGCAATGTGGACTTGATGGTCAAGCAAAAAATATGTTGAGCTTTCTTGAAAGATATTTTGGTACATTGTCATTTTAGACATATTGTGTACGTGTAATAATTTCAGTAAAATAAAGGAATATATAATTCTGTGCAGCAAACTGTTTCTGTCGTTACTTACTCGATATTTGTATGAAGTCCGTGGCTTATTGGTAGCAGTCCTTAGATGGGAATGTCTGGCTGAAACTTATCTGATGGCTCATTTCCAGCATGATTGGCAGCTAACAATGTGTACCCAGGATAATGCCATTAAAGACTGCCTTCAAGTGCTGTCAGAAATACGTCAGTTACGGTTTTAGTACACACAAATGATCCAGCAAAGTCATAAACGTGAGAGTGGAAAACATTTGATATTTTCTGTAAGACAGGGTTGTACATGTACGTTTATTAATTAATTCTTTAGACTACAGTATGTTACTATTCTGCATACCATGTTTTTATATTCACGTTTTGTTTAAGCCTTTTGTATCTTTTTCTTCTAAAAAAAAGTGAACTCAGACAGTAGTTACATGTATGACATGGATTTTCTCCTTTGTTATTCGTCTGCCTAAATGAATACAGTTGCATCTATGCATTTAATATCTCCTGTTGGGGCAATGTTGCAAGTCAGTTAGCAGGACTATTTTATGGCAATAAATGGTTTGAATGTATATGCTTTTTCATCAATTTTATAAAGTACCTTGATTTGTCAGGTATTTAATTTACTGGATGAGCCATAAATAGACACTCCCATCTGGTTATTTTATCTCTGAAAGGTTTCACAATTGAATTTCCAGAAACCTTACAAATCTTACCATGATATACATCAATATAATGATAAAATTATCTGTAACATGATTGCACCATGAATATTTTATCCATATCACCCCTTTCTAAGTATTTGAAAGGACAAGATGTATTTACAACTTTAAATTCTAGACGTATGAACCCATGACAGAGTCGTGATGAGCTCCAACAAGACCAATACAATATACAAGGAGAGAAAAAACTGTCAAGGTAGCAGAATTAATAGCAATTACAACCATCTGTTATTAACAAAGTGTATCATAAATCTGTAACACTGATGACCCATGCTACGCTGCATCCATGTACAGTATACATCTTTGCATAATGTGCAGAGTGTAGTGTAGTGATTTGTGGCCCACACAAACTGAGAAACATAAAAGAGAGATGAACAGACATAAAGCACCGTGTGTGGGACGCTTGGGAAACGTATAGAGGGCCTCATTAACAAGGCGAGATCCAAAGTGTGTAAAACAGTCTAATGGGATACTGACTGTATGTGATTTTTGTCCTCTATAGCCTCAGTTTCTGTATCGTAAAACTCTGTGGAGTTCACACCAACCACTTTTTTTTAATTCCCTGTGAATACCCTGATGAGTCGTGGTCACTCTGTATAATGTGACCCTACCCCTTCTTTGTTCTTTCCTGAAATCATCTCGTCCAAGATACGACACATCATACAAGATGCTGTTTCACAGTTTTTAACTCTGCAACACCACATACAAGAGCACAAAAACAAAAGTGGACAAGTAGTGGAATTTATTGACATGACAAGAAATTAAATTCAAATTAAATCAAATTCATGATTTACGTTAAGTAATAAATAATTATTTATCTGGGTGTTCAATATTCTTGCTGCTTTGCCGACCTGATCCTTGCGTGTGTGACTCACAGGAATTCCCCTTGAAGCCCAGTATAAAGAAGGATTTATTTCATCACTAAAAGTTGGCTAATTTATTAATATCTCATGTTGTTAAATATGATGGCATTCTAGTAGTTAATGTATTTTTAATAATGCAAATATTTTAATTAGCCCAACCCCCTCTTCATGCATGTAATCTCAAGTGTATAGTGTTTAGTGTTGATGTTTGCTGGGGTCTGCCTCCACGCACTCTCTAACACATCTCCTCTTATTCATCCGATGTAATTCTAATCCAATATGGCTTGTCTTATTTTCCACATTTTTATTTTCCAAATTGTATTTCTCTAAATAAATAAATAAAGTACTTGTGAACGCCTCAGACTTTGCCAGAATGAAATCGGGTATTGATTTTACAAAATGTACTCCTATATTGCTGAACAGGAGCTTCAAGAATGATAGTCCATAACCTCAATGGATTATCAGTGGGGGGCCATCAACAAGGCAGTCAGTTAACACTGTTTCTGTGGGGGTGTGACTACTGAATACACTGCTTAATAATATCACATTGTTTTGGTATGGTATGCTGTATAATGTGCATACATTACGTAATGCTTTGGATAGAATTAATACAATCATACTGTAGATCTGTGTTTGGGGTTTGAGATTGTGTGTGTGTGTGTGTGTGTGTGTGTGTCCTTATTGGTGCTTTGAGATGCATAGCCATTGAGGCCATAATTTAGTCCATTATGTCCTCTGGTTTGCAATCGTAGCCCCGGGCCTCTGGCACTGAATGTTGTGTCATTTGCTACCAACTGGGTTTTTGATGAGAGTGTGTGACCTAGACGCCTCATCCCTCACCACTGTCTCATTCCCTTTATTTACATCTGTCTTTAGCATTCTAATTACTCTCTTTATTGCTTTAGCCTGGAGGAATCTGTTCTACTGGAGGGGAAAAAAAGACTAAGGACACTGGAGTTTTAACCAATAATAAAGCAGCATAACTCCCATTACCCATAGGCAAAGATTGGGCCTGTGAGGGTCTCCTGTTATGGGCTGTGGGCAAGACAACTATGGAAAGACTTCTCAGTACAGGCTTTACATGCAGGGGTTAATTTGCCCATGTGATGTGTGCATTTCAAAACAATTTGTTTTCACTTTAAAGTCTTACACGGTCAAAAGAGAATGGGTTTTCCTGATAATAAGCATTTTTATAGATGTTTCTGGTGGTGTGATCATATTGTAAGCAAATGTTTAATTAGACTTTAGTCGATAGTTTTGCCTAAATTAAAGTGTTAAGTATTTATAATTTGAAACACATTTTCCCACAGTAAAACTGTCATATCATACATCATACATACAAGCAAGCAGGATGCACACACAGTACATTGTCTACTCTTTTTTTTTTTTCTGGACAATGTCAATGCAAAAAAACTTTAAAATGTTCTGTGCCTTCCCGCAGAATTTTATGAAACAGCATCAAGAGCAGGCACAGCAGTCTTTAATGAGCTCTCAACTTTAAAGACTTGAAGGATATTAACAAGCTGCTTGACAAATGGTGCTTAGAAGCACATTAAAGACGCAGCTAATGGTGCGCATAATGACGGCTAATTTTCGATCAGATATAAATTAGAGCCCCCAACAGTTATTTGCCTTAAGGACTTTATGTAAATGATTCTGTTCTGTATAAACTGAAAACTGAGAGAGTGAGTGAGTGAGTGAGAGAGAGGGAGAGAGACTAGCACTCCTTGTGGGTATGATTAATAGATCTGCAACAGAGCACGGCTGTCAAAGCCCAATGAACACACATCCACTAGACAGCTCTACCACCTTCTCATTAAGGTCCAATCTCTGCTAGGTCTACAACTTACTCATTCGGAACACCAAAACAGCCTCTGAGAACGAGCGAGTCGAACACTAGATGGTTGCAAAAGGAAGATCGGGTGAAAAGGGAATGCAAGGAGGAGACCTAGCTGTTCATAAACGTGTATACCCATCCAGTGTTGTTAAATATTTGATGGCTGAAGGCACTTTGATGCCATCAATTTACACGTTAGGTCATAATACATAACTGAGTACACATGGTGTGACTGAATTAAATGATGAACACATTTAGATAATAGCTTATATATTTCATACACATTATGAGGAATCCACAGATTAAGATGTCAAAGGTCCTGGTGTATGCCCATGTATTCTTTCTACATGAAACAGCACTGATCCACTGATTTGATCCACCTTGTGCATAGTTACGCATAGTTTGCATACAGTTTAAATAAGTGACTGAATATGTGATAGTGCCGTAAACAGGACACTTTCATCGGGATCTTAGACCCGGTGTATGGCGTATGAGGGTTGTGCTCTTTGAAACTTTTATCAGTTTTTCTTTTTTAATGTAAAATGTGATGACAGCAGTCTTTAATGTGAATATTTTGACACACTGTATGCTTTGCGTATGTTCACACAAATAATAATAAATAGAGACAAATAGAGAGTTTGATGAATTTTGTACCAAGCAATTCATAAAGGGAGTTTAATTGTATCATTTGTAAAACACAATTAATTTAGGCATATGAGTCCAAGATTTATCTTATAACAAGATTATCCTGCTTTATCTTGTTTTTGCTAATCAGTCTTAAGGTAACCAAGCTTCAACTGGACGTGTTTCTGTGACACTGCAAGTTTTGGTTTTAAAGCACTGTGTGATTTTGTGATATGAAGTTGTGGAACAGTATGTACACTAGTTTTCAGCATTTACAAAAGGTGAAAATAACTGAAACATGTTTAAATCTTTACTATTCAGATGTTCCTTAAGATGATTAAAATATTAGCAACGGTAGACGCAATTAAGCTTTTTTTTAAAACAATTTAATAAGGAATGTTTTATGGTAAAAAGAAATGGGAATCACATGATTAAATCACTTAAGTTATTTAATTTTATTTTATTTTGATGAGCATTTGGGTTCTCACTATGTAAATTCTTGTAAAGTTGATCATCTTACCTTTTCTGAATAATTAACCGCAGGTGATTATTTAAAATGATTTTATCCATTAAGCTACAGTAAGCTATAGAAAGAGCAAAACGTTTAAGAAAAGATGGAAAATCAATTATGCAAAGATGGCGGTCACTTTTATGAACCCGACCGACCTTCTTGCTCATTCATCTGAGAAGTCTGGAGGTGTCTTCTTTATTTTCAGGAGCAGTCATTTTATCCATGAAGGGCATTTATTCCTCTTGCCTACCTGGACACTAGTGTAACTTAAACTGGTGTTCCTCACACTTCCCCTAGCTGTAAGAAAAGGTATTGCAAAAGGTTAAAAATATTGGTGGCGGGGGACAGAGGTCAGCTTTGTATTTCACAATGTACAGAAATAATCTTCATTAAAATAAACCTTAATTCGCACTGGATCAGCCCATAATTGGATGACTTCACTGGACTGTACTAAATGTTGATTTATTTACTATTATCTATGTTGATAAGTCCCACTGGCATCCAAATGGCTAAAGTTACTGAACACACACGATCTGTCCATGATAAATTCTGAAACACGCTCGCCATGTTGGAGATAGCTGTATTGCAACAGTCTAGCCGGGTGTGTAGACAGTATTCCCCCTCAAGCAAAAGCATTTGAATATTCATTTAAGATTCACGTTGAAAAATAAAATCCACAAATTCACAAAATGGCATCAACTGTATGGACAATAAAGAAAAATCTACAAAACCAAGAGATATAATGCTGGGTCTTATAAAAATTAAATAAAACTGTACGATTTCATTAATAACAAATGTACAAAAGAAATGAAAAAGCTCAGGGGAAAAGGTAGAAACTTGGTTATGCATCCAAATCATTATTTTGGTGGCGGCCACATGTCAGGGGTGACTGTGGCCTCTCAGCACCCACCCTCTAATCACGCCCCTGAGCTATTTTAGTTATGAAGGCTGCGCACGTTTCCAATGGCATTAAATTAAGAGGGTCTTTTTTTTTTTTCTTTAGAAAATCCCAATTTTTCTGATTCGTAATGAAAATTCAATTCAATTCAAAATTTCGGTAAATAACAAAGAATGTATGGTTATCTTAAAGTTTTCATTTGACGCAGGTTACGTGCAAATAACACCTGAAAACCTTGCTTTTTATTTCTCGCATTGAAAAAATATGCGATGTTAAATTGCAGAGCTCAAAATTAAAGCAGTGAGTTTGAATAGGCTACATCGATATCATACATTTTTAATAAGGGACGGATTCTTGTCTACGCATGTCTGGACATTATCCAGTGTTTGCAGCTCATCTACATTTCTTCTGTCGCATTTCAAAGTGAAGTTACAGCGCAGGCCTTTACCTAAAACTAATGTTTTTTTTCTCAATTAAACGCATAAATATGTTCTATTTTTGGCCAATAATGCTTTTATCTTTTTATTCTCACGTCACATAAAAACCCCCAGCACAATTTTAATTTTCACAATTTCCTATAACGTAAGGTGTGTCACGAGTCGCGTCTTAAATCAGTAGCTAAGGAGTCACAAAACTTTTATTTTTCCAGTTCAGGCTCAAACTTTAGTGGTGTGGATTTATCCTGTATTAACCCATGTGATGAACAACACAGTAACTGGCCATGTGGTTCCATTAACGATTCAGTCCTCAATCAGCATAAAAAAAACGAAGGTTTTAAAATGTTTTTCGTTGGTAAAATGGAAGATACTGTGTTTGAACTAAAAGTATGCCCACCCCTGGCATCAACTCGGTCTGCTTAGGAGAGTGTGCGTGGCTGGTATGTGCGCGCGTGCGATTATGTTAGAGAGAGAGAGAGAGAGAGAGAGATGGAGCTATTTCATTGGCAGATACAGTGTGGCTTTCCCTCCTTTGCATGCCATCCTAGATCAAAAAGTATCCCACCAAAATCCTTCTAGCCATCCAATGCTGCTCCATCGATTAGTTTCTGGAAAACACTTAACAAACTAATGACTATTGATGGCTGATTAATATTGCATCAACAACAACTGATTGGCGACAATATCAAATGGCGATTGCCCGCTTAACATCCAAGCAGCCATCTGACGGGTGTTGCACAATATTTTGGCGGTGCAAAAGAGCCAACAGATGATAAATAAAGGGTTATATAGTGTGTAGCGCGTTCAATTTATGGCTTACAGTTCGTCTAATTCGAGAGCAGTCGCGTCTTTGAAGGCAGACACTTGGCGTAAATGTACAGTTAAAATATTCTACTCTCAGGTCCCCAGGCGGAGCTCCGACAGTCCCTGGTCTCATTAAATTTTCATCAGTATCCCTGTGAAAGGGGGGAAATGTTCAGGGGAAAGAGAAAAATAAAACAGAGGGCGTAATTATAACAAAGGAAACAGCGCTGCCCTTTTCGTTTTGTAGAAAGCTCCCACAGTAGTGTCGCTCTGTATGTGTACGTTTCAATGTATGGGGCACATGCAGCATGTTGTGAGCAGATGTGTCTGTGGCTTTAAGGTAAACTGTTTGGTTCACATATTTATTATATAAAAGAAAAGACCTTCGATTTTCTTCATTGTGCTGCTGAGGCCTTTTTGCTCTATGTGTGTGTGTGTGTGTACGTGTTTATTTTTTTTTCGGTGCTGGGGCCACATTGATTCGCTATCAAAGAATCTAGATCGATTTTCTCCCAATATGTGAAAGTGAAAGCAGGCAGCAGCAGTCTGGCTGAGAAGCTGCCTGCTTACTTGCCTGGCTGGCTGTCTGTCTGCCTGCCTGTCTGTCTGCCTGTCTGTGCATTGCTCCGGCTTGTCAAGCAGCAGCGAGGCTCACTGCATAAAGTTAATTTCAATTCCCGATGAGACACTCACTCGGCAGCCCTCCCTGACCAGCGGTAATTAACAGGGATAGCTAATGACTACTTAACTCGCTCTTCATAATTATCTGGTTTTCATAATTCGATGTGTAATTTAATAATTCGCTCTTATTAACGTATTAAGTGAATGGCTCATTTAGGGGAAATTAGAAGCACTCACCAGGAGCATCTTTTAATTGATGAACCATCACCGCTGTCTCATTAATAAGGGTCGTTTTGATACTCTTAATTTGTCACGAGGATGGCGGTTGAACATGTTTGGTTTATGGATCAGTGTGTTATGAAGGCGTTGTTTTTCAGTTTAGAGTCATTTTGTTTTGTTGGATAAATATTGAGGAAGGATATGTGTGTCACAAGTTTAATTAATTAAAATATTTATAGATGATAATGAAATGAAATGATGAATTAGAAATGGTATTTAAAATTGTTTGGTGGAAACTTAATCGATTGTCTCGTCATGTGGCACTTTTAGGAAAGCCTGGAGGTGCATGATGATATTTTTATGATTATAAAAATAAAATAAAACAACTTGACAGCATTTTAGAGGGTGAAACCTTTTAATTGACTATTGATTAAATATATTTGTGTTTTTTTAGAATTAATTATTATGTTCTATTGCGAAATCACCTTTCTTCCTCCTGCTAAAATTCATTGTTGTAATCAATCTGAAATTATCCAAAAATAATCCCATGCAAATGTATTCCAGGTGCTGTAAATAATCAGTGTAAAGGTGGAGGACAGGTTTCAGAAATGCTAATGTTTGGCTCGTGCAGCCTCTCTGGTATCTGTCCATGGTGCTGAAACGCTTGCTCAGCGCTCAACGAGCCAGTCAGCCCTGCAGCCCACAAACAGCAACTCTGCTGTGGACATACCATTCAAAATGCTCCCCTCTTCTTTCTTTTACCCTCCTCCTCCTCCTCCTCCTCCTCCTCATATCTAACCATAACTTCGATGCAAAGGTTTTGCTTCAAAGCCTATGTGCCCGCATGCACGAGCGAAGCATGTTTGAGTGTGTATTTAAATAGAGACGGGCACGTTGGCAGGCGAGCTGTTTTTCTGGCGGGCTGACATCTGGCAAGTCTGCGCTCCAGGGACCCATCCAGCTCTCCATAGACCCCCTGATTAGACTCTAATAGAATATTAGCATTTGCTCTCAGGTAAGGCAACAGTGAGCTGCATAAGCTGGCAGCAAGTCAGTGGAGAAGCCACGTGTGTCTTTAACATTGATGGAATCGAGAAGATGGGGCTCCTGTAAGGCCTGCTTTATTATGAGGCCTGGAGGAGGACGGTGTTAAGGCACACAAAAGCAATTTCTAATTACATTTTACATTTTCATTTTAGTTATTCATCTCTTATATTACCCAGACAGTGGGAGAACAGATTGGGTATAAGGTGGGGGTGGGGGTGGGGGGGTTGTTGGTGGTGTCTTGCTCATGGGCACTGTGACAGGGCTCGTGGCTGTTTCCAAGATCAAACCTGACACCTTTTGGTAACAGCATAGTCACGTTACCTTTAAGAAAATGGCAATATTTGTAGTCAATAAGCTTAAAGAATCCACAAAATGTCGTTTAAAAGCTGTGCAGCCCACAGCTAAACCGTTTCCATCCTCCTCATCAATAAATAACTAGATGAATAAATAAAAGAATATTAATATGTCTGGATGAGCCACATTACACAGTGCAGTCATGGAAAACGTCCGATTAAATGTTAAAGTTTGTTCTTTAATGAAACACATATTGCAGTTCAATAATTAAATAAATTAAAATTACATGGATGTAATAAATTAATAGAATAATTTAACCAGGAACCAAAAGCAACATACATTACAGAAATAAGTTACCTCAGCTAAAACAGCAATACAGCAAAAACCTGTACGGATATATTTATGTGCATCGACTGGTTCCAATGAAATATTTACATTGTACACGTATACTTCCATGAAGCTGTTTCTTTTCTCTTCAAGAAAAAACATTACTTAAACAAGGTGATTTTTAACAAGCAACGACTTCATAATGATGCGCGTATATTTATACAAATAAACAGCAGAAAACATACATAAAATAATTTAAAAAGAGAATACTATCTCATATATATCTCGATTGTACCATCTCAAATGTTAGAAATCGTAAATTAAAATGTGTGACTGTATTATTTTCACAGTCGTTTCCCTCTAAACCACAACAACACGCTTAACTTGCTGTCAGAATTTGATTTTCTCAAGCAAAACGAGGAGGGGGGGAATCCCAATAAATATATAATGAAGTAAACATGACCTCACTCAATAAATAGTTCATAAGATACCGGCCCACGCTGGATTGTAAACTTATTGCAGCCGGCAAGAAATCATATTTTTTTAATAGCGAAATTCTGTGAAATCCTTACAAGTGAGTCACTATTTCGATATTTCCACATACTGAGGCCTAATAATAAACAACCCTACCTTAGTCCAAACCCCGGGTATCTTAAAAATAGATCCCTGACTTTGATCACACATGGTAACAAAATAAGTGGAATTAATTACACATTTAGACACAAAATGAAGTGTGTGGCAAGTAAATTATTAATTTACAGAGGGTTATTTGGCAGTAATCTAATATTAGCTCTCCAGACCAAGCAGTGTGTTGTCCTCTTAATCCCCTCATGGACCCTGAATAAATGTCAGACTGCATCGTCATGAACTCGGAGGGAAAAATATAGCTTATCCTATAAGCCAAAAATATAAACACCAATAGACACCAAACCAAGTGCTTTGAGTTACACTAGCCCCGCTGTGTGTAAATAACAATGCTATTTTCATTGGGGGTATTTCTGCTAACGCAAACTATAGTCCTCATTGGAAATTAATCATAAATAAAAATTAAAGCATTGAGTCCTGTAAGTCATACTGCGTTGACATTAAAAAGGTGAAGCATAGTAAGTGTGAAAACTGTGTTCTTACTTCTTACTTGCTCTGTCAAACGATGCTCTACTTGACTCCACGTCTCCCTCTCAGCGAGTAAAAGACGTGACTGTTGTTGTTGTTTTTTTTCTCGAGTTATTCAGTCATTGTTCAATTTTAGGAATTTTTCGAAGTTCAAAGCACAAAGTCATCGATGATTGAAAAAAGGTGTGAGATAGGAAATATGTTACAAATCGTCTCTAAACAGTTCCAAGTCTTTTCGTGGGCGGTGGTTTAAAGCGATTTTAGACGCATGCAGAGTATTTCATTCGTTTCTGTTTCTGTCGCTGGTTGCAAAACCAGACCCGCACCACGTTCTTTTTGAGGTCCAGCTTTTCTGCGATTGCTGCGATTTTCTCCGAGGAGGGACGCGGCTGAATGGCAAAATAGGCCTCCAGTGATCTCTTCTCTGGTGCGGCTATCGACGTGCGCTTCCTCTTTTTCTCTGCGCCGTTGAACAACTCGGGTTTATTAAGTTTCTCCCTGTGTGATTTCTCGGCTTCTTCTAGCCACGCTTGCAGGATGGGCTTCAAAGCAATCATGTTGTTGTGAGAGAGCGTGAGGGACTCGAATCGGCAGATGGTGCTTTGGCTGAGGGAGCCCACCCCAGGAATCTTCAGGCTGGCTAAAGCTGACCCTACATCCGCCTGGGTAACCCCGAGTTTGATCCGTCTCTGCTTAAACCTCTCTGCGAAGGCTTCCAAGTCCCTTGGATCGGCGTCCACGTCGCTCATGCCCATGTGCGGTGGTAGCCCATGGGCATGAGCCATGTTGATGGCTGCCTGGTGCATGTGGTTCATGCCCGCCATGTGGGCAGGGTGCGCAGGCGTGGAAACCACCGAGCCATCCGGCCCTGCCATGGCTCCTAGTGCCAGTCCCGGGGTGATGTGGTCCAGCAGGTCCCCCTCCAGTGCCTGGTGAGGCTGGTGGTGGTGGTGATGGTGGTGGTGATGGTGGTGGCCAGCCAAGGCGGACGGATGAGAAATAGGCACCGAGGAGGAGGAGGAAGACGAGGTGCAGGGGAGCGTGTTCATGGTGTGGTAGGTTGCGTCCGGCTTGAAGGGACTGTGGTGTGGAGGGTGGTGGTGGCTCTTGGTCTGCGAGACTATATCCACCGCCGCTAGAGCTTCAGCCCGGGCCAACAAACTCTCATCCAAGCCTCCGAATATATTGCTCTGCAATTGCAAATAGAATGCACACATAACTGTCAGCAGGGAATTCTCCCTCCACTCCTCGGTTTAAAACATTTCCAGAATGTGAAAAAAAGAAATCCTAAAAAAGGAGCACACAAAACAAGACACATGCAACATCCCAGGTCATAAAAATTAATACGAAAGGCAAAGCCGACTGAATACATAAGTTGAGCAGAGGAAAAAAATATGGAGGTGTTGGGTGATTTGCTGTGCAGACATGAAAAAAACATCAAGCAAAAAAGTGGGCTGTCAAAATGTGCCTTTAAGCAGTGATTATGCAGAATACGTACCGGTGGGGTTGGGAGACAGGCTCTGCGCATCGCCTCCGAGCTGCTGCTGCTGCTGATGATGCTGCTGCTGTGTCGGGAGGACGAGCAGGAGGACGAGGGTGCATTGGAAGTCAAGGTGGAGGATGAGGAGGAATGCAACGAGTACTTGGGTTCGGGCAAGCTGGTGTGGGCCATGGCAAAAGGCTGCTTGCTGTTCAGAGACATCATCATCATATTTGCGGGCGTCCAAGCCTCTGCAAGTTCCTTTTAATAAGTTAAGACTCCGCCTCCTCGGTCGGGAGTTGAAGCCCAATTGCTTCGCAGGAATCTCAAGTCACTGTCGAATAAAGTGTAGGCTGAAGACGGTCGTCCAACACTGAAGTTATCACATCTATTTATTATTACTAGCGGTGGTATGGAGGTGTCTCGTCGTTTTGGCAAATGAGATATCGCAGGCACCAACAAGCCATGCAACTGAGCACAGCTGATACCTTTTCCTTTGTGGACTTGTGGCGCGATTGTTCAAAAAAAAAACCCAAACCTTTCTGTTTTTTTTCTCCTTCAACCGTCTCCACCTTGTATTATACCAATATATTTTTTTGCCTTGGATATTTTTTTTTTTTGGCAGAGCTCCTCATAGACGACGCCAGAAAAAAAATCAAAAAAGTTTCTTTCCGTCTCTTAGGATTTCCAAAACACTTCAAGTTTAAAACTGTTGCCGCTTTCGTTGACCTGTTTGGTTTTTTTTTTTGTCAGAAGTTTCCGTCTTGAAATGACCGTAAGTGAGAAGTAATGGCGGTGACAGTCTCTGTACTGTACCTCTTCGACTACGTTGAATGCTGCGGGGACCCGAACTGCCTCTGCTCTGAGGCGAAGGGCAGACTGAGTCTCTCTCCGCCTCTCTCTCTCTCTCTCCCGCCCTCCCTCTCTCTCTCTCCCGCTCTCTCTCTCACACACACACCCTCCTTCTCTCTCTCTTTCTACAGCTCTGTCTCTCACCCTCTCACATACACACACACACTCCTCTCAGCTGTACCTGAAAAACCCTTTCATGATTTATTATTCTTCATTAGCCACACCACCGCCGCCGCCGCTGGGGACTCTGCGCATGGGCAGTCTGCGACAAGGCATTTATTTCAAATGACTCTACTTCTTACCACCAACACCTCGTTACCACCGCCACGTCTTATGAAGTTCAGAGACTTCTTGAATTACGATTTATTGCACCTGAAAATATTTCATTGTTGAATATTGTAAAGAGATTTCAACTTATGCCAAAAAGACAATTGCGTCTTAGATGATGGACAGCTCCACTCCACCTACTCAGGTCGAAATGCATCAAAGTTATTATCGTAATGTCAAATATATTTTACTGTGATTTCATTATAACACCAAAGGTAAAAATAAAAATTGTGAAAATTAAAAAAAAAACAACGTAGGATTGGCAACTGCTCAGATGATTATGTTTGTATCTAAATGTAAGGTATAGGAAAGGTTTCATATTATCGCCAGCATTTTTTTCCTCTGTTGGTATGACAATTTTATCAGTCTTGAAAGAAAATTGTGGAAAATACCAAAAATAAATGAGTAAACCTTGTGACAAAATTATAACCTATTTTGTATTATTTTGTATCGTTTTATGCATGCAAAAACTGCATTAGTTACTTAATGAGTGGCGGTTAAAATTGATTTTTAAAATAATTAGCACTATTTAATTGCAAATCTATATACTTATCATAGCAGGCTATTATCTTATCTCCCCTTTAATTAAGCCACATCATCGGTAACGTAATTAAAACATTTAATCACGTTGTAATTAACAAGGGGTGTCTAATTTGTTTAATACGGTCACGTCTATAGGGTGAGATAATTGTTATGATGTAAGTCTCTCGGAGGTTAGAAAGTATGGAAAACAATGCCTCTTGGAATTGTATTTTCTTTTCCTGTATGGTTAAAATTTTTCAAAACACCTCTCTCTCTCTCTACACACACACACACACACACACACACACACACACACAAGAAGGTGTGACATCTTGTAGCAGCTATGAAGCAATGATCAATGTGTTTGACAGACAGTGGGTTGACCCCTTAATCACCTTAAACGTGTTGATAATATAAATCGCTAATATTAAGGATTCCACATTAAATTCACCCCCGTTTCACTGGAGATTATTAAGTATGGTCTTATCCTAATTATAGTCTACACATCGCCGCCCCGGTATGTGGCCACAGCACCGCTTCAATAAAAGTCTGTAAGCATTTTAATCGAGGCTGCCGATGTTGCAGCGTTAACGTGGCGGTAGACGCGCTCCTCTGAATACACCGGGTCTTTGTGAGCTACTACATGTCAGTTCCCGAATTTTTTGTCGTTTTGATGCACATAGACATTTAATACGTCCCCACGGCTACGACAAAAAGCCTGTTGGTGTTGTTGCATAGCAGCTTTACATTGCAAGAGAGAGAGAGAGCCATCCAGCTGCAGAAAAATGTTGCCTCCCCAGCGGGACAACAGGCGCTGCTGGAGCCACCTCCAGACACCCGGAGACAGAGATCAGGCTCAGGAGACATCAAGGAGCAATCAGTGTCTGCTCTCACATATACCGACAGACTGATTTATGATGAAACTTTAAAGAAATCATTTATATTTCACCACCTCTAAATTGGTGTATGAAATTTTCATCCACAATGAAACACACAAAAAAGTATATCTTAAGTCAAATAAATCAGCCAGGCCTGCTCCCAAGCAATTGACTTTGAAGTACATTTTCAACACTTTCGTGAGTGTGCTCATGTACCTAAGGCTTTTACTTCCTATGCCAACAGCTTTCTCACGTTTGAGCGAGGACAGTATGTCAGACTGATTAACAGAAGTACCTTTGAAGGGTCTGCCATGGCAAACAGCAACACAATTAAGTGGCAATCCCGGATATTTCTGTAAGAATCACAGACCGTTTTTTTTTTTTTTTATAATGTGGTTTTATTTTTGTAATGTTGCATTTGTATTTTATGGCTTACATGGGCTATGATAGCACCTTATATGCAAAATTTGAATTTTTATTTGTCAGCAAAAATAAATCTAACTCATTAAGATTTTATTGAGGAAAGCCAAATACACTGATTAGAACGGTTTTTCAGAATTATTTTACTACATAACAAATCTTTTAATGTATAAAAAGGCCTCCAAATGAGAAACATCCTGCACGCTTGAGATTGAGCTGATTTTGTTGTCACTTTTTAAAATGTTACTGTATCGTCAGCTGAATGCCCTTCCAGCTTTAAATATATTTGGCCTCCAATCACTGATTCAGTAATTGGAGTGAATGCTGCTATCATACAAAGACTTGTCTCAACACTGGAAGGTGCAGTCACACCTTGCCTTTAAAAACATAAACCCTCAGTAGAATTGTGCAAGGAAAGATTTCTCTCACTTCAAGGAGCTTTACTACATATAAATAAATCGGCACTGTCTAAAAATAAAAGTGAAGCCCAAGTAAAATAGAGAGAGCGCATGCAGCAAGGCTTGATATAACTCAGGTGACTTGTTTGCTTTTTTTCCTCCTCACTCTCTTACTTACATCCGAATCAAGGAGTGCTGCAGAGGTGTCTGTGTGCTTTACACAAAGACATACTCTTCTCAGTCTCCCTCAGGAGCTCTCCACGTTAACAATCCCAATTACACCGAGACCACCAGAGACAGCTGTTTTTATTACAGAGCCGCTCCTTTGTGCCGCCAACAAGGTATCTCCGCTTCTAGACTGAACACAGAGATAAAGCTACACTGAGAGACAGAGGAGAGGGAGAGAAGTGTGGAGTGAAGTGGATGAAGTCTCTTGGCTGCTCGCAGTGGTGATGCCTTTATTCACAGCTTCCCCCTCCCTTTTCTGATCTCGTGGAGCTCTTTACATGTCGGAGCAGAAGGTCAATGCTTGTTGGGAGAGGGTCTACAAAGAGATCAGGATCTATCTCAAGGCAACAACAAATCACACAAAGAAGGGGGTGTTTCAGCCACTAACAGCGGTGCTTTATTTATTCATCTGCTTTACCTGGGAAATGTGACAGGTTCCACGAGGAACATTCTGGCTTTAATGTGTTGTTTAAATGCATACAACAAAAGGTAGAAGCCTTCAGGATTTACTAAATGTCACACAATGTACTGTAGCTCTCAGAGGGAACAAGTGGCTCACCACTTGAGATAATGAAAGAGATTTCAAAAACTGCACTTGAATTGCAGCTCAACTGGTATACAAACCGAGAGATGGGTTTCTATTTGATCTCTCCGTGGCGCTAAATAAAAGCATCAACAGTTCTCATGATATTCTAATTACTTTTTCTAGGTTGTTACAGAACTGCGTGTTTGTCTGTGACATTTTATTAGAGCTACATTTCCTAAAATAGTTAATAAGACCTGAAGTGTTTGGACATCTAGTGTTAAGGCAGATTTTGATGACATATTGCCAATTAGGCCGCATTTCTGATAAAATAGCAATTAGCAAATAACAAAAGGACATTGGAAAAGGCTTAGAACATGCAATAATCAAACAACACAAAGATTCTAATTATCAAACAACACACCTTTGTACGTCACAATTTGCAGCCATAAAATTGCTTCATAAAAGATTAATCTTAGCACCTCTGAGTTAAACTACCTCAGCCCAATAGCCCTAGAAATTCCGTTCATATTTGACAACTCCATAGTGCGTAGCGTGCCCCATCGCATAGCGAAGTGGAGAGTAAGGATGTGGAGGTTGGGCGTATAGCGCATCCCATCTTCATGCAGAAGAATAGAGTTTGTGTGTCTTTGCAGTCCAACAATTAATCGTGGCTCTCTTTTTATTTTAACTATAACTGTGATTTTTCTCTAACCTTAAAGCTGCTTTTGTAGATATTTTTGGCCACTTGGGGGCAGTGCAACAAGATGTAAATACATTGACATATTATCACCTTATAAAGTTATATGGCAAACGTGTTAGCAAACAGTTGCCTGTTTACACATGAGCGATTTCAGCATTCATTTGAAGGCGTGTTTGTGTGCACCTAACAAATAAAAGTCCAAGATTCACGCTTCATTTAGCTTGGTTTTGGTCTCCACCAACTCCTGAGGAAAATTTTGGGCTCCTTAGTGGCTAAATGTGCCACTATCCCACCAGTTAGTCGCTAGGTTTGTGCGTCTGCCATTTGGTTCTCGGCTGGGAGTATACACTGGGTTTATCAGAGGCATTTTGCTGAAAACAGCTGATTGCTGCTAACCATGCTGATGAGAGTGAACTCAAACCAAAACACTGAGCTGAAAGAAACTAAAATGCTCCATAGAGCTGAGGGGAACTGCGGAGTTGGATGAAAATCCCCTGTGGTTTAGTCACTACAAGTATCAGCTTTCCCATTACACACGGCCATTTAATCCATTGTTAATATAAAAATTTTGGCATTGAATGTAATTAAGGGTTTTGTACAATCGTACAATATTAACATTCAGTCTGGTGTTAGTGTTGATTATCTCAGTTTGGTTGTGGCTAACTAGATACAGACAGTATCTCCTTATTTCTCCATACCATTATTGCCAATATCAATATCATCACTTATGTTGACTACAGTACAATAACCAACAGCAAAGCCAGCTAACCTGGTCTAGTAGTGAAGCCAACCTCAGGCCATGACTGATTAGAGGCCTTGAGAGTGAAGTGTGCCATGAGGTCAGGAAAACAAATAACACCACCACCAATTTCCCTATTACGCACCAGGTACCAACCTTTGGGGGGGGGGGCATTAGATTCTGGCCCAGCCCTGCCTAAAGGCTGCAGGGCAGCAGATGATAAGGTCAAGCCTCATAATGATGTCACATACCTTTAGGTACTTCAGATCAATATCGAGAGAGGCGCGTTATACCTGACAGCCAGTCAAATAAAGCCTGCCTGGCAAAGGGGGGAAAAAAATACTCACTTTGAGATTGTCTCTTCTGATAAAATGAGATCCTCTCTCTCATGCTGCTTTTGGCAAAGATCATATTGGTGGAAGCCTTTGTGATCTTTAAAACAATGTGGTCATTCACACATCTGATAAAATATCCTTCAGATTTGACTGATCAACCTTGAATGACAGGACAAAAACAATAAAATCTTTTAAATTTAACTGTGTAGTGAAGCTTGAATTACTGTAAACTGCATGCAGTTGATGTAGCTTTGATGCACGTGGTACTGTAGGATAACGTTTGACATGACAGACGTTCCTTTGAGTAAACCTGACCTCATATGACAACAAATGCGATGGCAAGGAAGGCAGCGTATATGAGGAGTTACACCTCGGAGCATGTGACTATAAAGAATGCGTATGTCAAGTGCTATACAAGTGATTAATGTAGCAGGATGATTGCAGAATTCTGTCCAACCTGAATGAACATTTCTTCTGCCTCTCTCATTAGTTTGACTGTCCCACGCGGTAATATATTGCTTGTCACTGGGTTGTCTAATGGTTGATGCTAATTGACCTCCTTTCCCCCTTTCTTCTGCACAAATGAAAAGATTTCCTCCGTCCTGTGATGGAGCATGTCACAATCTGATCCGACAAATTAAAAAGCTCGCTGCTGTCACACTGTCATCATTCGAAGCCCTTGCCTCATCAGCTATAATGATCATTTTTCTTCACTGAAACCACTGCAGTGCACCGCCAAACACAATATTTGAGAGGGCACGCTGCTGCAGTTGTGTGGTACATGTGACATATCTGAATGTTTTTCATCTGTGAAATCTTCTATACTGTTAATCTTGAACTGTCCTTCAACCTATATATTAGGGTTTGTTTTCTATCAAGAATGAAGTTTTAGTTCAGGCTTAGTTATATTTCTAATTTTCCATTTCTGAATTAGTTCAACCAAGTAAATCTGATGTTCGCATACATTTTTGAAGAGTTCTACCTATATATGGAAAATATGCAGCATTTATTATTTAGCACAACTCCAAATTTACTGTAGATTGTATTTTATTTAAAGGCTTAAAACATTACCGGTGTAACATCCTCTTAAACAGCCTCAGATTATTTACAATTTGTCACATTTAGCTGCCTCACACTGTCAAACTGTAAAGGTATAGTCAACCAAAAAGTCTTAAATTCAGTTTATTAAAAATACACAGAGCATATACGTAACAGTGACATCATCATAATTTCTTTATCACAGATAAAAACAGTATTCTGAATTCACATTTAGGCAAGACTGAGATCTTTTCTGAACAGCTTCACATTGAATATTTATCTTTTTGTTGCACTCGAAACATGTGAGTGCCATTCTGTGAAGCCATTGGCCTGAACATGATAGCAACACGAGAGCTCAGCCACCGCACATTATTGGCTGCAGAGCGATGATGACGCTCATTACCTGCAATCAGCTGCCCCATCTGTGGCCCAAACAGAAATTGAGTGTGGCATTTTACCTGCTGACTTTGTGTGTATAACTTTATAATTTATGCGGTGTACCCATACTATTGACAAAAACGCAGCGCGGTGATCAAAGCAAGCCATTCAGGAGGTTGGACAGGGCCACGAAGACAGGGCCTGTAACACTAATGATCTTCAAACGCTCGTCTATTTCACTGGGAGCTATGCACAACTCCCTAGCAAGTCCCCCGTCCTCCCCCTGGAGGTAATTGTGCCTGGCTGGTTAGGTGACAGGTGTCAAGTGGCCCCTCCTCAACCGATTCATCATGCTAAGCAGAGAGGAAAAGCTGATCTCAGTCTCTCCCTGTCTCTCTCTCTCTGTCTTTGTACTTTTCTTCTTGTCTGTCTCTTTCTTGTAACCTCAAATAACTACTTTGTCATTACCTCAGAGTGTCTCGATCACATGTTAGCTTTGTTTTATGACAATGTATGGAATACAGTATGCAGTCAGAGCTTGGTCCACAACTTGGTTCATGCCGTCGAGTAACAAACTGTTCATGTTGTGTCATGTGTGCTTATTGAGCACAAATGAATATATGGTGTGTATGTTTGTGCATAACAGAGATAGTATGGCTGCAATACTGATTATTTTGAACATCAGTTAAACTGCCAATTATATTTTTGAGTAAAAAATGCCCATTAAAATTTTCTAAAGCCCAAAGTGATGTCTTCAAATTGCTGGTTTTGTCCATACAACAGTCCAAAACTCAAAAATATTCAGTTTACTGTCACATAAGACAAAGCAAAGCAGCAAATCCCCATAACTGAGAAGCTTTAACCAGACAATGTTTGGCATTTTTACTTGAAAATGACTTAACCGATTAGTAAATTATCAAAATAGTTGCTGATTAATTTTCTGTCGATCAACTAATTAATTAATCATCTAATTCAGCTCTGAGAGAGAGAGAGATAAAGTTGCTTTCGAGACACATTAGAACTTTGCGCAGTGGAATCATAGTAATCAATTCTTGGGCTTAAGCCAATGATTATTTTTCAATATCAGTTAACCTCTCAGCTATTTTTCTGATCAACTGATTAATCGTAAACTGGCAGGAAGAAAAATACCTAATGCAAGTTTCCAGACACCAAGATGACATCTCCAAATCGCTTTTTTTGCCTGACCAACAGTCTACAGACCTACAGACCTACAGATGATGATGATATAAAACAAAGAAAAGTAGCAAGTCCTCACATTTGAGAAGGTTAAACTAAAAATGTTTGTCATCTTTGCTTTTTAAATGACTCAATTTATGATTATTAGTTATCAGAAATGTCTGTTAATTGAATAATTGGTTAACCGACTAATCATTTCAGCACCAATTATTTCTAAGCCAAAGTTCCTTTGAGGCTGGAGTCCGCTTTCTGTGCAGAATAACTGGTAAGAGTTTAGTGAGTAACTGAGTGAAAATACTGCTGAAACGGTTGGCGACCACTGAGCTGCTGACAGACAGCTTAGCACACCGGCCAAAAATCATGTAGCCCGGTAGAGATGTGGAGAAAAAAAATACAGTCTACATTGTGTGTGTGTGTGTGTGTGTGTGTGTGTGTGTGAGGAGAGAGAGACACAGAGAGCGAGAGAGAGACCACACCCTCACCATGCCCGCCTGTCTAAGCAGAATCCCATAGGGACCTGCCATACACACGCTCTCTCACACACACACCCCAGTCATTAATTCCTGCTTTGCATCTCCACACCATGTAATATTTATGGGTCACCGCAGCTTTGTATTCACAAATGGAAACGCCAAGAGAAAAAAGGGAGAAGACACGATACCTCAATCAATTCTGTGAATAAGGTTCAGATTGTCACATCATGGCTTTTTTTCCCCTCCACTAAGCCAGTGCTTATGCTGCATTCTTTTCTTTGACCTCTAAACAAGTGTTTTGTATGACGGATTGTCAGACACAACCTTTGAGTTGGAGTCATATTTAACTCCTTTAGAGTTAAAAAAGCTCAAGGCAAAGGTATTATGAACGTGACTGAAAATTTCATAGCTGCAGAATTTGAAGAACAAGAAAACTGCATTAGTCAGTAAAAACAAATGCAGACTTAATGCATTTTTGCCAGATATGACACTGGAGTATAAACGACACGCAGCACTCTAGTACAAACATTTGCTGCTACTCAGAATCTCCACACTAATCAAGGGAAGTCTTTGGTGCATTTTTCCCCTTCTACATCTGACAGATCATAATTGGGGGGCTTTTTTTCCACTTCCTAAGATGTTGCCTGAAAACCTGTGATGCAACAGTGGGAGCCATACCCTCGCTGCCTTTCAAATCAACAGTGTTGTCAAAACAGAGCCCTGAGGAACCCCCAGTAGAGCATGGCTCACCAGACCCCTGTAGAGATTTGAAGACCACTTTGGAACTCTAATCCACTCAAAATGTGCTGATAATTTTCCTTGCCAGGACACTCTCTGCCTGGTGTCACAAGAGTGGCCTCCCGGGAGCAGATCAGCCAATGATAACAAAGTAGCCAGATGTCTGGCGCTGGCAGAGTCCCAGAAGCCAGACAGCGGCACGCAGCAGCATCCGCTGTGGGCCACAGATCAAAGATACCTGAGAATTACTTATGGGCACAAAATATGTGTTGCTTACTCTACAGTTCCCATTAATAACAATCTGGGAGAATTTGTATTTCTAATTAACTCTTTTCTTTCGGCATACAAAGTGCTGTAGGTTGTCTAAGGCTGCAGCAGCAATTTTTCTGTGGCAACTGCGAGTCGACAACAGGAAGTCGGATGCAGCACTGTCTGAAGGAGCCAGATCAGCTTTAAATGCAGTTCTGAGGCTCAGAACACCCCCTGACTTGCCTCAATAAACAAACAAACAGTGTAAGAGTCAGCGTATTTAGATTTAATCATGCTGCACGGTGCCTCCTTAGACTGGCCCTTGATGCATCCCTCAAAAGGTTTAAGTGTTGACATTGAATGGATTAAACGGAGGTGTGATTGTCATTAGCGATTTAATTCTTGGCTAATTTTTTTCTAAATTGTTCTAAAACTGAGGAGGTGATACTTAATCTGTAAAGACCAGTCGCACCAGCATTTCCAGTACATTTACGAATTGTAGCCACCAAGCATTTGACTCGCACTGATTTATATTTTCTACAAGATTTGAAGCCTTGGCTTGTTTTTCACCATGGTTGTTTGTGTTAGTCAGACTGACATTAAGAAGCATTGCAGTTCCATGTTGTTTTCTCCTGCAGGCCCTGCACTTCTTTTAGAGTCCTCCATTTATTCCATCTTATGTGTTATGTTTAATACACAAATATTTAGAGTAGACCCCTGACTTTGAACTGAGAAGAATAGTTAAGCTCTCTCTGCCTAGGGAAGGCGTTTGTTGCCTTTTTTCATCTTTATGGGGGGAAGAGGCGTATTTCATCTCGCGCACATTTGTGCATATTTTGTCAGCCTCCCTATGTTCTAGTGCACTTAAAAGTCATTGTTCAATGGATGGATGATATGCATCCCATGCAATGTGTGTGTGCACTGTATTATATTAATTATTAAGTATAGAAAGTGTTGCTTCATGTCCGCATTTGATGGAGAATCCCCCCCCCACATACCTCGCCACCCCTTCCCCCAATTATGCTTATTACCTTTGCTGGTGCATGGTTCATGCAAATTCTCATTTGCATTGCTCTCTTGAATGTGCTATCTGCTGGCTGGAATCCCTTAAAGCAGATAGTGAACACTGCCCTTCATCAGATCTTGATAGTGACCTTTTCTCTTATTAATCTGTTATTCTACTTTGACTTTCACTGTTTGAAGTGCACGGATGAACAACTAACAAAGACTTTTCTATATAGAGCCATATTGAGGTTTCATTGTTTTTGGCTTTTAATGGAGATATGTAATTCTTGACTATCTTGCTCTCATAAGGTATTCACCTTTTCCATATTTCTGCTCACTGTATATCCACATTGTAGATAAGAGATGCTAAACAACCCTTACATGAGCCTTTATCTAATGTTTCATTGAAGCTGAGCCTCATTGTGTCGGTTAAAATATGCTGACAATTAACAAATAAACCAAAAATATTCATCAGTTGTTATTAAATAATCCATTTTTGTTCATATCAAGCTTCTCACTGAGAAGTTATTCCACACAAAGACGTCTTTTAAGAGTGTATGTAAAGCCCTGCACCAACATCCAGTCCCAGTACCTTTCAGGGTTACTCCGGGTCATTTTTTAATGTCGTTTACTCGAAAATGTAACTTTAAAACGAGGCTTAAAACTGCCTTAGTGAAATCCTGTCTCCCAGCTCCTGCAGCTCATCACTCCTAAAACAGCCACTCTCATCCACCCCGGCCCCGACCGTTATTAATGTGCGCTGAATAATTTAACGGGGTAAAATTACCATGCTCTTTTGAAAAGATTTTTGCCTACACAATTAAAGAGCATTATAGTGATTTTTAGTTGAACAAGAATTATGACTGTTTTCCCTCCTCTCTGCTACACTTTCTGGCTCCCTTGTTATGAGCTGTGGGTGAGCGCACTTATAAAGGCCTGCTATTCTCTGCTTCTGTCTGCCTGCTAGGAGAGGTTGTGCTCTATGTCTGACCTATACCATGATGAGTGGCTAATGGATAATGGATGAAGTAGTATATGTTCAACTTCCGCCGAAAGGACCCCCATAATGGCCTACTGGCCCCACCAAACATGGGCTATATTTGGGCTGTTAAAAGGTACAGGCTCAGTCAGGTGGTGTTTAAGGCGCCTGGCTTGAAATAACTGCTTACACTCCACATGGCTGCAGGTGTTGAGAGGTGGATTGTATTTCCTCATTTTTTGAGCTTTTCACTGAATCCACATGATAAGTCAAACAGAACTGAGAAACGATAGTAATGGCTTGTTTTATGAAAGTTTGTGGGCTAACGGTGAAATATTATATTGCTGTTGTACGATATCAGCATCAGCAGGAGCGTTTTCCAGGCCTTCACTCTTATTCCATGCGGACAACTGTCCACATCTCAACCACAGGCCAACAATTGGCAGTAATTGGCACATTGCCTTGGCTGTCCTGGGAGAGATCTGAGAGTGCATACGGCCACGGACAGGCTGCCCTTTCCACCAATTAGAGAGTTGTCTCCTCGTGGGGCGGGGGCTGGGGGAGGTCTACCTCACTGCTACCTTGTCTCTTGATCAAAATGATTTGTGGAGATCCCTTTTCTCTTCACTCCTCTCTTCCTCCTTGCCTGCCTCTCTCTCGCCACTGAGGTATTACTGTTTGTGAACTGCTAGTGAGAGTCTTCAGTCAAGGACCCCAACCAGCGACTGACAGCCTTACAGTAGCAGTCAGTGGGACATTCACATTAGAGGTGCTCTGACAGTCAGGCTGTGCTAGACAGGCCTCCCAATGAAAATGCTCCACACAGCTCTTTGCTGCTGGTTTCCTAATACATAACTTGCTGGCTCTCTTCTCTGTATGAATTTTTTTTCTTCTACCAGTCGATGTGACGCTGAATTGGGTTTGGCAGAAGCTGAAGTTTCTCCGAATGGCTGAACTTGAGTCTCTTTTTTTTCCACACTTTCTCTTGTTGCTGGTGTATTGTCTTTTTTTTGTTGTGTCTCCAGGCATAAGCAGTGTGTTATAGCTGCATGGCGTTATTATGATGGCTTTGACGCAATGATATCAAGTGTCTCATGTGGTTAGAAATATGCAGGCCACACAAGGTACCATGGGACCCCAGTCCAAAGGATCACAGGCCTCAGTGCATGCTGCTAACGCTCCCCGGTTTATGCCACAGGGAAGGCTGCGGAACCAACACCCAACCCCCTTATTCTCTCCCCTCTCGGCCTCTGTTGTCCTCAAAGCCTGTGTCTCTCCGCATTTCACTTCAGTAAGTATGAGGAGGCGAGGAGATGCTTCCTATGCTCAGAAATATGTGTCAGGCTACTGGGTTATGTTGTGTTGCAATGTGATGTAGAGGGCAACAAAGCAAGTGTGCACAGAGAGGGAGAGAAAGAAACAGCTTTACTTATTCTCTTTAATCCATCGTGAGATATTCAGAACTAGGTTAAGTTATATCTCATGTTACCCAACACGTAGCCCTTTTGAGCATGTAACAAGATCACTATTTACACATGTGGGGCTATGGTAATACCGTGTTTTTTCTTTTCAGTCAACAATTAGCACAGGTAAAGCCTAGCCTTCACCACAGGTTGACAGGCTCACCGTAAAGCAGCTTTATTTCTCTGCAAGGACGTTCATGAGGGGGGGCCTACCTAATATGCTGTCTGGCCCCGGGGCCTGTGGGAGCGTGGTTGGATTATTATGTTAATGCATGTGCCTCCTGCCCTCTCCTCAGTCCCAGCTGGCCTCCCTGTCGTTAGAAAGTGCTTTGCTCTGACAGAGGAGTAATATGCTCCGTGATTGAGGGGCCAAAAGATCGAGCTCTATAAGAGAGGGGCCACCACTGATAAGCATATGATAAAAGTGCCATTGTACGTGAATGCCTCAGAGACATGGAAGATGACTTAGCAATTCCTATGGATTTCAGTGGGAGAGTGAATATGTATAAGGGCTGTGTGGTCCTTTTTGTGCAGCTGAATTTAATTGCCCATAGCATTATATCTCATGCTATGTATTTTATTGTGCTTTTATTGCATGGGCTCTTTCATTATGAGCCAGCGACACATCCACCTGTAAATATGTTGGCTCCCACTGAACAAGCCATGGTGTGCTGCTTTTAATCATCCTGTAGGAATCAATATGAGACTTAAGAGAAGATTTAGTTTAGTGTAGTTCATAATGTAAATAAAGCAATTAGGTGAGCTCTAATTTTGAGTGCTGTCAGTGAAAACATTCAATCAATCCCATATTTTAAGATATCAGAAATGCAACAGAAGAGCTTCAGCGGGTGTCTGTGTGTTGTTTAGATGCAGTAATGTCTAACAGCCTTAATATTAATTGATGGAGAGTTGGTTAAGTCAGTGTAACTCCATCAGGAAAAATGATGACACTGTTCTGCCAGATGGCATTACCCTGCAGATCTATGTCACACTCTCTCATTTAATCAACTTGACACAAAAGTTAAAAAAAAGGAGGTGAGAGTAAAAAACTTCTTGTGACTTGTCGAGAAGGAGAAAAAGCTGCATGCACTGCTTTGGATCCTGCACATAATTGTGTAAATATGTCAGCCAAACAGAGAAAGATCTCTCCTTTTAAACACTTGTCTTTTTCATCCCGCCTCCTCAGGAGTGCTCGGGTAGCTACATATTAGCTTTGTGCGGGCCCATTCACAAAGTGTGTGCGGTGTTTGTGTTTTGTCGGGGGTTTGTTTTGTTTGCTTTTTAATCAAGTTCAATTTTGTCTCCATCAATGCAAGCTCTTTCCACACCCCTCTTTCTCATGTCTGCCCGGATTATAATGTGTCTCTTTTTGCTGAGGAGCCTTCACTGTTGTTATTGTTTGTTCCCTTTTATGGAGCCCCAGCTGTAACGAGAGGACGGGTATCTATGGGTAATTGGTGGGTAAATACTTTGCTGTGACTAAACGTCAGAGCAAGAGCGGTGGTAACACAAGCAGGTTGTTGTGCTGCTTTTGAGGAGAAGGCAAAGAAAGACAAAGAGTAAATGGAGAAGCCATTTAAGCTGTTTTTACCTGATTTTCTTCCAGATCATCAAACAAAATATCTTGAATCATTGTTTTTCTGGCTTCTCTTCATCAGCTTCTCTTCATATCAAGATCTGACTGCTTGAACTTAGTTTAAAAATTAACTACATATTTTGAAACACCATGCTTACCATTTAGAGATGTTACTCTCAAATGTGAGGATTTGCTGCCTTTCACAGTTTTATAACATTGCAAATTGATCAGTGCCGCAGCTAACAATTATTTTCATTGTTGATTAATCTGAAGATTATTTTCTCGATGAAGTGGTTAGTCTATAAAATGTCTGAGTCATAAAACAGCCATCCCAGTTTCCCAGAGTCCTAGCTAACATCTCCAAATGTCTTGTTTTGCCTGATCAACAGTCCAAAACCCAAAGATATTCAAACATATAAAACAGGAGAACAGTTCTAAATCATCACATTTGAGAAGCTGGAACCAGCACTTTTTTGGGCATTTTTGCTTGAAAAATGACAAATGCAACGAGTAATTGTTTATCAATTGATTATGGGTTTTGGACTGTTGGTCGGACAAAACAAGACATTTGGAGATGTTTGCTAGGCCTTTTTTTTTTTTTTTTTACATTTCATAGACCAAACAATTAATCAATTGAGAAACTATTTGTCAGATTAATTGATAATGATAGTAAGCTCTACTTTTTTTATACTTCTTTTATCATTGTTTTGTCATACTCTCTTTTCTACAGTGAACAACATCTTTACATTCCCTGATATCCTCAAAAAGGCTTTATATTACTTCAGCATAAACGTAAAGATGTCCAATATGACATGGTTTTACTGAACAAAAATAGAAGCAAAGTGCAGAATGTATGTGCCTTTGCCTGAGGTTGGAGTGCAGTTTGTTCCAGAAACACATTGTTATTTTTCACTGTCACTTGTTTCAATTATTATTTTCACCAGGGTCTGATTGTGCTACAATTTCTTGACCAGAGAGTATAAATGCAACAAATAGAAAATTGTCAGAGGAATGAAGAATGAATAACCAGTTAAATTTTGAAGTTACATTCAATCAGTGGCAAGCCTTTACTCTAGATACAAGCCCTCTGAGGCACAATTAACTTCACTTATATCCATTTAGATCCATTTGGGGCTCTCCAGTTGTCATGTAAATGTCATTTTTTTTCACGAGATGGTGACTCTTCACTCAAGTTTGGCAAGATGGAACAGGGGCACTTTGATTGTTACCCTCTCCTTTGGTGTTTGTTAAAGGCCTTGAGGTTTGGCAGCCATTGTCTTTATAAACTCAAAGCTGTGTTAAATGCAGCCCCAGCTCAGCTAATGAGGGGGAGCCTTCAAAACCTCCATGAGATGATGCTGTCAAATGGGTGACATAAAAACGTTGCATGTAATCCCCCTGTGCAGACCCTGGGTGTAAATATGCCAGCTCCACCATTTTCACGGCGTTTACTCCCAGTTCAAACAATCTCTCTCCCTCCTCTCCCCCTCCCCGAAAACACAATGACAGCTCTGCGATATTCTCCTCCAGAATCCGTGGCTGCCTGCGACCAATGAAACAACCAGGAACAGCTCTGATAATCTCCATCCACATTGTGGGTAAGACACCTCTCTATTCTTCTTTGTTTCTTGAAACTTGTGCCACTCACACATTTTGTACCGAGCATGCACACAATTTCGGGTGTGATGCTTGGAAATGAATTCAGTGATTTTTGAGCTATGGATCAGTGCTGTTTGTTTGCATGGTTGTACATTTGGTAGCTAATTACATTTTCTTACCATGGCTGAAGTCCCTTTTAAACTGTAAGAACTGTACATAAATGGCGATAAATGTAAAGCCATTCATCCTACACAGAAACATACTGCATCTATCCCAGTGGGATTGGCCATTTCCAGGATCTGCCAATCTCTAGTCACATGGGAAGGTGGTTGTTGAGTAAGTTTAATAAATATAATGACTTTGTAAAGCCCTAACTGGACACTTAATCAAAATGATAGAAAGTACATATACCTCGATTGTGTCTTTGCAGTGTTGAAAATTGTGTCTTGTTGCATATTTGAATAGCTTGCAAGATGAAAATACTCTGTTTGAAATTGTTAAATGAAATTCAGTTGCAAAAAAATATGTATTTAGTAAGCATAATTACCATTAAATTAAAATTAGTGGTGCAGTTTGTCTCTCTCTTTTATTCTCTAGCACTGCACAAGGCACATACTTGCCCACACACTATTTAACTGTCCTTGTAGACGTGACCCACACATGTTCCTCATCCATCCCTTGTCTCTGTCTAGTTTGGCTGCTCATCACGCAGCAATCCATACTGTGGCTTCTCATTTGCAGGCTCTGTGTTTTGTGTGGTCCCTCTTTCGCTTCCCATGGATCTCTCTGCAGGGAGCTGAGCTGACAGACTTGTCTGATTGATGTATTGGGGGGCGTCTCGTCAGCTATTGTTTTCCTCGCAAGCATTCAGTGGCTTCACTCACCAGCCTTATCTGTCCCTCTTATGTGGATATGGATGTGTCATATTCACTGTACCGCAGGGGGAGATTCTGTAACCTATGAGCAGCAACTAAAGCACAGGGTTTACTTTTCTGTTGTCTGACATGAATATTTTCAGAGATAAATTTTATCGTGGTGTGAATTTGCTGGGTATTATAGCCGATGTACTACTTTGCCCCTCGCAACTTTTCTTTGGATGACTTTCCCAACTTCCATATCAAAATAGTTTTGACTCCATGCAAGTAGAGTACTCACCTTAAGACCATGAATCTTCTAGTTTGAGTGTGTACCTGAAAACTTTCCCACAGAACTTTCCTGGATGTCGGTGTTCGCTTCCCCATCTACCCCTGCCCCCTTTGATGATTCTGCCCAAAACTCCTTAAATTCACAAGAGAATTCTTAAGAATTCTTGAAAAACTGCTCTCTGGCAGTAGATGTGTTACTGCCAACCCGTTCACCTTCTTGATGAAGTGGGCAAGGCTGGAAGGTTGGAGAGGCTGGATGTCCGATCACGGCACAGGCCATTAAAGATGAAGCACTGGTGTGTGGTCAGAGGTAGAGGGGAAAACCAAGCCAGGCATGCGGATGGTGGGCGCTCACACCCTCCCTCATAGCATCACAAACCAGGCCGACACTTCCCCCAGTAATGAGCAGGGGCCCAGACTATGGGGTCAATTATTCATATCCAGTCAGCTGGGAGAGATGGAGCGAGAGAGGAGGGGTGTTGAAGCCTCATCGAATCCTACAATTCTACCACAGTGCGCAATGATTTTTTTGTTGCACTGCTGCCTCCATCCACACAACTAAATCTAAGCCCAAGACTTGTCTGGATGGATGGAGTGTAACTTTAAAAGGCATACATGAGTGGCCACTCACTCCAGTGGCCATCCTGCAGCAGGAGCCTTGGCTACTCAGCCATTCTCTGGCCTCACAATTACTGTGTTGAAAGGACAGACATTGATCGTCAACACACTACAGCTGTTTCCAAGTACTGTCATTATGCATACAGTACACCATGTTGGTTCAGTAATCAAAGAGAATTACTCAACATGGAGAGCCTCAGTGTCAAGTATTGGTCCTGTCTGTTTGTGCTACACGTGGATTATGTTACTGAATTAGCATTGTAGATGCTTCTGTAGGTGTTGTCTCTACTGAAAATATTAGGGGAGGTTAAACACAAAAGGAAATGCTTCTTAATGCTCAAGATCCTCAAGCAGAAGCATCACAGGGGGATCATGATGGCAGTTTTCTTGTTGTTGTCAGAAACAAATGAGCACTTGATCATTGGCAACACAGCATAGAAGGATCAAACCTATTTAGATTCTCCCCTTCACATCCATTTAAGACAGGATTGAAGACATTGATGGAGCAACCCATGGGAATGAGAATGACTCCTCCTTTCAAGGCCATTTTGCCACAGCAGAAATTTCCCTGTCTCCATGTTTAGTGGCAATATCTCTGGCGTCAGGATAATCCATTTAGGTGACAGATTGCTGAGCTTTTCACTCACAAGTTGCATACCAGTCTGCATTTTAATAGTTCACAAGTGCAAGGAGAAGAACAAATCTAGTTCTTACTGTATCTACACAAATGATCAGAGTATGTGATGATCCATGTATAATCTGAGTATCAAACAGTCAACCCCTGTAGGGTGGAAAGGTGCCTATAAAAAGTCTGTAGTCTTCGGCTTTATTTCATATGAGTTGCATTTAATTTGATTCCAATGTGACCAAGAATCAAAACATCCATAGAAACTCCTCAAATCACTCCATATTCTCTGTGTTTTCCGGTCTTTCTTTCACCAAAAAACAGCTAATATGTTGTAAATATGTCTCAGGAGGGTGACATAGAAGGTATTTGTATTTTATGGCTGTTTACACTACTGCAGCAGTAATTTGAGCGTCTGTCAACACTTTGATATATAATTGTTTTGTATTTTGTAACTTGTATTAGTGGCAAGTAGGTAGGTAGCATCATGAATAATAATAATTACCGGACCTCTGTAGCCGCTCCTCATCTCTGCTTGACGCCAGTGGCTCGAGGCTACATTAGCCGCTACTAGCACAACAGACCCGAATCTCCGACTGTTGGCGGTCAAGTTGCATTGTGGGTAATGTAGGCGCCACATTTTAACTAGGAAGAAGACTGCATGGAATAAAAAAAGACGATATCTTTGGTTCTGCTGCATCGATTTTGATACTTCTTTAAAAAAACTCTCCATCATGAGTCCAACAATGTTACAGAAGTGCAATGCTAAATCAGTGCAGTACTCTTTTAAGTAAATTATTTGAATTATTCTTCCACCATTGGTAACTCGCCACTATTAGAATCCATTATATGTGACATGAATTCAAACTGACCACAGACGACACATTTTGAACCTACAGAGGAGTATCTGATACTTGAAAAAAAGATTTTGGTTGGAGTATAACTTACAATGACAATTTCTTTTATATAACATCTGTTTAAAATACTGTTATTACTGAGTCATAATTGTCTATGAATATTTTATGCATAAAGGTTGAGTAGATAAGATCCTTGGCGCGTTCATTTACGAATGCATAATAATGGACCAAATCAAATCAAGTAATAAAAATAAACATTACAGTATCTCTCTATTAAAATTGGTTTCCCTTGCAACTTAATAGTATTGTATATCTCCATATTCATACTGGAGGGCAATCTGTGTACATTCTGCTGCGAGTGACTGTGGACTATGGAGAGACATCTATCAAAATCACATAACGGCCACCATCAAGATGCACCATGAAGTAAAAACACATGGAAAGAAGATTCCCCTCTTTATTAGCTGTCATCATTTCCTTGAATATATGTGCAAATAAATGGCTAGTATCACACAGGGAGCAAATGTGTCCCCAATGAAGCCTTGGAAATGGGAGGGTGGAGGGAGGTGAGGCAGTGTGTACGTGTGTGTGTGTGTGTGTGTGTGTGTGTGTGTGTGTGTGTGAGGGAGAGAGAAAGAAACAGAATGGTGGGGGGTTCATGGATGAAAAATCATCACCAGTCCAAATGCAGATATTGTGGTGGCCTCACACTCTTGCCAGTGTCACCCTCCATTCGTCACTGTCCGCAAGCCTGCCTCTCATTAAGTGGCCCCGCTCCGGCGACAACTTAATTTCCTTAAGAGGACCAGACACCTGATTCAATTGTGGGCCCATTACAGATTTGTTTTCCCCGTCTAGGCCTTGCTGGGACCACATGGCTGTGAACAGAAATACACTCCCACTATATTAAATGTTGTGGACATAATTCCCAGACATATGATTCATGTCTGCCTCCCAGTATCCATCCCTCACAATACCCTTAGCTCAAATGGAGGTGTAGCTCCAGTCAGCTGGGCAGGTTCAGCTGTGTGCCTGCTGCAGTAGATATGATATCATCAGTGTTGTCTTTTATTTCATGTGTTCAGATAGTACCATTTTATCTAACAGCACTCTCATGTCAAGGGGACTTCTAGTTTTGATTTTTTCCCCCAAATCAAGCTGTTGATTTTTGTGTTTTGAATACACAGACCTTTTTAAACAAGATCATTTTTCCTCACCTGACTATTAAGCTCATTGGTTTGTTATCACGTCGTCAGAAGACCCGGAGCTCTTCAATAATTCAGAAACACTTTTGAACCGTTTCAACATGACTGCTCCTCAGTCCTCTGTCTTTGAAGATCAGACAGCGTAAGATGTTTTTATCTGTACGTCAGCGCGGGTGAGACTTCCATTGTCCATTTGACTGCTGGTCTCCATAGCTTACCTCTCACCTACACCTGTCAGTCAAACGGTAGCCATCGGAGGCCGGTGAGAAACAGCTTTTCCTCTTGTACAGGGTTTAACTGATTGTTGCTGTAATTTTTCTGTCATGGCTTTTATCCGCAAGGTGTGAGTATGTTTGATACCAGATGCTCACCCAAAACCACACAAAAGCCTCATGTATTCATTTATTTATGGTTCTCTCTGTTTTTTTACAAGCATCCTGTCAATTACCCAAAAAAGTTATCCTTTGAGGAGTCATTTTTGATCTCCCAATCGTCCAAATAGGATTGTGTGTGTGTGTGTGTCTGTGTGCATTGTTTGGAGTTGGTGTTGGATGCTCTGAATTATGAATAAAGCCAGAGATTAACACCCACCACCCTCACTTCCACACACTCACAGTCGGAGTGCAGGTTTTGCCTTAAACCTATCCAGGAGACACCTCCAAGATATAAAACTGCTGAGTATGGGTCTGTTCTCAGCAGCCAATAAAACACAGAAAAACTCAAAGTTATAGAAGGAATTCACCCCCCCCCCACTGCTCCCTTCCTGTGATGCTTTCCCTCTGATCCTGCTGTATGTGTTTGTGTGTGTGTGTGTGTGTGTGTGTGTGAAAGCAAAAGGACCCTGTTGTACATTGCAAATGTTGCAATATTTTTTTTTTTAGCTGTTTAGTTGACATTATGAGAAGGAAGACATTAAATCATGCACAACTACAAAGATGTCAAGCATAACACAAAGTCCTATAAGACTTATACTACGCTGTACACAGATGGACCCAAACGTCCTGATGATCTCAAATGCCCCAACTGTAACTGCACTATAACATATGTATATAATAACAATATATAAATAACGTATAATTTCTGGTCTATTGTTATTTTTGTCTATTATTTGTCTACTGTTTTATTTCATTTTATGTATTTTATTTCATTTGATCTATTTTTTAAATCTCATTTTATTCTTTTATCTTAATCGATTTTATTTGGGTGTTTATTGCTTGCTGTTTTTGAATGTCGTTCTAATGCTTTTCTTTGCCTATGTAAAGAACTCTGAATTGCCTCTGTGTTATACAGTATAAATAAAGCTGCCTTGCCTTGCCCTGCCTTATTGCCCATTGTGGTCCTTGATGTAACGATTGCAAAGATGCAGGAGTCCAGGTGACTGTAGATGACATCATACTACCAACAAACCGAAATAATAAATGCCTATACCATCATCAATAAACATCACTCAAAGTGAAACATCTAAAACACGAATTATTTAAAAAAAAAAAACCTCACTGTTTGGATTTTAATTGGATAACTTTGAGGTAATTTAACATGAGGCCGGGGATTGTGGCACAAAAACTATGATGTAAACTGACTGCGACTCAATGAAAGTGAAACACACAATTTTTAATGCTTGAAGAAAAAAACTATTTAAAGTAACATACGCTCTCTTGCTGAGAGTTACATGAGAAGATCGATACCACTCTCAAGTCTGTACTGTAAATATAAAGCTACCACCAACAGCCGGGTATCTTAGCTTATCTTAACAGTTATCTTAACAGCTAGCCTGACTCTTTCCAAAGGTAACAAAATCGGCATACCTATATCGGCATGACTCCAGGATTTCAGTGCTCCTGGCCAAGAAATAGGTCCCACAAATAACCATAACACATAAAACCACAATTTTTTTTTACTCGTCAGATACTTCCTCATTTTTTTACTGTTACGGTTAAGAGAGCTGGTCCTTTTCTACATAAGCACATTCCAGATGTACCCATGTTATTCAGGGCAAAAGGTTGTCATGAAAACCTAGGCGTGGACAGATATGGGTCCTTGAATGTCATAAATGTAGAGACTGAATGAATACTGGGCAAATCTGCAGTCGATCACAGGGTCAATTGCAGGGTAACCACATAGACACACTCACAAAAAAACAATACTCAGATTCTTACCTATAAGCAATTTACGGTTGTCGGTTCACCTGACCTGAATGTTTTTGGACTATAGTATAAAATAGAGACAATACAGAGAGCAGAAGCTGTAAAGACTTTGCATGCTGATCATTCAAGTTTCTCTTAATGTATAATGCAAGTTCCTCTTTCTGCTTCACATATACACCAGCTGATTCTGTACATTTCTATTTCCGCTGCATTTTTATTTTTCAGTTTTCCTCTCCCTCTTTATTTCCTACATCCCCCCCATCTGGTCCAGTAGAGCTCATCAGCGTGTGTGGAGGAGTGTCTCCTGTTCCCCCTGTCCTCTCCCTCTCCAGGAGCATCAAAAGGAGGAGGACCCACGCAGGGTGTTTGAAGAGCCCACCGACACTCCCCTATGGGTGGTGAACTGGCAGATGCTCAAACCGCACAACTCTATCTAGGCAGGAGGAGCATCCTTCTCATCTGCTTTTGTAAGCCTGCCACTGGTTTCCCTTGCAGCCATGAACCAGACATTAGTTTCAACTGTATTGTCATTTGTAGATTTGTATTCTTGCACATAACATTTTTCAATCAATCGTTTACAGTGCAACCTTCAATCTAGGTGTTTGTCCTTGGTTTTGTATATTCTCTCTTATCTCTCGTGCTATCTAAAGATGAAGATAGTCGGTTTTATAATCTTGTGGTATCTGGAGATGAAGATAGTTGGTTTTATGATACATATGTCCAAGATTACCAACACTGTTCTTAATTTGTGGTGCTACCTGAAACATGTCCCGGTTACTTTGAATAATCCACAGAACGCGCTGTGAACCATTTTCACTGAGACTGTTTTTTTGGTAGAAAGTAGTTCCAACACTGTTCTTAATTTGTGGTGCTACCAGCATTTATTCATTTCAGAACTGAACGATAACCTCCTTTAGATGCTTCATCTTGATTTGAGTGGGTCCCAAAACTGCATCCCATACCGGGAGTCGAACCCGGGCCGCCTGGGTGAAAACCAGGAAAGATAACCGCTATCTTGTGGTATCTGGAGACTAGATAGTGTGAGTTCAGTAATATGATTTCCTGTCCCAAACATGTCGAACCCGGCCTGTTCCTTAGAATATTGTGTGTGCTACCTGAAACATGTCCCGGTTACTTTGAATAATCCACAGAACGCGCTGTGAACCATTTTCACTGAGACTGTTTTTTTGGTAGAAAGTAGTTCCAACACTGTTCTTAATTTGTGGTGCTACCAGCATTTATTCATTTCAGAACTGAACGATAACCTCCTTTAGATGCTTCATCTTGATTTGAGTGGGTCCCAAAACTGCAGTTCCCATACCGGGAGTCGAACCCGGGCAGCCTGGGTGAAAACCAGGAATCCTAACCGCTAGACCATATGGGACTGACTACAGTGTGAGATTATCCAGTAATATCTGTTTCCTGAAACATGTCCCGGTTACTTTGAATAATCCACAGAACGCGCTGTGAGCCATTTTCACTGAGACTGTTTTTTTGGTAGAAAGTAGTTCCAACACTGTTCTTAATTTGTGGTGCTACCAGCATTTATTCATTTCAGAACTGAACGATAACCTCCTTTAGATGCTTCATCTTGATTTGAGTGGGTCCCAAAACTGCAGTTCCCATACCGGGAGTCGAACCCGGGCAGCCTGGGTGAAAACCAGGAATCCTAACCGCTAGACCATATGGGACTGACTACAGTGTGAGATTATCCAGTAATATCTGTTTCCTGAAACATGTCCCGGTTACTTTGAATAATCCACAGAACTCGCTGTGAACCATTTTCACTGAGACTGTTTTTTTGGTAGAAAGTAGTTCAATGAAAACCATTCATAGTATATGTGGATATGGATTATATGGATTATTCAGAGTGACCAGGGTATTTTGTGTCTGGAAAGACATGTTGCGGTTGGATTTTTAGCCATGCTAGCAGCCTAGCTCTAGGGATGGCATATCGTCGGTCTGTCAGTCGTTTCGGGAACTCTTTGGTCCAGACAGAATGGGTTGGCATGAAATTTTGTACAGACATTCATGGTCTTCAGAGGATGAAGCCTACTGACTTAGGTGATTCTCTGACGTTTCCTCTAGTGCCAGCATGAGTTTCAGATTGGACTGAACCTTGGTGAATCCATAACCTTTCGTGATTTTAGTGCCATCACCAGGTCAAGATTTCACTTTGTCCACTACTTTATGCTGCCACGGTGGCTCTAGAAGAGAGAAAATGTTTCTTTGTAATTTTTTTTTAACTGAACCTTTAACAAGAGGCATGTTATGAGCGCATGTAGACTTATTCTCTCGTGTCATACTGGGTTTTTCAACAAGAACACGAACTGCAATACTGTTTGCTGCCAACTCAGAGAGGTACACTGTATTGTCAGGAGTTTTTCAGTAGCTCACCCATCATAGCATCACACAGCTGTGGTCCCTGCCATGCTGATTGTCTGGCCTTTAGCTTCCCGGGTGGCAGCATTGAAGCTTTGACCTGCTCTGTCTCGCTGTACTCCACCTGCTTGTTCAGTCTGCCTCTATCTGCTCGACAGCACTCACCTCCTCCGACAGGCCTCCCAGAACGTCAGCTCCTGAAAGACAAGCCTTTCTCCCTCTCTCTCTTTAATTCCTTATCTCTTTCCTTCTCCCAATTTTTCCATTGCCCCTCTGTATCCCTTTCACTCTGCCTGTCCATCTATCAAAGCCAACTCCTCTCCCAACTCCTGCGCTCTCATGTCAGCGAGAGGTGAAAGAGGTGTCTTACAGTAAAGAAGAACCTGCAGCTTTGTTTCATATTACACCTCACAGGGTGCTGTAGCTGTCTGTGGCTATCAGCCTCTACTGCCTCCCGCGAAACCTTTTCTCCACCTCACACATATACCTTTCTATTACTTGTTGGTATAGTCCAAATCCATCGATTCATTGATTTCAAGATGTAATGGCAATATAGCATATAGTATGTAACAACAGAAAATTAAGACAGTTCTATACGTCTCTAT
This sequence comes from Macquaria ambigua, assembly GCA_008360985.2. NCBI lineage: Eukaryota > Metazoa > Chordata > Actinopteri > Centrarchiformes > Percichthyidae > Macquaria > Macquaria ambigua. The sequence goes on along the minus strand of VMKM01000167.1, from coordinate 21,594 downwards.
ATAATTAATGTCAGGCGTAGGGATTGGTACAAATTACATTGTGATGTAAAATTATTTTCTTGGTTTAATTAAAGCTTTGTGCACAAAGCCCTTTAAATTAAATAGAAGCACTGATAAAGAGATAGCAAATTACATATTACTGAAGTGAAAACCTAATCCTGTAATGTTTTTAGGGGTATTTAATAATTTTAGAAAGCTGAAAACAAAGAGGCAAAAACCTTAAACATTGAAGCCAGAACCGAAGTATCTTAAATGGCAGTTCCTCTAATGGCCACTAGATGCTGGCGCTGCGAAAATTCAAACTGTAGTGAATTGAATGGAGAAACCCTTTTTCTCTTAAAATACACACTCAATATTCTTTTCTTTACAGCAAGTAATTAAAGGTGGGGTAGGCAGTATTTTTTTGGCGTCATTGGGAAAAAATGTTATAATAACCGTCCAGCATATTGTAAATTAAGTGGTCTGAGAGAAAACCTCTTTTTCAGCCCATCCTCTTGGTTCTGTTTTCAGGCTTCGGAAAATCTAGCCCATGACAGGAGATTTTGGCCAATCACAGGTTATTTCAGAGAGACGGTGCGTTTGTATTGGCTGTTCTACAAATGCAGAGCCCCTTCAGATGGTGAAAGTCTGATTCAGTGGTGGAAAATCCTGCCGAAAATCCTGCAACTTGTGATAAATTTCCAATACCTCCCTTGCCTACAGCGGCATATAGTACAAAACACGTCCCAGCTCCACACGCACGCTCATTATGTTCGATGGCAAAGAGGCATGTTGACAAACAGTGGGGAATAACTTTTGACGGGGGACAGTGGCATGTGTGTCGCGCCGGGAGGGACCATGGTCTCGGTGAGGCTCACGCCATGGGGAGTGAGCTCTACGAGGGATAAGGTTTCGCAGGGTAACCGATTCCTTCTGCTGCAGGTTGAAGTTGTGGGTTTGGTGGGAGTGGCTTAGTGGACTGATACAAGGCAGCAGAGAAAGAAGCTTTAAGTAATAGTTTTCTGTTTACGTGGCAGTTTTGAACACTACTTTTTATTAAGTTATTATGAGGTGTATATCTGGGGTTCTTCTGCATAATGGGCAGGTGTCTCAGCCCACAATCAGTTGTAGTGGTTGCCACATGCTCCTTCTGCCTTCAGTTAAGTCCTGAGCATGAAGATTCCTTCTTGACCTTGGGAACACGTATCTTTGATAAAATATTCTAAACTCCAGGTTCACTTTATTGCTTTTTTTGAGAGCTTTTGATTTCTTCAGCGAATGAGACAGTTAGGCCCTTGTATTGACAGAAAAATGCAAGGTGCACTGAAGGCGCTAAGGGCATCATAAGATGAGATGAAAGAGAAGATGAATTGGGACCACCTGCAATTTATAACTATGCAGGAAGGCATATTTGTCTTTCCCGTTGCTTATCACTCATTGGTCGGCTGTTGTGGTTTGACCAGGTGATCTTCACTGTGTCTCTTCAAAAGTTGAACTATATTCAGTTTTTTGTAACTTGTGCTGTGTGCCAAAAAAAATGCAGCTACCCTACAGTGTTCCCTGCCCCTGCCTGAACACTGTGAGTCGCATTCATTGAAATACATGGATTTCAGATGCGTTTCTCCTAAGCGATGCGCCTGTGTGTGAACGGGCCCTTAATCAGCTGAGGAATGCACTACAAATACGGACACTTTGCATCATGTTTGGTTTGTAATTCAGCAGGGAAACAGAAAACACAGCTCTGTTTTTACCCTCTTCATTTACAGTGATCCTACTTCCCCCAAGCAAGCTATTACAACTCCATGGTCATATTTCATTAAAGAACTGTTTAAAATGCAACATTCTTAATAGGCTCATTGTAACTTTGTGTGTGTGTGTGTGTGTGTGTGTGTGTGTGAAGCAGCGCACGCCCATTATACTAGTGTGTGTGTTTCCTGCGTTTGTTCGATCCCTTTATCTAGTGATCAAAAAGGGACTGCGTGCCCATGCTGAAGTGGGTTGGCCCAATGAAGGAAGGGAGAGGGTCTCTACACATGTAATCCTTGTCAATGAATTTAGGCAATCTTTTTTTTTTTATTAATGAATATTTCAGTAGTTATTGCAGCGAGCTACTCGTGTGAGTCTCTCTTTTCACTGCTCCCTTTGCTCATAAGTGAATCACTCATCTAATGATTTAATTAATAGCATTGTATCCACAGATGAAACGCTTATATTTAATCAGCAAAATGGAGTGAACTGAGATCAGGGGCCTTGACTGTCATCAAAATGTGCTTGAGGTCCCACTTGCTCACTAAGCCACTTTAAGCCCTGGGACACCCATACTTAATTGAGAGTTAATAAATAAATGTGGTTAGAGTAATCCCTGGATCCAGCCCCTCAGAGCTCCCAATCTAGCTCTCTCTCTCTCTCTCTGTGTGTGTGTGTGTGCGTGTGTGTGTGTGTGCATACATACCCTGGCCAAGCTCCCTATGTCACTACAACCGTGCCAAGGCAGACTCTACTGTAGTGTGCCAGATACTGGTTTATTTACCTGAGATGCCCCCTGTGTTACTGCAAGTGCCATATGTTAGATCCCATGACAATTGGTCCCAGAATGCACCTTCTCCCCTTTTTTTTTTTTTTAAAATACTGTATATTCATTAAATAAGTCATTAATTCAAGACCATAGTTTTTAATATAAATGTTTTCTTTTTAAATGTTTTACAAAAGGGTTAATGGGAAACAAAGGGCCCATGTATATATGTATAAAAATGAAAACTACTGAGAAAAGCAGACAGACCAAGCTGTGTGGGTATGTCTGCAATAGAAATGACTGAATGACTGCACCTAAGGGGTCTTGAGCAAAGACTGTACTTGGACAATTAAGTTTGATGCTCTGTGTTGAATTTAGCCTGGCCTGTTTGAAACCCAGGATTTTGGTTTCTCTTTTAAGTAAAATGTTGGATCAGATGGGGCCCGTAGCTACAGGTAAAGCCACCAAATATATATATTTTTTACAAGAAAAACAGTACCTGCTCCTGCTAACTTGACATTCTTTTTCCTTACATTTAACCTAGCAATTGCCAGCTGAAGCCATTTTCACACAAAGCATTTCTTCCAGGTTAAGGGTGAAGCTGATCTTGCATGAAACAGTAACTACGTCATCAAATGTTTACACATCCGTAAGATAAGAAAAATCTCCACTCATAAATCTATACATTTTCTTAATCAGCAAAGTTACTAGAGCTAGAACGATAAATCGACCAGGCCGATATATTGGCCGATATAAGCTTATTGCGATATTGTTGTATATGTAGTATGAAGTTACAAGAAATTGTAGTACAAGTTTAAGGTTATTTAGAAACAGTGTCACCGTTACATAGTTTGTCCACCAGAGTGCCTTGACAAGTTGAAGTAAAAAAATAAAATAAAAATGTCCCACTCAGTACGTATCTTGGTAAAAATTCTTTAAATAAACAAATCTAAAGGATTCATATCAAGATTGTTTGCTTATGTTATGTGTTTATTATAAAAATGTCACTATTGGATAATAATCGATATCTGATTTTTTTAGCTCTCAAATATCGATATCAGTATCGGCCCCAAATATCTAGTATCAGTCGGGCTATAGTACATACTGTGGTGTCTCGGCAACTCTGTTAATGTATTTTATGTCATGTTAAGTGGTTTCATGTTAGTTCCATGTCAAGTTAGATTCACTCACATCTAGTCTCGTCTTGCACTTCCTGTTTTATTGTGTATTCACCTTTCCTTTCGTTTCAGACCCGGACTTCCTCCCTTTGTGTGTTTTCCCGCTGTTGTGATTGTCTGCCCCACCCCTGATTGGATTCACCTGTGTTCCCTTCCTCTTGTATAAATAGTCCTTGTTTCCCTTTGTCCTGTGCCAGTTCGTCTTGTCCTGTCTGCATGTTCCAGTCGACTCAAGTGATCTAGCGTTTCCCATGCTTCAGGTTATTTTCATGTTTTGTACCATGCGTTGTAAGTTTTGTTTTTGGATAATCCTCCTAGTGAGCGTTTTGTGTTGTACAGTTTTTGATCACCCTCCTAGAGAGCGCCTTTTGTTTGTATTTTTGCTTCAGTAAAAGTTTTTGTCTTCCAAATGTCCTGTTCGAAGAGTCCTCATTCTTGTGTCCAAGTTCGTAACACATACATGCTAAGTTTTATTCACTTAAATTCATGGAAATCTAATTTTTAATAGGGTGCTCATTTTAAAAAAAAAAAAAAAAAAGCCCACATAGGAGGCATTAGAAGAGTGAAATTGGTTATTATGAATTTAATAAATTACTAAATAATATAGAAGTGATATTTCCATAAAATATGGACCTTTGTCCCAGTGACGTCTGTTGAGATGACTAGAGTTTTGAGTTGATCTGCAGCCAACCCGTAGACAACAAAACTTGTCATGGTTGGAAAAGCACAGGTGTTACTAATATCAGTAAGTGTTCTATTCAAGTGTCACAGAAAGACAGTGTGACAGTGAGTCAGAATGCACAATACGAGGACCCTGAACCTGACACTGAAGCAGCTAAATGGAAGTCAGCCATCATTAGTTTTATTCCTTCTGTGACATGTCAAAGTGCTGTCAGCCATGGCTTCCATGTTAAGTGAAAAAGACAGTTCTTAAATTCTGTGACTCCAACTGAACTGACTTATACTGAATTTGGGGCAAGGTTCTCCAATTCTTCAGTTTTCTTCCACAGTTTTTTTCTACACTATACTAATTCACATTTGCTGGTATGAAAGAGAAGGAAAAGGGGGAAAAAAGAAATGGAGAGAGAGAAGTGTGTGTTTAGCTAAGCAGGGGCAGCCCCTGGTCCATTGCCCATCATTTATTGATAAAGGCCCTGGAAAATGCGCAGGAAAAAAAAAACTAATGAAATTATCAACGTTGTTGAATTAATGATGAATGGGAATAAGAAAAGGCTGGGCTCTCTGTGGAGCCAGAGAGGAGCGCTGCTTCATTAGCCATGCAGTCTCATCACATCCTCTTTTGGAGCTGCAGACACTGGGGCTCTCCACTCTCTCCTCTCCTCACCATCAGGACCTGCCATTGGATTCCATTCAAAAAAAACTCCCATCTTCCCTCATTCCCTCCGCCCCTACCTCTCAGCTTTTTCTTTTTTTTTTTTTTTTTAGTTTTCTCTATTACTTCACCTGCCACCTGCCACCCCCACCCTCATCGCTTTTCAGAAGACGGGAACTCTTTGGTGGCTAATTTCATTTATCATTTCTTTCACTTTTCCTGAAGATGAAGAGAGAAAAATCTGACCAGATTCTGGAGGTACTTGTGGTCAGGGAGCACACCTCTTTTCCCTGCCTACTTCTTTCTTTTTTTTTTTGGTCTCCACCTCTCCCTCCTGACTGCCTCTCTGTGGATATCATTCCTGATTCTGCACATGCAAATGATATGGGAGAGAGAGAGGACGGGGGGATCTGTTTGGATTCATTGCCCCCTCCTCCTCCTCTTCCTCCTCCTCCTCCTCCTCCTCCTTCTCGTCTTCTTCTTCTTTTCCCTGGGTGGAGCAGGAGTGGTCTGGCGAGCCGAAGCACGCTGAGAAATCACGGGCATGGGGTCTCATTAGGTAAGCAGAGGCCAGGGCAGCAGGGCTTCACCCAGACACTGATTATTCTGAGAGCAATATCTGGAGGATCACCTCAGCTATACACCTGATTAGACACACTGATTATTCTGAGAGTAATATCTGGAGGATCACCTCAGCTATACACCTGATTAGAGCTACTGTCTCTTATAGTTCAGAGCCCTCTTTGACTCGAGAAAATGAATTAATCTTGTCTGTTGTGTGGGATTGTGTTTGAGCTTTGACATTTACTACAGTTAAAGGAACAATTTGTGTGAAAGAGCATTTAACTTTCTACTTTCTCCTTTCTCCTCGTAGTCACTCCTCTTCATGAATCCCAGCTGCTCTCTTCTGGTGAGGCCTTCCTGTTTCTATTATCTGCAGACGAATGCACTAAATGATTGTTCTGCCATATTTGATATACACAGTAATTATCTGTCAGTGCTGCATTTACTTGAATTCAGTTTACAACAGAATGAATGACTTTACCGTGGTTTTGGTGCTTCACAATAACTCGAATAGATCACCCATATATACATGTAGCCCACTCATAAAAATTGATGACACAAAGAACCGTGCATGACAGACAGCAGTGACACGCATAATATAATGTGCAGTCCTTTACATGATAATCTGATCTGAGAGGGATTCAATTATTTAATAACAAAGCGACAGACTATCATTAAAACAAATTGCGTCAACGTGAGCACACAGTCGGAGCTGCGACATCACAGGTGTAATGTCATGTTTTGAAGTCTTGATCCCTCCCACACGCACACCCTCTCTCCGTCCGCTGGTTCTTTTCTTATGAATTGCCTGAATTGATCCTCATGCAAATTAGGTCTGTCCTCAAAGGGCTCCATCAATACATTGACTCCTTTTATGAGGGTCATCAAACAGCCATTACTGGGCATCAGGGGGTCCCGTTTGGGGAGAGACTGCCCAGGGTGACTGATGAGCCGGATGGGGATGGTAGCTCGTCTGGGGGCCTCGGAGCTGTGGGCCTGTAGCAAAGAAGCGAGGGGAGGGGGTGCTTATTGAGTGTTAGATTCATTAGTTAAGCAAAGCCAAATTAATTTGCTGTGCAACAGAGCTGTTACTACCAAAACCTGCTACTACCTTAGTTTGTTCTTTGGAATACTTTAAACATAATATTCATCTGTCAGGAAAAAGTGAGACAGATTGAACACATGATCCTCTTTCATTGTAATTAGGGTGATTTTAATTTCTGGCACAAGGGGAGGTACACATGTACTGAGTTTATTGTTGTCCATTAACATGCAAGTAATTTGGCAGCAGAAATTACAAGAAAAGTAGAAATAAAACAGATTTGCTGCTGCATGAATTCCTAAACTGCATCATTTAAAAGCCCCATTTATTCATCTGGCCTGATCCTGCTGCTTGGATGACTTTCTCAGAGCTTTTGTCTTATATGTCTTAATTATTGTTGAGTGTTTGTGACACTACAAATGATTCCTTGCTAGCCTGACGTAAGGTTTCAGCACAGTTGATTGTTGCATTAACAAAGGCCAAACTATCATTTTCCTGATTCCAAAAACAAGAAGAAAAAAAAATCAAACATAAAAAAGCTTAAAATGTGTGATATTTTTATTCATGACAACAAAAAATAATGCTGAAGTACCAACAAAAGACAACCAGAGGGAAAAAAAGCCCTGGAGTATTCCCCATGGTTGCTCTCAGGTATTACGAAAGAATCTTTGAAAGTGAACACAGACGCAGCAGGATGTAAACAAACTGTCACTGCTGTCAAACACTTGCTTCAAGAAGTGTCAAAAGTTCAGACTTTTCAATTAAAGCAGTTTTAATATGCATGCAAGCCTCCCCTGACTGATTAAAATGCACCATTTTAAGTCTAATTGTTCAAGAAAACTGTGTTTTATGTTGCTGCAATGGTAATAACTAATGATAGATGCATAAAATTAGCATACATTTCCCAGACCAAGAGAATATCTGATCATTGTGCCATAGAGAATTGCTCTAAGTTAGGAAGTTAATTTCATTATCTCCTCCTCCTCATTTAAAGCCCGCCACTTTACAATAATTGGAAAACAGAATAAAAGATTAGCTTTTGACTGGATGACGGGCGTTAATAAAGTGTGATGGAATGTGAGTGTTACAGAGCGGGTACCAATTACAGCAGCCAATCTCAGACAGGCAACCATTGATGGTGGTGGTTCAATCTCTTCATCTGCCGTACAGTACCATCAGGGACCCACTGCAGAGACCTCTGCTCCAGCTAGCAGGCTAATTGTCAATTCTGCTTAAGTCATAAGGAGAGCTATTTTACCAGGGCTTTGGAGAGGAAGTGAACTGTAAAATTAAAGGAAAAAAAGTCAAAGTATAGCATAAATGTAGAAATGAAGTTCAATGAGAAGCACAGAGAGGTTTTATGGAATAATTTGTGTTAGATGAGGTACAAAAAAAAAGGTCTTATGGAAATAATATTGCAAAAAGAATGACACTATCTATCAACTTTATGAAATGTGTGTTAAAATTGCCAAAGTTCAAGAATCTAACCATTGTCTGCATATTGGCTTGAAATGTGATGTCTTTTTTTTTACAATATCAAGCACATTTTAGTCATATTCCAGTAGGTCTATGTTGGAGTGAAGTAGAAAACTCATGACATGAGTTTTTTTACCTAATTCTCATGGGTCACCCTCATCCCTCATCATGTCAGTGCTTCAGTCACATTAACCACATCAGTCACAGTGACCCAGCACGGCATCGCTCGTTGGCTGTTTCAGCTGTTCTAAACAAATGGCAAGCACTAATGCAATTTTGCTTGAAACTTGAATGGCACACCATTTGTGAAATTAAAAATCTAATCAAAGGCTTAAGCGTGCAGGTCAGAACATTTGCAGAAGTTAATAAGGAGCAGGGGTTTAGTCAAAGTCATTGTGTATCTATCTGTATCCAGTGTTAGAAAAATAAATAAAATCTGTAGGCCTGAAACAAGATAAAATTGTTACAGTTTGTAGTCCAAAAGGCCCTAAGTGTTAATATTTAGCAACCCCATAACTGTTCTTATTAATGGCTTATAACTGATTATTGGTAAATGATTTATTAGCCATAAATAAAGCCATCAGTTACTACTTACAAACCCTTTATATAGGGTGCATTAAAAAGTGATACCATAGTGTTCATCTTGATTGACAAAATGTGTATCATAATTCTCCTCACAAGTTTTTCTTGCCATGTGAATACTGTGTAGTGGTAACATCTGGCTTGGCCTGCACCACCATCTATACATTTTATATTTATATGTAAATATATTTAACATTTAAGATTATTATTACTGACCAGTTTACACCACTGAAAACCAAGGCCTGAATATTCTGGTTAGTGCCATTATGGTATTCAGGATTCATTACATTATAAGTCTTGATTCTTTTGGAGGCTTATCAGCCTGTATTTCAGTTGCAGGACAGCGATAAAGCAGAAAAGAAAAGAACCATTTTGTGTATGTAGGTTACTATTTTCCTGTTTGAAGAGCCACTGTTGCTAACAAATGGAAAAGTATTGTATTTATTTTCTTAATAATGTTGTGACAAATATACTGACTCTGGCAATTAAAGACCACGGCATCACGTAAAAAAAAACTTCTTTACTTCACTTCTTTAATTGAACATAATCATAGTTGTAAGTAGGACAGAATGGTAGAAACCTGCTACTACACTATCTATACACACACACACACACACACACACAAACATAGACAATCTAGCCTCATCAAAAATGATGTGGTGGGCCCTTTGTTGTCAAACTCTTCATACAGAAATTGCATATTCATGGGGGTGTATTTAAGCCATTTCTGCTGGCATAAGCATGCAGCGCAGCAGCAGCGTTCTGAAATGACTGTCGTTTTCTTTGCCACTTAACCTACCTCTCTGTTTGAGAACGTAGCACCTTGTTTTTTTAATGCCTTGCACGCCATCGCGGCCCCATCACAGTAAAGTCTTCAGGTTTAATAGTGGCTCGGAGGCCTCTGGGTAACACAAGACGCTTCCCGATTATACACTAAACAGCAAGATTTGCAGTTATTCAATTGACATCATTTTGTTGTGGAGTGGCAGTGGACAAACAGAACTGCTTTGAATTAGTGGTGAGCTGGTGTTTACTGCCTTATCTTAAAGATGTTGAATGCAGCTGTCTTCTCACTCTAACAATAAAGAGCACGCTTCACACACAAACCAGCCTCGCTCACCTGAACTCAGACATCTATATTTCATCACGTCTCCAGACTCCCCTGCACCCTTATTTTAGCCAACACCATGTTAAATCGAATGCTTGCACCACGAAATTCTTAAAATCCTCCTTCTTTACTGAAGCCAGAAAATAGGACATTAAATTAAATTAAATTAGCTGCTAATGTCGCCTGATATGATATCTGTCTATGAATAGTTTTTGCATTTGACATGTATGCATCTATGTAACATGATTTCTCATTAGATCCAAAGAGTACACCTGTTTATTGGATATCCATATCTCGCATGATGTTAAAATGGGTTAGACACTCTGTCCATAAACTTGTTTAGATGAAAAGGAGAGAGAAATCATCAAAAAGTCATATGTACTACCATGTAGTAGACACAAACAAACCTTTTTCCTACTGTTGACCAGTGGAGTCATGAGGTTTTGTTTCTCTGGTGAAGAATTATCCACCTGCTGTCAAGCCTCTGATCCTCAGTAGGTTCAACATTCGCCGTTTCCATTAAATCTTGTCTTTGGAGGAGCTGCCAATAAAAAGACGGGCTTTTCAGGAGTGATGTCCCAGACCTGCAGGACTTGGCCCCTTAACACCGCGACACACAAACGCACACACCTCCTCTCACTCTGCGTGTCTTTGACCCGACAATGAGCTTGACACTAGGTTAACAGATTGGTTCACATTTTGTCAAGTCTGACAATACTCACAATCCCATATGTACATTGTGTACAAGAGTTATTGGTCTCTTTAATCATTCCTCCTGTCCATACTGGCTGTGAAGAGATCCCCACCTAATGGTATTCCAATGCAAGAGATGGGGGTCAAAATTCATTGTCCTCTTTCTGTGCAAAAATTTGTTCTTATTCAACCAAAGCTAATATGAGACTTTAGCAGTCGCAGAAAACACTTAATTTGACCAACTGCATCTGACCAGCTGCGTCTGCTGAAGCCTCATATCAGCTTCACCTGATGTTTACGATGCACTTTTCCACAAAACAAGGACTGTGGATTTTGTTGCCCATCACTTATACTGGAATCATATTTGGAAGGGATCTCTTCATGGACAGAAGGAATTATTACGGCGACCAATAACATTTACATATGTGAGTACTGTATTAAGATAGACAAGAATGAGAAGGTGTAGAGATGTAGTGTAGAATGAATGGACTTATGTATATGACAATACTCAGTCTCTTCTAATTCGGGTTTAATCAGTGCAAGTGTAAAGTCAGTGAAGTAATAATCATTCACTTGTGGTTTATAGTTTAACAATCTAGACTTAGTGACCAAATGGACGGACTAGATAATAGTTACAATACAAACCTGCCCTGCAACTGAAGCTCCCGATGAAGGAAAATAAAAACTGGGAAACTCAACTTAATTGATGAGAGTTGCACATGATGTGTATCTACATGTGCAAAGCAATTTGTAATTTACCCATATCAGCCAGACCATGAATTACCTTAATTAGAAACACCACCCCGAGCTCTTTCTATTGATCGCCCAGCACGCTAAATCAAAAGTAATGTTGGACAGTTACCCGAGAACGCCATCGCTGATTAATCAGCCGCTGCTCAATCATTACTCTTTTAAAGAATTTCCCCTTCTTTTAACACGTCTTCCTTTTCACCCCAGTGTTTTTGTATTTTTAATTTCCTTTTCCCAGCGCCTTATTTGATGTTTTGTAACTTTTCATGTGTTGCCAGCGGATTGCTGCCTTTAAAAAGGAAATGCTTCCCTTCTAGGGTGGCAAGGGTGTATATGCATATGAATATTTTCCATTGATGAATACGATACACTGCCGCAGCGCCTTTGATAGTCTCTTGCTCAGGTCCTGAGTGATGTCATAATGGTGGGACGCCGACCCTGGGCAAAACATCCCAATCCACAGCAGAGAGGAGCAAACATTAGAGCCCTTTGACGTCCTCTGTGTTTAATATTACAGGACTGTTTACTGAGGAGGGAGTTGGTTCTCGTGTCCACCAGGGAGCCCAAATATGTTTAAGGTCAAGCCATCTCAGTTCCTCTTCAGTCAACTTCAGGATCTTTGATCACTTGTTGTTTTTGACTGCGCTGTTTTCAATCGTGGCCAGGTCTTTATAATGCATGAGGACATTACATAGTTATGAACAGCTTGGCAGGCAAGTCAAGGCAGTGAAGGAACTTGTTAGACACTTTCAGAAAGAACTTCATGTTCTTCAATGTGCCTTAAGGTTAAAGGAATAGTTCGACATGCCCTTATTCACTTTCTCGCAGAGAGTTAGATGAGAAGGTCGATGCCACTCTCATATCTGACAAGACTCCAGGAAGTCACTGCTCTCGGCCAGTAAATAGTCCCACACATAAACCCTGTAAAACCACAACTTTTCGTTTTCACACTTCGGTTTTTATACAGTTTAAACTAATGAAATATAACGTGTTAATAAGTGAGCTTTAGAGGTGCTGGTGGGCGGCCTTTATTAATTTTGGAGAGATGCAGCTCAGCTGTTTTCCCTTGTTTCCGGTCTTTATGCTAAGATAAGCTAACCGGTCTATCTGGCTTCTCATCTAACTTTCACAAGGAAGCAAATATTCTCCAAAATGTTAAAAGCATCTCACAATGTATTAACCAAATATGCTTTTATCCTTTTATGACCTTAGATTTATAAGCTTGTCTCTTTTTGAGTTATTGTCATTATTTAAGGTCGCAAAGTGCCAGTTTTTTTTTATAATAAGAGCCAAACAAACAGCACTGTATCTTAAGTTACAGTATGTGTTAATAAGAATAAGCTCACAAAATAAGTTTAGGACTTAATCCAATGCCCCAAAATAGTACATTTTCCAGCCACTGAGCTCAGCAAAGTCCTGTACAGCTTTCTACAAACAGTGACAACATGCACACATTATAGAAGGTAACTAGTCCTACCAATACCAGAATATCAACCATTCAGTTCTTCTTAAGAAGTTTAAGTTTTAGTAGTGAGCTGTGATACTGCCAGTTAAACATTCGTGTGATTATCCTGTCTTCCTTTTTGAGCAGGAGTTAGATAATAAGTGGCTTTCCCACCATCAATTTCTAATCATTTTTGTCTTAAGTAACGATCCAATAAAATAACTAAGACTTTGTGTGTCAGCTCACAGTATTAACTGGTTAACTGAACGCTATTTAAAAAGTGCACATGCAATGACAATTTAGGCATTATGGGCCATTTTGACGTGTGTTTCTTTTCTGTAGGGGGTTATTTTTATTTGGAAAAGTACTTTTAATACCTGATGTTTAGACTTGAAATATACCTCAGATTTTCTTTACAGTTAAGGTGCGAAACCTTTGCAAGTGAGAAGCCTCTATTCTGTTTTGAAAAATGTTGCAGGTGTTGAAATGATCTAACAAAGGTTGCTGCCGGTGGAGGCAGGAGGAAGTGAGGGAAGCTATCGAACTTGTGTCCTGGTTTCCCTACTAGATAATGATCTCTTGAAAGTGTGTGTTTTTTCCTCTTCTTCCAGTAACAGTGTGTGCGAGATGAAAGATAGTTCCGGGGCTAGTGCACCAGCGCACATCTGACTGAGGCAGGTGTTAGAAATGTAGATGGCTGGCGGAGACTAAAGACAATACAAATTTGAAGTGAAAACGCTACTGGCACGCCTCCTCTGTTCTTAACACGTGAAGCCCCAGGCCGATCAATTATTCATCCTATTGTGCGTGCGCGTGGCATAGTGTTAGTTCTGTAGTCGGAGAGGAGGTGTCTGTTGCACTTAAAGAGTGAGCGCCACGTCGCTTGGCAGGCCCAGGTCTGTCAGCCTGTCTCTGTCTGTCTCTCTCTGCCTCTCTCTTACACACACACACACACACACACACACACACACACACGTAAAAAAAAGCCCTTGTTCTGCCTGAGCCTTTTTAATGATGGGATCAGGGGCGAGAATTGGTGGCTAAAGTGCAGCTCCAGTTATTTGAAAAAAGAGAAAAGAAAGAGAAACATAGAGCAAGAAGAGTGTGAAAGAGAGAAAGATGGGGTGGGCGAAAAAAGGGGGAGGAGGTGGAAGGGATGGGGGGGTGCTTTGTACACTGGGGGTATTTTTCAAAGCAGTGCAGACTTGAAGCCATTGGGAGGCTCCTTTGACTTTAATCTTGGCTGCTTCTTTGAAAAATTATGACCGAGGACCACGGTTGCTTCATTAAAACACATGTTCTGTTTCTTGTGTAGTTTCAGCCAGATTTTCTTTTTGTGCATGTGATGCTGATTTCAGCTTTCCACCCTCTGTGCTTCCAGCAGCCTCCTGAGCACCTTGCCGTGTTAAGGGCCACTCACATTGGATGTGTGTATGTAAATAGACCAGTGAATGTTAATTGAGCGGCAGAAAATTGATTTCCTCTTGCCTCTTACCTCCTGAAGTACCCACTTCACTGTGCTGTGCTCAACATCGTCTGTGTCTACGAGCTATTGTCAGTTGTTACACGCCGATCAGACTTTGTGCCATCTACTCTACATATGTAATGCAACAAATGAGACGGAAATCTTGTACTGTGGGTTGGGGCATAATAGGAGCAGTGTGTAAAGTCCTGTGTGCATTTGTTAACTATCTATAAAAAAAACTGAGCTGGAGGAAGTTGCGGTAGATGGATGAAAATGTAGCAAAGTACTTGACTTAGACACCAGAGACAGGGGTCCGTGTCCCTAACCTTATGCTAGAACAAAACTAGTTTGTACGACGTTTTACCCGATCTCGTCATAAGGCAAAAGTGTTTATAGTAGGACACTTTAAAGGCGAAGGGCAAAGCCGGCTGTCATAGAGAGGGGGAGGCGCAATATTGTTTAAATATGGGGATAACTGCACATATTTTCAGATAATCTCTCCTGGAAGACATTCATAGTGTTGCACTCGGTTTTTCACATGAAAATTGACAGAAACAGTTGTGTAAAAAATGAAAAAAGAGCTAGAGATTCCAACGTCAGAAACGTGTGGGGGTAGAAGGTTTCCAAAGCTATCTGACCATCCGACAAGCAGTTCTGATGTCATATACTGGCCCCTTAACTGGTCATCATTGGGTTAATTTAGCCATTACTATGATTTTTCCCTAAGCTTAACCAAGTAGTTTGGTTGCCTAAAGTTAAACATACCGTAACCATGACAGATCAGAAAATGCTTGTGTGTTTTGTCATTTTGGGAAAGCCTGACAAAGATTTTGCCATTTAGTTATTTGGGCTTATTAGCAGTTAAACCCTTAGAAGACATTATACCTGTACTGTCCTTTTTTTGCCCGGTGGCCTCATTAATTTTTGTATCAGAAGATTCTTGTTATGCAAAAGAAGAAATAAATATAACATTTCTAATTTTACAATCATGGCAAAAAAAAGACAGCACTTATTTCTGTCGACTTATCTCCTGTCAGAGAGGATTTGATACTAAGTACAGAGATTCTTACTATAAATCACAAGAAAACTTCAGAGAATTTTAGTCCACATGTATCCCTATCCAAAGAGCACCTCAAACAAACTAATTCTGAGTCCAGGAAGCGCTCCTACCCAAACATTTTTTGAGTTTTACAGAGATTCTTTGGTTAAATGTGTTCTGGAAGAGTTGCTGGCAGAAAACTATTAAAATGTTTTAACAGAGTTTTAAAACGTGGAAGCCAAAGGCAGCAACACAACAAGCATAATGGCACATCTTTATCTTCACCACCATGTAGTGTACTGTGAAACTTTTGTAGTTACAAAAAGAATTTTAATGCTGTGTGAAGATTATCATCTTACTTGGGCAAAATAACGCTATATAATATTATTTATACTTGCACATGCCTCCAAGGTGTAGTTAACATTTGTCTAAACTGTGTGTTTTAAACAATAGTGCAAATTTGGTTTAGACCTGTGTGCAGCACAGTCGAATTACATGTATCAACCATCATGAAAGGTCACAGTTCAGTTTTGTTGGTGAACTAACTCATCACATGTTTAAATTATTACAGTAATTAATGCCCACTGCTATCTGAATGGCCCCACAATGGCACCCAACATATTTTAGTGCCATTGTGACAACATTGTTAACAAAACAAACAGAACCGAATATACACGAGATCCATTTAGCCGCTCACACCGGCTGGTTGCATCTCAACTGGTTTGTAGCACTACTCTAACACAAAAAAGGTCACTGCTTCACTATCTCTCCCTCTCTCTCTTTGCACCACACACGCGCGCGCACACACACACACACACACACACACGCGCACGCACATACACCATATATTGTAGATTTGCTCCAGTGGCACTAGTAAATGAAGGTAGAGAGATGAGACCTGTGTGAAATGCCACACAAAGTACTAATCGATCCCTTGCTGTGTTCACATACTGTGAGTGCACAAATCAGGGCACAGCAAGCTGCCTCTAATGACCTGGACCAGGACACACACACACACACACACACAGACACACACACACACACGGCTGCAACTGCACCACACAAAATATATATGTATGAATAAATGCACGCTCATAACCTACCTGTACACAGACACAGTGGTGCCAGCTGTCAGCGGCTGAGCCAGGATCTTTTGCCCTCTGCTCCTTCATCATCCTCTAACCCTTTTCCCCGTCTATCAAGTGTTTTCCCCCTGTGAATATACAGCTCACACAAATGTTGACTGGTAAATGCTTTATGAAGTGCCAGTTGTACAAATCATGCCACTGCAGTTCCCCAAAGCCCTGCCAGCAGGAAGCATCTGTAGGTTGTGATCCTCTGTAAACCGTATGTGTTTTAAACATACTGTACTTGCAGTATTCATGCTGTACCAGACTGTGAATGTACAGTGTGCGTGTGTGTGTGTGTGTGTGTGTGTGTGTGTGTATCTCAGACAGAAACTGACAGAGTTTGTCTGCTTCTGTGTTCAAGCATTCTTGTTTGTGTGTATATGTGTGATAATGGACGAATGCTAAGAAATAATCTACCCACTTTGCCATGTGAGCTTAAAGGATAAGTCTGGTGATATTCTATATGTTTCTTATTATGTTAATGAATTGCCTTAATGAATTTATCCTAACAAGTATTGTCTGTGTAGCCAAAGCCTCTGATGTATCTTATTCCTCTAGAGCTCCATTGTTGTCCACAAAGTATTAAAACTACATCAGTGAGCCACAACGTTGCACTGGCTGACATGTCCCTTCGTTAGGGTGAACATGGGCACTGTAATTTATTTTGACTTGATGCCACATCCACTGTACTGCTGCCGTAAATACTCACTAGAGCAAGTAATCGGCAGCTGAAAATAGTCCCCAACAAACACACTATTCACTCCTGTTTGAGCAATGAATGCTAAGATCTATTCTAATCTGTTTTAGGAAATTATTTAGACTTGTTTAAAAATGAGTGTGTATTTGTGACCTGTTTTTTTTTTTTTTTTTTAAGATTTATGTTTTCAGTAGGAACAAATGGGCTTGGGGTTGAGAGTCACGGTCATGGGATATTTTGACAATAGCAAATATATATAAAATACAGCCAGCCTTATCCTTTAATAAGGATTTTTTATGTTATATTCTTTAAAGGATAATTATACTTTATTACAACTTGGATCTTATTTTTGTAGTTCTGGCTATGATATTGTACTCACCACGTTAATTGCTTAGATATGGGAATGCAGAGACATTGCTAAAAAATAAAATCCAGCATCGCAAGAAACATTAGCAGTCAGACAATCAGACAGGTTTTAAACAGACCTCCAGGTTAGGCAAACTTATTCGAGAAGAGAAAATGAACGTGAAAGGCAAACCTATTACCCAAACTGTGATGATCACCTGACCTGTGTTTCTTGCCCCATCTGACTTTGCACTGAGCTTCCAGATCTTAGCAATTTACTTGATAAGTACAATGGTATCATAAGCGATAGAAACCATGGCCAAAAGCTATAAAAATAAGACCTGAGTTGTAATAAACTTCTGTTTGTGTGTGTGTTTCTTCATTGGCAGTCTATGGTTCAGGCCATTATCATTACATTAGCTCCTGCAGTACAGGACAAACTCAGACACTCCAAACTTGAATTTTTGTGATCAAAAACACACATGAGCACATGGTGTAGAGCTTCTATGATTCCTCAGTTCAGAGTGTAAACTTGCTTTTCTCATTTGAAAAGCAAGTACAGTTACTGTACGGTGCAGTGAGACAAGGTCAGGCCTCTCACAAAGCTAGGTGTGTTATAAATCTATTCAGTGTTTATCAAATGGACTCAAAAATTACAATTTTCACACTGCGGTAATAAAAGCCAAACTGTCCCTCTGTACGTGTACATGAAACAAACAAAGAGACATGCGGAGGCCCTTTGATCAGTCAATCCGTAAACAAACCCTGATGCAGAAGCCCTGCAATTGGGTATGTGCAGATCAAACTGTGTCAAATCATCAACGGGCGAATAATAAGCTCTTGTTCTCTGAAGGGCAGCAGTCACAGCAGCACCATCAATTAGACTCCAGAGTTTGTGTCTTTTTCCTTTCTACTGATCGTGAGCTGAGCGAGTCAGACTCTTGCTTTGTCTTGTACCATACCTTCAAACTTGGCTGTTTACATTATTGTGAAGATGATGGAGAAATGAATGCGGATTGTTTTTTTGAAAAGTGTTGAATTCTGAAGGGGTTAAATCACAAATACTGCCATGTTGATGGGTGGAAGTTGTGCCTGATTTTCTTTATTTTTTTTATTTTTTATTATCACCTGAAGTTTCCCATATCGTTGGCAAGCGGGACGTTCTTGATGAGGCATCTGTGTATGGCATATTTTAAGATATGTCTGTCCTGTCATTGTTTTGAATTGTTTATATTTTGTCCCTGATTGTGCGGCCACATAGGTAGAAGCTTCGCAACTATGGATGAAGTTTGCAACATCTCTTTTTTTTTCAGTCTGCTCCTTCTTGTTAGTGCATGCCTCACGCTGTGCACAAGAGTATTACCCTCAAACAAGTCTGTCCTCTTTGTTTTGAGCTCTATGGGGACCCCCCTTGCAAAAAAAAAAAAAAATGTTTTGGAAGGCAAGCCAAACCAATGTGCGGGAGAGAGCATGGAATCAATAGTGTCTTCTTTTCTTACTTGATTTAAATGAGGGCTACCAGCTCTGAAGTTCCTTCTTGCCATGTTCATCATGAAAGAATGTGCGTTGGTTGCACCGACTCCAAAGCCCCAGCACAGTTACCATTGGCATATTAATAATTTAATGCAAATAATCATTGAGTATGCAGTTTGTGTGTGAATTTGAGCTGAAAGACAAAAGTAGAAAGTGGGGCCTCACATTGCGTTGAGGAAAATAAAGTGAGATGTTACACAGGCCTCTTTCTAGCGTCTCCGCGGGTGAATGCTGGAATGAATCCCCTCAAGAGTTGTACCATCTCATCTAGCTTTCTCTGATTTAGATCCCATCAACCCTTCTCATTTCACGCTGCCGTAATACGAGATGTCAAAGTGTAATTTGACAAGGTTTCTCAGAGTAAACAGGCTCTGAGTTTCACTCTGTGTTTTAATTGTGGCCTCAAAGTGCCCCTGGCTAGCTGTGAACTCCACCTGGGGTATATTTATGACGAGGTTGCTCACTGGATTAGGTGGTGCTGGCATTGTGTACATGCTCATGATTGTGTATGGAGAGGTGATAGTTGTGATGCTAGTTTGTTAGGGGGTGTGTAGAGGTTGGTTGGAGATGGGGGGTTACACGTCACACAGACACAGAAATAGATATTATATTAAAGCTTCTGTTCGCCATGGTTGCTCTCAGGCTTCAACTCCAGCACCATTCCCTTAGTCCCATTAGACTGTCAATAATTCATGTCAGGGATTTCATGGGATTCAGCAGATACTTTCGCCCGTATTGATGGCGAATTTCTTTTATTTACACGGGGCCTATAATGAAATAAGAAGCCTCACATAACTCTGTATTTAGTCTGTAGGCTAATTTCTGAGGGAGAAAACAGGGGATTGGTGGTGGTGGTGGTGGTGTTGTGGAGGGGAGGAAAGCTGGTGGGGCTTTGGTTGTACTAAGGGTCCCAGAGCTGCTCTCCTCAGCCTCCCTGCTTATCGCTCTCATTACAGGTCGTTCTTTTCTTCTTCACCCTTGTCCTAGTCTCTGTGTTTATGTGGTGGCGGGCGCTTTTGGTTTGTAATTCTACAGTATGGTTGTCAGCCATGCTGGACAAAAAACGTATCTACTTTTGCTACATTCAGATATAGTTCAGTAACCATGTCTCCTAAAAAAAAATGCATATGCATATATACTAATAGTTTCCTTTGCCAAATATGTTTGGCAAGGTCGGGGTGGATGATTGAGTGTACACAGCGTCCCATGCATTGTTACGTTAATAAAACATTAATTTTAAGACACTATGTGGAGTTATTGACAACTAGTAGTGCTATAGAGCAATGTTTTCATGAGCTGGTACCCATTTGGTTTGTATCTTGTCTCGCACACCCTCAAGCATACGTTGATGCTACAGACATTCCCACCGATGGCGCTTTTACGCTTTGCCACTGATCTACAGTTGCATAGCAAAGGCAGGAAAGACTACCAGCTGATGCAAATAATGGGGGTTTCATGGTGGGAGGTGCTGAATGTAAACATAACTTTGTTATAAAACTGCACAGGGGACCTTTAAGGTTAAGGAGCGATTGTGGTTCTCGTTGAATATCGAGAAAGTCAACGCATCCTGCCGCATACTTAGTCTACATTTGATTTGATCAAGATGGCAATCTTTTCCTGACCACACGGTTTGAGTTACCTAAATAATAATGTTAATCATGCTTTAGTTGCAAGGAGTGGATATTAATGAAATGCAGTATATTGACACAACATTTAGCAGATAACATTTTGCATTTGCTGTGAGCAGTTTGCAAATATGTTAAATATAAACATTTTCTCATTATGTAGAAAACTTATTTTAATTATTGATGAATTTATCCTTTTTTTCCCCCCGCTATTAACCAGTTAATCATTTAGTGCATAAAATGTCAGAAATACATAAGTGAAAAATATCCCAAAGGCCAAAGTGATGTCTTCAAATTGCATGTTTTGACCAAGCCAATGATATAAGCCCAAATATATTCAATTAACAATTATGTAAAACAGAGAAAAGCAGCATATCCTCACATTTGAGATGATGGAACCAGTGAATGATGGCAGTTTTGCTTAATAAATGACTGAAATTGATTAATATATTATCAAAATTGTCTGTCAATTCTAATCGTTTCAGGTTCAATTCGGGCTGCATTATGTAAGTGAGGATTTCCTCAACCAATTGAGAACAACATAATCCTCCAGTTGACTACAACCTGAAAATCACCATATTATGAGGTGTTCACGTGTCAGCAGCAGCATTATGGGCTCATCAACTGGGCTCAGTCCTGAATGAGATGTTATACAAGTGCAGTATATGTGAAAATTACCCTTTCATTAAGTCTTCCTGTAGGTATAAAGGTTCAAGTGCTCTCTGTTTTGCACCTTTCCACAACACTAAGTAAAAATAATTAAAATGCAAATGTATAAGCCCTCATAAGTCAGAATGATCAAAAGGTGCTCTAGCCAAGCACGAAAACAGTCATAAAGTGGTTTCATCACCTGCTATAACAATCAATTAAAATACAATATGCAAAGAATGTGTGTGTGTGTGTGTGTGTGTGTGTGTGTGTACGTGTGTGTGTGTGCTCGCCACAGTGGTGTGGAATGAATCAGCGAGTGCCCGTGGACATTGTCATATGGACATATTAGCAGCAGCACTGGATTCCTTAGTGTTTTATGTGTATAATTTCCCCCTGATAGTGGTGGTGGTTATGGTGTTTTGTGTGTGTGTGTGTGTGTGTGTGTGTG